>JBCNYH010000004.1:15219539-15230254 GCA_039654325.1 Tandanus tandanus
GTGTGTGTGTGTGTGTGAGTGTGTACACTTTTGTGACCGTGAGAGTGTGTGTGTGTGTGTGTGTGTGTGAAGGTGTACTTTTGTGATCGTGAGAGAGTGTGTGTGTGTGTGTGAGAGTGTACTTTTGTGACCGTGAGAGAGTGTGTGTGTGTGTGTGTGTGAGTGTGTAATTTTGTGACCGTGTGAGTGTGTACTTTTGTGACTGTGAGAGAGAGAGAGTGTGTGTGTGTGTGTGTGTGTGAGTGTGTACACTTTTGTGACCGTGAGAGTGTGTGTGTGTGTGTGTGTGTGTGAAGGTGTAATTTTGTGACCATGAGAGAGAGAGTGTGTGTGAGTGTGTGTGTGTGTGTGTGAGTGTGTAATTTTGTGACCGTGAGAGAGAGTGTGTGTGTGAGTGTGTGTGTGTGTGTGTATGTGTGTAAGTTGCTCTGTTGTGATGAGATGTGAAGATGAGAGTGTATCTCTGAGTTGTATCGGTGTGAATCCTGAAGGACGGAGCAGGTCTCTACTGTACCTCTACTGCGCCTGTTTATTATTCCTGCACTCGCACCTGTAGCCCATATTCTCTCTTTCTTTTAATCATCCACTCACTTTTCCTCCTTCGCTCTTTCTGTTTTCTAAACACACTTCTCAGCACTCATTCGTTCTCCTAAAGTCCCCCTTTCATCTCTCATCTTCCCCCCAGAATACACTTTCCCACAGACTGGATGTCCTTTCTTTCTTTTTCTTTCTTACAATTATTTATTCAGCTGTCTATCCATCCATATATATTTATGGAATACTATTTGACTTTCACTCTCATATCATTGTTTCTCTCTCTCTCTCTCTCTCTCTCTCTCTTTCTCTTTCTCTCTCTCTCTCTCTCAAATTGCTCCACAGGGAAAAACTCGATTTGTCTTCACGCAGCTCTTTCATCCCTCTCCTCACCACCAGTGGCTCACGGGCACTTTGATTTGGGTTCCATTTGAACCAAAGCGCTGAATTCGCACGCACACACACACACAGAAACGCACACACATGCGCACACACACACACACACACACACACACACACACACACACACACACACACACACACACACACACACCACAGAGAAGCACACTAAAGCACCAAAGCTCAGATCACACCCGGGCTGTAATGCATTTCAGTCATAAATATTTAGTATCAGGTAAAAAGCAGGACAAGGCCACAGTACAGAGACGGCAGTGTGTGTGTGTGTGTGTGTGTGTGTGTGTGTGTGTGTGTGCTGATATTACACTAATATACATCATTCAACACACTGGTGTGATGAAACTTACTGTTACACCGCCGTCTCCACCCACTCCTTCCAGAAACATTAAACAAACACATCACCATGTGAACTCACCATTGCTATAGAAACCATAAGGTACTTTATTAGAACCTGCGCATTAACCATAACCCACTGCCTTACTGTCAGTCAACAACTTCTGACCAATCAGAATCCAGAATTCAAGACTGGTAAAACTATTAAAAAGGTAAAAAAAAAAAAAAAAAAATACACAAACACGGGCTACCATAAAGAGATTGCCTCGTTTCCATGGCAACAGTGGGAACCCCCTGGGCTGACGCACCGCATTAATACGAGCCTCATCATGTGAGATTTACTGAACCTGAGTCACTATAAAACCCTTCAGTCATCTGAGAGTCACGCTTCGAGTTTGCTTGCCCTGGAACCAGGTGTGTGTGTGTGTGTGTGTGTGTGTGTGTGTGTGTGTGTGTGTGTGTGTGAGAGAGAGAGATAATCCTGTGGGGATCACAGTGTGAGAGGATGCTCGCTCCCCTCCTAGCAATGTAAGCAGGTGTAGCACAGATCTGCAGCTGCTCCAGACGCACGCGCTCTGTTGGGTTTAGGATTTATTTCTGGATTTGTTGACTTTATGGATGAACTAATGAGATAAAAAAAAAAACTAAAGGAAAAAAAGTGATTCTACATCACTCATTTTCTTCCTTGGGTCCCCTCTGTGTCTGCCTGTCTCGGTGTCTCTCTCTCTCTGTGTGTCTCTCTTTCTCTCTCTCTCTCTCTCTCTCTCTCTCTCTGTCTGCCTCTCTTTTTGTCTGCCTTTCTCTGTCTGTCTTTCTGTTTCTCTCTGTCTCTATCTCTCTGTCTCTCTCTCTCTCTCTCTCTCTCTCTCTCTCTGTGTCCTTGTCTCTCTCTCCCTCTCTCTCTGTCTGTCTGTTTCTTTATCTGTCTGTCCTCTCTTTCTGATTGTGTGTCTGTCTGTCTCTCTTTGTGTGTCTATTTGTCTTTCTCTTTCTCTCTGTCTGTCTATGTCTGTCTCTCTCTCTGCCCCTATATATCTGTCTGTCTCTCTTCTCTCTCTTTCTTTCTCTCTCTGTCTGTCCATGTCTCTCTCTCTCTCTCTCTCTCTCTCTCTCTCTCTGTCCTTCTTTCTCTCTCTCTCTGTCCCTCTGTATCTGTCTGTCTCTCTGTCTCTCTCTCTCTCTCTCTGTGTCCTTGTCTTTCTCTCCCTCTCTCTCTCTCTCTGTCTGTCTCTCTGTCTCTCTCTCTCTCTCTCTCTCTCTCTCTCTCTGTGTCCTTGTCTTTCTCTCCCTCTCTCTCTCTCTCTGTCTGTGTCTCTGTCTTTCTCTTGCTTTTTTCTCTATTTCGTATTCTGTCAGCATTTCATAAAGAGGGTGTATCCTTCTCACTCTCTTGTTTTTTTCCTCTTTATATTCTTAAATGAAATTTATTAAATTATTATTTATAAACTTCATGTGGAATATTTGTCTTTAAAACAGTTCAGAGTTCCCTGAAAAGATTCGTTTTGAAATTGATTCTGAATCAATAATAAAGAATTGTTTAACACTGAACTTAACGCCAGCAAAAGCAGTTTCATTTCTCTCTTGAGTTTGAACAATAGAATTCACAGAAGTCTGTTAAAGTGTCACAGAACTGATGAAATAATTTAACATCAAATCTTTTATCACTTTTGCTCCCTGGCTGTTCTGCCCTCAGGTTGATCAAATTGATTTAAATGCCGTATATGTTATGTAATGTTATTTTCTTGTGAGGTGTTTGCAATGTGACATTTATGTTATAGAATGTTATTAGTAGAGAGACTTCGTGGCAACCCCGCAAAATGGATGGTATCCGCCGGATAGCTCCGCTGTGTTCCGAGAAGGAGTTCAAAGTTCTTTCCTCTTTAACTTTCTCCACGACAGCAATGTCTGTAAGTGTGTTGTTTAGTTTCACGTTAGTTAACACATATGTTTTCTATAGACATGAACGGTTAATTTGTTTGGTTTATCTGGTCTTAAATGTGTGCTAACTGTTAGCAAATGCTAGGCTAAACGTAGCTTCCTGTTAGCCAGCTTATCTGACAATGAGTTCCTTTTCTGTTTATTTTTATAGTTTTACTCGCTTTTTCACATGTCAACCCTGTAAAGAGAAGGAAATAAAGGAGCAAGACGCTCGCATTCCTGGCTTGTGAGACACGAGTTTGGCTTGCTGTTTAATCTGTGTTCACGCAGTGGCTTAACGCACAGACCGAGCAGTACACCGGCCTTCTTGGAATAGCAATATTTTATTTATATATACCTGTTTGCCCCCCGCTTTTTACTTGTTGTTGTTGTTGTTGGTACACAACAGTTTGTTTTGTATGTCTTTTTATGGTTTGTATTTTATTTTAAACGGATTTATTAGTGGAGTCGTTGCTCCTCCACATCAAACAAGATTCAGTCGAGGTGGTTCGGGCGTCTGATTAGCATGCTTCCTGGTTGCTTCCCTTTAGAGGTGTTCCAGCCATGTCCAACTTGCAGGAGGCCCCGGAGTGGACCCAGAACTCGCTGGAGAGATCCTATATCCCGTCTCGGGAAAGCCTCAGGGTCCTCCAGGAGTAACTAGAGAGTGTTGCTAGGGAGAGGGATGCCCTGCTAGACCTGTTGCCTCCGTGACCCGACCTCAGACAAGTGCAAGCAAATGGATGGATGTAATTAGAGGGCGGTACGGTGGCGTAGTGGTTAGCACGTCCACCTCACAGCAAGCTCTGGGTACTCCGGTTTCCTCCCACAGTCCAAAGACAGGTAGGTTGTTCCAAATTGACCCTAGGTGTGAGTGTGAGGAGTGTGTGTGTGTGTGTGTGTGTGTGTGTGTGTGTGTGTGTGTTTGTTTGCCTTGCAGTGGACTGACTGATCAGGGTGGACACCGCCTTCTACCAGGGTTGGCTGAGATAGACTCCAGCCTCCCTGTGACCCCAGTAGGATTAAGCGGTTAGGCAAATGAATGAATGGATGAATTGATGCTGTTAATGCAGCACTTTGTTCAGTGTAATCAGTATTTAAAGTCACTCTATAAATAATATTTTACTTCCTCCTGTATTTCCTCTTCAGCATGACAGAGCCTGACTACTGCGAACGTAATTCCTTCTCTTCCCGGTCCAATTCATTTACACGCTTTAATAATGTGTTTGAAATTAAGGCACTGGTTTAATTTTCCCTGGAAAATGTGAGAAAAATTGATGTCAGGGTTGCCAGATATTCACACAATTGTAATATTGTCTCGCTGTTTACTCCTGCCCATTTTTCAACATTTTTTTGTTTACCTGTTTAATGATTATGTATAAATCTTTATTGTATTTGTGCCCTAATGCAGATCTCATACATCTTACCCTGACACCTTCCATCCTAAAGGCACAAACTATCGATATAATGCTGAAAACACCAATTAAATCCAGTCTATTCATCAAAGCCGAGCCGTCACCCGGGAGTGAGATTTTAAGTGCGTAAACCTTCAGTGTTGCCATCACTCACCATCATTAGGTGTGTGTTTGTGGTACTTGGCCCTGAGATGAGCTCATTATGCGCCTGTTGTTGAAAAACACCATATCTCATCTGCATTATACTTCCCAACAAAAGCGTGATGGCAAAATTGTTTCCTTCCTCCGGCTTTTTTTTCCCCTCTCGCCAGTAATAAGAGTCTTACCCTTCACAACTGATGGCTCTGTCCATTAAAGGTGCTCATTATTTTCAGACGCACGCTGCGTAATGAGCAAACGACCCTCTCCATCAACCTCCGTACCACGCTGACCCGCTTCATGACGGGATAAATATATATTAGAAAAGCAGAGTGCAGGGCTGTGTGTCCGGTAAGGGCTCCTTCTGAGTTTTACAAACAGATGGAGAGCAATTATTAGTGGCATTTCTGCTCCTGGTAATTGATTTTTTTTCTTCTATGTGCATATTCGTCAAACGCTGTACCAATTACAACCACGGCGAGACCCGGAGAACAGCTTCTAAAATTCTCAGGAAAAAAGTGGGTACGATTGGTATTTAGTTTTAGCATTAGCCTAATTGTCACCACTTCTCGTAACTGTATTATTATTATTATTATTATCTATGGTATTTTGGCACAGTGGTTATCACGTCTGCCTCACAGCAAGAAGGTCCTGGGTTCGATTCCCGGGCTCAGGGCATTTCTGTGTGGAATTTGCATGTTTCTCCCCCGTGCTTGCGTGGGTTTCCTCCGGGTACGCATTGTTCACAATTTATTGCACTACCTCAACCCTGTTATTATTTCATTACGCTGCTATGTTTATATTTATATCTCTGCCTATATTCTATTTGCACTACCTCAACTGCTGCTACTCTGTACATTATTTCTTTTTTTTTTTTATTCCATCTGATCTTTTTCTTTCTTTCGGCGCTAAGTGTCTCATTCTTGTGTTGTCTTTTTCTTTCTGTACTGTTTTTGCACTGCATTGTCTTTGCACTGTTTGCAACTAGTTACACACTTTGCACTTTATGTGGCTAGGACAAAAACCTCTTTGTCCACATCTGGGGAGACTGCAGCCGAAGCCTTTTCCTGATACCAATGCTAACTATGGCTAGCTGCATTACTAGCTTACTAATACGATCACTGGTGTGCTGTGTTTGGAGTTAAAGCAAGCACAGGGGTACTGGAGCATACTTCATAATACACCAGCTCTAACAGGTCCTGAAAGGGTTAAAGGACGGCCCAGTGTGGTTTAATGCACAGCTGGGGAAACTGCAGCGGAAGCCTTTCCCTGTTAATAAAGCTAACTACAGCTAACTGCATTGCTAGCTTTTTAATATGTCCGTCGGTGTGCTACGTTTGGAGCTAAAGCAAGCACAGGTGTACTGGCACTTCATAACACACCAGCTCGAATATGACTGGAAAAGGCCAAAGGACGGCTCGGTGTGGTTTAATGCACAGCTTGGGAGCCCACAGCCAAAGCCTTTCACTTTTACAAAGCTAACTACTATAGGTTTGACCTGATTAAGATGCGGGAGGTGACTTTGCTGACTTGGTGCTATTCATTAGATTGTTCGATGGTAAAATCATGCGCTGTAGTGAGGACACTGTGATTCAGGACGTGCTCTGGGGTTAGGGGACAGATAAGAGAAGAATGATGAGAAGTGGGAATAAGACTTGAGGACATGGGAGGAGAAGAGGGGGAGATAAAAAATTGGACCATAAAGTTCTTTCTTAAAAAAAAAAAGAACCTCCATTTTCTAGATACATTTTTTCCATTCATCATTCATTTTCTAAGCCGCTTATTCCTAATTAGGGTTGCGGCTGGAGGCTGGCGACTCTGGGTGTGGGCGGGGTACACCCTGGACAGTTCGCCAGGCCATCACAGGGCAACACACATACAACCGTTCACACTCACACTCACAGCTAGGGGTGATTTGGAACCGCCAATCAGCCTACTGTGCATGTCTTTGGACTGTGGGAGGAAACTGGAGGACCTGAAGGAAACCCACGCAAGCACGAGAAAAGCATGCATACGCCACACAGAAATGCCCGAGCCTGGGAATCAAACCCAGGACCTTCTTGCTGTGAGGCGAACCACTGCGCCACCGTGCCGCCTCTATATGGTTCCATCTTTTTAAAATAGAACTTAGATCCTACAATAGAACAAAGCAACCCGATGACGTTGTGGTTAACACGTCCGCCTCACAGCACAAAGGTCCTGGGTTTGGGTCCCGGCCTTGGGGAGGACGTTTCTGTGCAGAGTTTCTTCCTGTGCTTGTGTGTGTTTCCTCCGGGTGCTCCAGTTTCCTCCTACAGTCCAAAGACCTGCACGTTAGGTTAACTACTCTCTCTTACTCACTCATTTGCTGAACCGTTTTCTCCCACTAGGGTCACGGGGAGCCCGGAGCCTATCTCAGCTGACTCTGGCTGAAGGCATGGTACACCCTGAGCAGCTCTGGGCCAACACACACAGAACCATTCACACTCACACTCACATGTAGGGGCATTGTGGAGCAGCCAATTGGCCTAATGTGCATAGCTTTGGACTGTGGGAGGAAACCGGAGTACCTGGAGGAAACCCACGCCAGACTATCATCTCTGAGCTCGGAACTCGAACCCACGACCTTCTTGTTGTGAGGTGGACATGCTAAACACTTTGTCACAATGTTGGCCACGTTAGGTTAATTAGCTGTTTCCGATCGCCCCCAAGTGTGAATGTGCATGTCCTAACTCGGTCCTTGAGAGAGTTATTGGTACACTGCAGAGGGAGGAAGTGGAGGAGAGCTCTGGGGTGTGCATCCATGACCCCTGACCCTCATCTATGACGACGAGATGACGACACCATGGAAACGAGTTCTTCTTATCCTCATGATTCCGTTTTACTGGATACTAATCTAATTCCTGCAAGTCCAGAACATACAGTATTTCTGTAGCCTCACAGCCCACCTGGATCGACAGTACGTTAGAACTCCATGCACGTTTGAGTGTTGGGAATGATGATGTGCTGAACTGTGGTGAACGGCAGCTCGAGAACTCCTTCCCTATAGAAGGCACACATGGAGTGGTCTGGGGAATAAAAGCCTAGAAGGAAAGAGCTTTAAAGCAACACATGAAAGAGGAGGAACGGAATACTGGTCCAAAATCTAGCATTGAGCGTCTTTTTCGGTTCGTCTTTGGATCGTAAAGCTCGGTATCGTGAAGCTTCTCACTTTTCAGAAAGCAAAATTCAGCCTTAGATAACAAGAAAAACTTTGATGCTGTGCCAGAAGGTCTGCTCTTCACTCTCCGTGCAATACAGCCGAGAGTACGGCCGAATAGAAATGATATTCAAATAAATATATAAATAAAGAAAAAGAACAAAGAGGTACGAGGCAAAGTGCATAAAACGCTGCAAGCAGGAAAAGAAAGTAACAAAAAGACAGATGGAGGGTGAAGGAGTGAGGCGGAGGGATTGAGTGGCATGCTATCGCCGACGGTTCATTTCGCTAAGCGCCATGAAGGCTAAAGTGAGTTAGCCGTCTCTCAGCACAGATCTCATTACAGCACCAACCCAAACTGATCTGTCACTTTCCATTTCTCTCTCTCTCTTTATCGCTCTCCTGACTAGCTCTCTTTCCCATTCTTCCGTCGTCCAACTTGTCCCACATGCAGGGCTTGGTGCATTCTCTGTTCTCTGTGGCTCAGTGGTTTGAATAATGGGGTTATAAAGCAATCGATCGCTTTGTGCGGACCAGCGTGAGAATATGAGCGAAAGGTCGTGCTGATAACGCGCCTGACCCCACCCTCCAACCCCCTGCAATCCAGTGACAGGCCACAGGACCATGAAACCATCACTCAAGTGCTCAGAAGACAGACTGATGAAGACCTCGTTAAACCCTTTCGAACCGGTTCCTTTGCAGAAGACAATGAAACTGTACAGAGCTCAGCTACAACCGGGATAAAACAATCTCTTCACCCTCCATCGGCGTGTTGCTGTCAGGGCGGTTGGCGAAGACAACGTCGACGTATTCCAGCTGCATTCTCTGCAGGGAGCCTTTCAGACCTGGAAAGAGAATACAGCTGAATGAAGTGATGGAGATGCTAATGTGGCTAATGTTTAACAGTACAGAGTTAGAGAGTGTTAGCCTTTGAATGTGTGGTCTTGGAGTGTGTTCAGAACGGTGTAGCAAACTCAGTGGCTCAGGAACCCATAGCTTGTTCTAGAACACAATATCTTCTTGTTTAATTTTTAACCTTATACACTATTGATGTGAGGTACGGTGGTGTAGTAGTTAGCATGTCTGTACTACAGCAAGAAGGTCCTGGGTTCAAGTCCCGGGCTCGGCGAGGGCATTTCAATGTGTGGACTGTGCATGTTCCAAGCTAAATCTAGGTGTGACAGTGAGTGTGAATGGTTATGTGTGTGTTGCCCTGCAATGGACTGGCAAGCTGTTCAGGGTACCCAGCCTTTGCCCAGAGTCAGCTGAGATAGGATCCAGTCTCCCTGCATCCCTAGTAGAAATGCCCTCACCGAGCCCAGGACTTGCTGTGGGGCGGACATGCTAACCACTACGCCACCCAGTGACGCCATTAGCACATCACAAATAAAACATCAAAACAGTGGCAGTGGTGGCTCAAGGGTTCAGGGTCTGGGTTAATGATCAGAAGATCGAGGGTACAAGCCCCAGTACCACCAAATTGTTACTGTTGGGCCCTTGAGCAAGGCCCTTAACCCTCAACTGCTCAGTTGTATAACAATGACAAATGTAAGTCGCTCTGGATAAGGGTGTCTGCCAAATGCCATAAATAAAAAACACAACATGTTTGTAGGGTACAGTCTTCAGGGAGGTGGATCTCCAGGAACAGGGTTGGGCACCACTGGTGTAGAACCTAAGGACAGAGGGTCTCCATTTGAGAAAAAAGCTCGAACCCCTTTATTAGCTATGCTATGCTAACAAAAACGGACTAATCAACACACTTCTCCGGGAAGTGCGGTAGAACTTACAGAACCGTTCAGTTCTTCAGAAACTCTGGAATCTTGGTGGAAAGGCAGCTTTAATGCTTGGTGTGTTGAGCCTGTGGCGTAGTGTCATAAACCTGTAAACACAGTGACGTCCCTCTTGAGAAAACAATGCTATAAATTTAACAACAAACAACTGAAATGAAGTTCAGAGCAGGAAGCAGGACTCATTAGCACCATTCCAACTGGCCCCTGGAGCTTGGGAATGATGCGCAACATTAGCACGTTCTGTGGGTGACTGGTTTTTTGATGGTTTCCCAAAGGAGCAGCAGCTCTCAGTGTGCTAAGATGCTTTAAATCCGCAGCTGCGCTGGAGGAAGCTCATTTCTGACGGTATGCTCCCGCTGCTTCTGTTACTGCCTGAAGCCTGTGTCCATTAGCCCCAACTACGACCCATCAACAGTGACATTATACACACCTGAACTATAGTAGATCTTTTCTTTCTCCTTAAATCACTTCCTTAAACCTGCTGTGTAGAACAAACTCATCATCTCTCACTCATTTACTGAACCACTTAGTCCTATTAGGGTCTCGGGGTGGCAAGAGCCTATCTCAGCCGCCACTGGGCGAAGACAGAGTATGCCCTTAACAGCTCTCCAGTCCATCACAGAGCAACACACACAGCTATTCACCCTCACACCTAGGGGCAATTTGAAACAGCCAGTTAGCCTAAGTTAGGTCTTTGGACTGTGGGAGGAAACCGGAGTACCTGGAGGAAACCCATGTAAAAAGGGGAGAACATGCAAACTCCACACAAGAGTGCAAGTGCGCCTCACAGCAAGAAGGTCCTGGGTTCGAGTCCCAGGCTTGGAGCATTTCTGTGTGGAGTTTGCATGTTCTTCCTGTGCTTTTGTGGGTTTCCTCCGGGTCCTCCAGTGTCCTCCCTCAGTCTAAAAACATGCACATTAGGCTAACTGGCTGTTCCAAATTGCCCCTAGGTGTGAGTGTGAATGGTTGTGTGTGTGTGTTGGCCCTGTGATG
>JBCNYH010000004.1:15329228-15361441 GCA_039654325.1 Tandanus tandanus
TTACAATAATCTTTTAAATGTACAGTACTCTGTAAACTCTACAATAATCTGTAAACTTTACAATAATCTTTTAAATGGACAGTACTCTGTAAACTCTACAATAATCTGTAAACTTTACAATAATCTTTTAAATGTACAGTACTCTGTAAACTATATAATAATCTGTAAACTTTACAATAATCTTTTAAATGTACAGTACTCTGTAAACTCTACAATAATCTGTAAACTCTACAATAATCTTTTAAATGTACAGTACTCTGTAAACTCTACAATAGTCTGTAAACTTTACAATAATCTGTAAATGGTCAGCTCTATCCTACTATAGTCGGTAAATTCTACAATGATATTTAAATTGCACAGTAATCTGTAAACTGCATAGAAGTCTGTGAATCTACGATAATCTGTAAACTCTACAATAATCTGTAAATGGTCAGCTCTATCCTACTATACCATTGGCTAGGAGGAAGAAATGAAGAATGTGGGGTACCAAGGCCACAAAAAAGTTTTGGCGGCTCCTGATTGGTGCAACCAGAGTGTACCAAAAAAACCAACAAAAAAAAAAGGCTGTGCCCCCTAAGTGGAAAAGGGGCATACTCTTTCTCTCTCTCTCTCTCTCTCTCTCTCTCTCTCTCTCTCTCCTGTCAATCACAGCAATAATAGCCAAATATGGGTGTAAGATCATGTATGTGGAAGAGGGCGCACAGTTTTTTCCTCTGATACAGAATTAGTAGCACTTCAAAAGGATGAAGTTTATATTCCCACCAACAAGCTTCCCCCACTGGGCCCTTGAACAAGGCCCTAGATAATATCTAATTGATCTACATAATGGCCTCAAACAAATACCTCTATGAATGTAAATGTAGGGCATTGATCGTACAGTGCTGGGTGTTGGGAGCATGTCAGAGCAACCTGTCTCCTTTCATACACAAGTCGAGAGGTGTGATGAGGAGCGCTGATCTGTATTATTGACACAAACCCAGGTGAAAATCCTGCCCACGGTCTCCAGGATTAAAGGTCACAGCTTTGCCCGAAACCTGATCCCATTATACGTATCTATCACTCAGCCAGAGAGAAACACACAGAGAGGAACACCTCGCTTTACCAAAGATAACCGGGTTCTTTTCAGACGTGCATCTTCAGATTAGCAGCAGTGATCAGGAAGTAACCTCCCGTCACCCTAAAAGCAAACTGATCAAAGTGTACCGTCAGAGTAAAGCCCAGGTTCAAATGACACAGCAGCCCGGGTGATTACCAAATGGAGAATAATTATAGAGATTAAATGACACAAGTCACACCGAAGTGTGTGGTGAGAGGGGGGTTTTATCCAGAACAAATCGCCAGTCTATCACAGAACTACCACAGACACAAATAACCACTCGTACTCACCTTCAAACCTATGGACGATTAAAGTAGACTTTTGCAGACTCTTGAGATATATACCTCATACAAGGGTAGTCATGGACCAAAGGTTGGCGAAACAGCTTTGAGCTAAAAAGGTTGTTGTTTCAAATCGCGAACTGGCAGGAAAACGGGGGTGGGGGTGGGGGTGCTCAAGTGTAAGGCGTCTAATCCACAACTGCTCCATGACTGCCACAACAAGTGTGTTCACTGCTTCGGAGATCCTAGTTTCTCTTTAAAAGATTAAAGCATTATCTAAAATATATTATTTGTGGCGGTGGATTCTTATACAGCCGGAAGACGATGATGATCCTGAACATCATCTAGAGTGTGTAGAGATGATCTGAACATAAACAATGAACTGGAACAGTGGAAATGATATACTGGACTGGCCAAGATTCCTGATTTGAATCTATTTTACCAAATATGGGATCTTATTCATTCACTAATTGACTGCACAGAGGTTTCATCCAAACATGGTATTTGGGAAAAATCTGTAAAACAGATAAATAAATAAATAAATAAGCCTCGCTGTTATTAAAGACAAAGAAGGTTAAAATACTAAGTACTTGGTTTTCTGTTCAACTTTTTTTTTTCGTTTTATCGTTAAATAATTTGTTCGATTTTCTTTCTTCAACTAAAAAACACAAATAAAATGTGAACGGTAGGAACCTTTTTTCTGTATTCTATAAATTAGGCTGCAGAGTTTTACTCACATCATTTTTTTTGGCCATAACAATCTAGCAATTGGGCGGCACGGTGGCGCAGTCCGCCTCACAGCAAGAAGGTCCCGGGTTCGATTTCCGGGCTCGGGGCGTTTCTGTGTGGAGTCTGCATGTTCTCCCTGTGCTTGCGTGGGTTTCCTCCGGGTACTCCGGGTTCCTCCAACAGTCCACAACACAGTAGGCTAATTGGCTGTTCCAAATCGCCCCTAGGTGTGAGTGTGAATGGTTGTATGTGTGTTTTCTCTGGAATGGTCTGGCGAGCTGTTCAGGGTGTAACCCGTCTTCACCCAGAGTCAAGCGGCTTAGAAAATGAATGAATGAATGAATGAATCTAGTAATTGACAAAATGATCACCAATAAAATTCTCTCTCTTTTTGTTCAACATGACACCAAGTGTATTGAGATAAAATTTTAATCTTGGGGACAAAAGACACTTAAATATTTAAAAATATTAATAATAATAATAATAACAATAATTAATAAATAAATGAATAAATAAATAAATACATAAATAAATAAATAAATAAATAGCATTATTATATAGTACTACTAGCAAGATAGACTACAAAGAGACTACAAAGCACACACACAAAAAAAGGATCACCTGCTGTAGGGGAAGATTTCTATAAATCTGTTCCGAGATACACACAATGACAGAAAGCAACAAATACTATTTTATCATTATTATAGCATGATTAACAGGTGAAGGTAACAGCCTCTCAAATACCACATGACTAAGCATTGCCCACATGCAAACTGACAGTTCTCACCGAGTCAGAAACTCACCGGTAAGGCATGCCGGTCTGGAAGGCCACACAGTCCTCCTTGGCACGACCGCACAGCTTCAGGTACCACTTTGTCTCGATCTCACGGATAAGTTCTGCTTTGCGGGCGTGTGCCAGCACCGTCTGCTGACTCTGTCTGCGAGCATCACGGGAGCTGTCCTGAGAGCTGCGCTGGCCCCGGAGCCCTGACAGGGACGCCGCTGACTGCTTACGGTGCCTCAGAGACTCCTCAGCGAGCCCACGACCTACTGAACCAGTCCGAGCTGCAAACATGACCCCAGAGGTTCCACCCTCCCAAAAGGGCACGCAAGTGGACCTCGTATGCTGTTAGAGTGCTGCCAGAACCCACTCGCTTTCTCTCGGACGCTATCTCAGTCGGCCTTCCTCACCCTACGCCTTGCTATCTGTGTCATCTCTTAGCCTTGCACCTCTCTTATAACCTCGTCATGTCCTCGGAGTGAAACTGGATCTGGCTGAGCGCCATGGCCAATCTGTGAGACAGGGCTTGGATGACTGAGTTAACTCTGTGAGAGGTAAGACAGGGGTTTGCTTGTGCTTGATAGAGACATCAAATCCTGGACATCAAATCCTGGACATGGCTTGGTCATCCAATCAAACACAGATTTGAACAAATTAGACTGTTTTCTGGTTTGTTTGTATGTATGTCTATGTAAACTAATACTTTAAATTTAATCCTTTAATTCTTTGTCTACTTTGGTCATTTACAGCCATTCAATGTTATACATGTTTATACACATTTATGGCGCTATTACTATTCCTGATCTTTTTATTATAGATGTTTTTAGAATCAAAGCATTATAGTGCCTGAGAAGTTTGGGCAAGATTGAGAAATGTGCAACAGTGTTATGTCCACTTCCTGTTTGTTGGGCTAAATTCACCACACTCTGATGACCACACCGTATGAACAAAACTCACAGTTTTGATAACTTTTGGTCTCTGACTTAAGTAGGAGGTGGCCAGATTTCAGTGTAGGGCGGTGGTGGCTCAGTGGATAAGGCTCTGGATAACTGATCAGAAGGTCGGTGTTGCAAGCCCCAGAACCACCAAGCTGCCACTGTTGGGCCCCTGAGCAAGGCATTAACCATCAACTGCTTAGATGTATAAACGAGATAAAAATGTAAGTTGAGTCAATGGAACAATGACTGGTAGAGCAAACACACGCGTTCACTGACCTTTCACTTGGCACCAACGGGTGTATATATAATGTCATATCCTTGTTGTTGTATAATAGGGCCTAATGTTAGGTTACGTTACGTTACCTGAATGACTTGTTTACGCTAATACTACTACTAACATTACTACTGTCATGACGTTAGTTACTGTGTCATTAGTGGAGAAATTAGAATTTAAAAACGTACCTCTTCCGCGTCTTCGGACACACGCATGCTCTGTCTAACTTGAAGACGAAGGTGAACTTCTAATTATGTAATCAGATCCCGGCGTTAGACCTATCAGAAAGTTCCTGTCTATGTAAATGTAATGACGATCGTAATATTACTTTACTTTAGTACAATTTCTGTAAGCTCTCAAATGTCTAGTACTAATAACATGAACAATATATAGCTCACGTGAAAGGTAATAACTTACTAGGACCGAACGCACACTCGTGGACTGCGGACAGACAGATACACACACAAATTCGTGCGGAACGAAAATTGGTGCGTCGCAGTACCTTCCGCATAGCTCACATGAAAGGAAAAAACTCTAGAGGGTGAGGAAATCACCAAAAATTGCACCTTTGACCCAAAATGGCTGACTTAATGTTTAGTTGCGATGTGGGTCCAGGGGCCTTTTGTGTGTCTTTACCTGATTCAGAAAACTCTGCATTTAATGCTTTAATGTACTCTTGATTCAATCAATGGTTGTCACGTGACAGGTTGACGTCATGACCAGATGTTGCTGAAATAAAATCCTAATTATTGTCGCTAGAACCTTATCTACACTACCACCTCTCAAAAACGGGTGATTCAACAGAAACAGCTTACAGCCCGTTTTAGTTTTAGAAACATTTTAGCTTGAAAGCTAGCTAGTTATCCAGATCAGGGCAAGTTCACCCAGCTGTAGCCTGAGAAATGGGGCGAGGATACGCCTTCCCAAGATCCAGGGAGCTACCTTGGGAACTAGGGGGGTGTGGCTTCCATTCAGGGAAAGTTTGACTGTATTGAAAATTGCAGTGCGGTCAAGCTCCAGATCAGTTCTAGCAACCAGCTAACATGTCTATATTTTAATTCCTCTGCCCATATTTATGACTGGACTGGATCTCTGAGTTACTGATTGCTGTCGAGGTGTAAAGACCATTTCAACCACTATAACATTTTGTTTCTACAAAAAAATTACCAACCCCAGTTTTAGCTTTAAAAAGCTTTAAAAGGCTAACCAGATAACTGAGTAAGAAACGGTACGTTTGTTTATTTGTAGAGCTTGACTGGATGCTTGAGCTATGCTGGAGGATACTAATGAAACACCTTTCATGAGTGCTTTCTAACCATCGTTTACATCTGGAGATCTTTCCATGACACTGAACCCACATTATTCAGAACAGTTATTGTTTCTGGACACACACACACACACACACACACCTCAAACAATGGCCTTCTAAATTTACAGTGAGCTTAACACATGCATTGGTCATGTGATCAGAACCATTAAATGACTTTAGCCATCGTTCACACCAAGCATGAACTCTGTCTCTGTTACAGTAACAACATTCATGCAAGTGCACGATGACAGCCAGTGTTCAGCATATCCGATTCAAAGCAAGAAGGTCCTGGGTTCAAGTCCCGGGCTTTAGTGGGGGCGTTTCTGTGTGGAGTTCTCCCCGTGCTTGCGTGGGTTTCCTCTGGGTACTCCGGTTTCCTCCCACAGTCCAAAAACATGCACAATAGGCTGATTGGTGGATCCAAATTACCCCTAGGTGTGAGTGTGAGTGTGAATCGTTGTGTGTGTGTTGGCCCTGCAGTGGTTTGGCGAGCTGTTCAGGGTGTACTCCGCCCTCACCCAGAGTTGGCTGAGATGGGCACCAGCCTCCCAGCGACCCTAATTAGGATTAACCGGCTTAGAAAATGAATGAATTAATAATAACTACCATGAATATAAATAGAAAAGTGCTAATAGATTAGCTTAGCTGCTAAAACCTGCCGTACTGTGATAAAATAAAAACATGCAAAACTACACTATGTGGCTTCTTAAAGCAGAAGTTAAACAGCTTTAAGATTTTACCCAGTGTCCTTTGCTACAGCGGGTTTATTTTGCGATTTCGAGCGCTATAGGTGAGTTGAATAATTTAAAAAGGTAATACGGATCCAGGTGAGCCTCTGCTCTGAGTCGAGCATTCATCCATCACAGAGGAACGTGCATCAGAGCTGCTAAGTGGATGGAAAGAGAGGGACAAGACAGAAAATGGAGACGGGAAGGACATCAGAGCCTGACGTAGGCAATTTCACAGATGGCAGGAAGGAAACCTAAGTGCAGGTAGGTCGGTTCCTGACACATATACACTGAGGGGTGGTGTGTGTGTGTGTGTGTGTGTGTGTGTGTGTGTGTGTGTGTGTGTGTGTATGAGAACTCGTTTAGGTGTTCAGTTAATCAACCCCATTCAGTCTCCAATCCACAGACACTGCACTGATGGAGTCGACCTTTTGTGCAGACAGTTGTTAGACGAGGAGGAAGACACATGCTTCCACCTTCTCAGGACCTTATTTTAGAAACTCTGACTGTGTTTCCATCAAAGGAACCAGAATGGATTTGATACTCATTTCATTCCTCATTCATTCAGAGAATCAGATTCTGAATCAATGAATCTTTCAACAATGAATCATTTGCCATGGATTTTACAGTGTATGACTCACTGAATCATTTCCATTTTTGACCAAGATTCCTTCCTTTTTCCATGTGCCAAGTAGATGTTTGATTCATTGAATCTTCTGAACGTTGCTTATCATTTGACCTCCAAGGGTCAGTGTTTGATTCAGTGAATCCATGTAGTAATGAAAGAGATTTGCTTTCATTTCATTCAGTGAATCAGTGAACTAATCAGTGAATCTTTCAGTCATAACCAAGATTCACTTTTCTCTTTTTCAATGAGTCATTTCTGAATCAGTGAGTCTTTTGGTATCAGTGGCTCAGTGTATCATTCCGTGAATGATTTCTGGTCATGAGCAAGGTTTACTCCTCTTTCATTCAGTGAATCAGTGTCTGAATCAATGAATCATTTGTCATGGATGGCTCAGTGAATCATTTCCATTCATGATCAAGATTGATTCATTTTTCCGTGTGTCAGGTAGGTGTTTGATTCATTGAATCCTGGGATTTAGTGAATCCTTACAGTCATTCATTTTCCGAACCTCTTTATCCTAGCTCAACCGACTCTGGGCAAAGGTGGGGTTCACCCTGAACAGCTTGCCGGTCCATCGCAGGACAACACACACACACACACACACACACACACACACACACACACACACACAAATTCACCCCCACATTCACACCTGGGGCAATTTGGAACAGCCAGTTAGCCTAATGTACATGTTTTTGGACTGTGGGAGGAAACCGGAGTACCCAGAGGAAACCCATGCAAGCACAGGGAGAACATGCAAACTCCACACAGAAACAGCCTCGCTGAGCCCGGGACTTGAACCCAGGACCTTCTTGCTAAGCAATACACCACCATGCCGGCCTGTGCACTACATAGTGAATGAAATTGGAACATCACTACAAAATGGCGGATTCAGTGTATAATGTGTGAGATAGTGCGCGAACGGACATTTCGAGCGCGGCGTAATACTCGGTTCCTTCTCTTTCACTGTATTAGTGATTGAGTCAGGGCTCACAGATAACACACGACCCCATTTGATACACACACACACACACACACACACACACACACACTGTACTGTTTCATAAAGCCAAAGGGTAGGACTGTATAATACCACAGTGGTATCGACGTCCCTATAATAGATCTAGATATAATTACCTTGGTCCTGAGGGGTCTGACTGAGTGGAGTATTATCACTTCATGTGTGAAAGAGACAAATAACAGCACAACTGAATAAAACATTTTTTAATTACGTCTTTGATTGTCAAGAGTCCGAGGACTTGGCTTCTTTTTTCCGGCAGAGCTGAGCGTACACGTGGCATACACGCAGGAGCAGCGAGTGGAAATGATGATTACATACCAGAGGATTTTCTGTGCAGTAAAATTTGTTCCTGAATGAATAAGTGATGATGTGAGACTGGGTTTAACACCCGTCAGAGAGAGTGAGAAAGCTCTTCAATTGCTGCAGGGTAGGGGAACGGAGCGACAGAAAGCAGAGGGGGGAACGACATCGGAGACTGGCGCGGCGGGAAGGAAACCTAAGCACAGATGGATCGGACTCTGAGTCTGACAGAGAGGCGAGAACACGTTCAAGTGTTCAGTAAGTCAACCCTATGCTGACAGGGCAGATAACAAACACACACACACACACACACACACACTCTTGTAAAATAATCTGTATAGAACAGGAGGACGTCGGTCAAGTGGATGACGAGCCCATAGAACTCATTTTACATAAGGGCAACATTACCCACGCTGAGTAATTACACTCCATACCCCAACCCACCTGTGTGTGTGCGTGTGTGTGTGTCCCATCACAGCACACACACTATCACCCAGCTGACTGCAACACACTACACCTCATGTCTAATTTATCCTAACGGAAAATGTTCACCAGGGCTCGTTTCATGGCGAGGGTCATAATCGAAGCGTGGACCAAAGTCACACAGTTCCGGACGTCACATCTGTCCATTCGCGTTTGCAATATAGTGGGAACAGAATAGAGTCCCTATCACGCCAGCACTCATGCTGTGAATTGCAGAGCTTTTTGAATACACGGCAGACCATCGTACACGCGAGGATCCCCACTCAGGGACACTATTGTTTCATTCATTCATTTTCTAAGCCGCTTAATCCTAACTAGGGTCGCTCGGAGGCTGGCGCCCATCTCAGCCGTCTCTGGGGAAGGCGTGGTACATCCTGAACATCTCGCCAGGCCATCACAGATCCAACACTCACACAAAACCATTCACACTCATTCTCACACGTAGGGGTGATTTGGAACCGCCAATCAGCCTGCTGTGCATGTGTTTGGACTGTGGGAGGAAACCGGAGTACCCGGAGGAAACCCACGCAAGCACGGGGAGAACATGCAAACTCCACACAGAAACGCCCCGAGCCCGGGAATCAAACCCAGGCCTTCTTGCTGTGAGCCGGACGTGCTAATCACTACGCCACCGTGCCGCCTATTGTTTCATTATGATGTTATTTTTTTTATCAGCGTCTCACGCTATTCACAACGTTCTCAGTGCAAATTCGTGTCTCGCACCAAAACTCTGCGCTAATTACAGCATTCTAGTCCATTCCATCTCTCCTTTAAACCGGCGTTACAAGGTCAACGTGCAATAATGAGTTTCTGCTCAGTACTGTATCGTAATTGTCGTTGGGATTTGTCCCGTGTAACAGTGCTGTATTTATTCGTTACCTTGCGCTGCGTGTTGCAGAGCCTGGCGGCACGTTACAGTACACGGAGAACGATTTTTTTTCCCTCAGTAAATCATCACTGCAAGTTGCCTGCGTAACACCAGCTTTACTGACCATAACATCTCTTGCCTCTCCATCACACAACCTGAAACAGGAAGTAATGTGACACTCTGAACCAATCGGAGTCGACCCCGGGGTCTCTTCCCGGTTGGACATGCCTGAAACACCACACCAGGGAGGCGTTCGGGAGGCATTCTAATCAGATGCCTGAGCCACCTCGACTGGCTCCTCTCAACGCGGAGGGGCAGCGGTTCTACTCTCTGAGGGAGAGCCCCACCACTTTCACCTGTTCTTTCGGTCACTGCCTAAAGCTCGTGACCATAGGTGAGGGTAGGAATGTAGATCGACTGGTAAATTGAGGGCTTTGCCTTTCGGCTCAGCTCTCTCTTCACCACGATGGACCGGTACAAGCTCCGCTTTACAGCAGAGGACAAGGACATGGAAGAACTGCTAGTCTATAAATTTTCTAACTCACTGAAACATATAATCCTCTATTAGGACCGCTGTGAGTCTGGAGCCTATCTCAGCCGACACTGGGCGAAGGTGGGGTACACCTTGAACAGCTCACTAGACCATTGCAGGGCAAATATTTATTTATTTATTTATTTATTTATTTATTTATGCGAAACACGTGAAGAGAGCAGAGAAGTGAAGAGGAGAGGTAGGAGCGAGGACTGTTGCTCCGATGCCATATCAGATCATGCAAATAACAGCAATGCGAGTGATTAGAGGAAATGGCCGTAATTACACAGATTCTCACAGCGGCTCTTCATTCCACTCATATTGTGCCGTTAAAGTGGCCGTGATTATCCGAGAGAGGAAGATGGCGTAGAGATGTTTACTCACAATGGGCCTCAATTATAATGCTGGGTATGAAGCTGGAGAAAAAAATCACCGTGTTTATGAATCGAGTGTGGGAGCATTTACTCTAGAAATGCAGAGATGAAGAAAATCCAGAAAAAGATGGTTAAGAATGTTCAGAAAACCGGTGGTGATATGAGTCATTCTCTGAAACTGGGTCAGATTTAATGATTCATATTTTGGACCTAATATTATTTTCCAAAATCTGCAAAGAATGAAAAGAGCAATCCCTGCCCAAAACATACCACATGGACACATACAACATTCATTCATTCATTCTCTAAGCCGTTTAATCCTAATGAGGGTCGCGCCGAGGCTGGCACCCATCTCAGCCGACTCGGAGCGAAGGCGGGGTACACCCTGAACAGCTCACCAGGCCATCGCAGGGCCAACACACACACACACACACACACACACACACAAGCATTCACACTCATTCTCACACCTAGGAACAGCCAATTAGCATACTGTGCATGTTTTTGGACTGTGGGAGGAAACCGGAGTACCTGGAGGAAACCCATGCAAGCACAGGGAGAACATGCAAACTCCCCACACAGAAATCTCTGAACCTGCGAATCAAACCCGGGACCTTCTTGATGTGAGGCGGACGTGCTAACCACCCCTTATAAGTGAAGTAGCTCTCACATTGGCTTTGTAACAAATGGTTCATGAAAATATGGTCAATATAGAGGGAAATAAACCAGACTACATTGAAATTTGGGGAGTGTGAACGTCACACTTTATGGTACCAGTTTCAGAGAATGACCCATATACATTTACTTCTGGTTTTGTGTACATTTATGTGTAAGTAATGTGAAATTCTCCGGTGTGAGTATAATAGGGATTAGTTGTTAGGATTTAAAGCCATAAATAAGAATCGACAAATAAGAGAAAGGAAGAAGGAATAAAAGCTCCCAGGTGTTACAGTGACATGCTGGAACCGTACAGGGATTTTCCTGAGCAGAACATCATCCATACCTGTAGAGCATCTTCAACCTTCTACATCCTCCGTCATCATGACCTGATGACTCTCCTAATGCGTCCATCTTTACGCCCCTGAAACACCTGCAAAAAAGTTCATCCGAACCAAACGGTATTAGACAGAAAGTCATGAACAGCCAGCGCTTCGGTTTATCCTGTTGGTGGATCATTTTGTTCAGTGTTTTGTCAGGAGCACTCTGCTGGGTGCTTAAAGCTACAGCGTGGAACATTTTGGAGGATCTATTAGCAGAAATGTGGCGGTGGCGACATTTCTGGCGTAGTGGTTAGCACGTCCGCCTTACAGCAAGGTTCCCAGGCTCGGGGCGTTTCTGTGTGGGGTTTAAATGTTCTCCCTGCGCTTGCATGGGTTTCCTCCGGGTACTCCGGTTTCCTCCCACAGTCCAAAAACATGCTCAGAAGTCTGACTGGCTGTTCCAAATCGCCCCTAGGTGTGAGTGTGAATGGTTGTGTGTGTGTTGCCCTGCAATGGTCTGGTGAGCTGTTCAGGGTGTACCCTGCCTTCACCCAGAGTCGGCTGAGATGGGCGCCAGCCTCCCCGCGACCCTAATTAGGATTAAGCGGCTTAGAGAATGAATGAAGGACTCTGCTGGGAGATTAAAGGAACATTTTGGAGGGTCTGTTAGCAGAAATGTGGGCGTTGCAGTTGCGTAGTAGTTATCACATCCACCTCACAGCAAAAAGGTCCTGGGTTCGAGTCCCGAGTGTTTCTTTGTGAAGTTTGTGTTGTTCTCCCTGTGTTTGCATGGGTTTCCTCCTGGTACTCCGGTTTCCTCCCACAGTCCAAAGTCATGCACATTAGGCTACATTAGGTACACCCTGAACAGCACGCCAGACCATTGCAAGGTCAACACCCACACACTACTATTTACACTCACACTCAGACCTTGGCTAACAGCCAATTAGCCTAATGTGCGTGTCTTTGGACTGTGGAAAGAAACCAGAGTGCCCGAAGGAAACCAATACAAGCACAGGGAGAAACATGCACACTCCAAACAGAAACACCCTCGCTGAGCCCCGGACTCGAACCCAGAACCTTCTTGCTGTGAAATGGACATGCTAACCGCTATGCCACCATGCCGCTTCTGAAAGCGTTATTTAATCTGTAATGCTAGTCTAACCTGGGGTTAGCACAGAAAACACGCGAACTTAGATCAGGATTGCTAGTTAATGTTAGCGAATTAGCAAATTTGACCACAAGAAGATTTTTTTATACAAATTACATGGATTTCATGCTTTTTTTTAGAAAGGTAAAGAAGATATGTATGGTGTGTGAACACCAGCACTCGGTTTCGCGCTCAGAAGGTATGTACAGTGTGGGTCTGTTTAATACTTGGTGTTAGCGGACGTGTTGATTAGCAGAAAATAATGAACTTCAGCCGGTTAATTAACTTTGTTGATGATTTTCCTGAAACAGGACAGGACAGCACAGCTGTGTGTGTGTGTGTGTGTGTGTGTGTGTGTGTGTGTGTGAAACAGTTCCCCTAACGTAATCTGCACTCACAACCCCACACACTCTCTACCGTATCTGTAGTCATTAATTATTAAATCCTTACCTCTCTGTCACACCACTTCTGCTCCTTTCTTATTCTCTGTACTACAAGAACACACACACACACACACACACACACACTCGTGAGTCTTTCTCAGGCATGTCAGGCCCACCGAGTGTGTTGTTACGATCCAATTATAGAACAATCTCATCATACAGCTAAAGTAGTACAGTGAAAGACACACACACACACACACACACACACACGCACACACACTTGTTTTCTTTCTGATTATGATCACAACACAGGTTGCTAGGATATTATTTCAGCATGTCACTACAACAATAACCCATTACGCGAGAGATTGTGATGTCAGAAGGCATTATGGTACGATAGAGATACGGTATGATACGGTAGAGATATGGTACGCTGATCTCTGATTGGTCGGAAGGTATTGATTCTACTAACAGTAGCACAGCTGCAGATCACAGCTGCAGATCATGGGCTTGTTCAACGGCGTACAGTTTCCGTAGCAACGGCCCGTTCGCACTGTGAACAGCAAATAAACAGCTACATAAAGTATGTGTCACC
Organism: Tandanus tandanus; assembly: GCA_039654325.1. Classification (NCBI taxonomy): domain Eukaryota; kingdom Metazoa; phylum Chordata; class Actinopteri; order Siluriformes; family Plotosidae; genus Tandanus; species Tandanus tandanus. The sequence continues at coordinate 15,342,679 of JBCNYH010000004.1, forward strand.
GTTGATACGGTCTCGAGCGATCAAGCTGTAACTTCGGACACAGAGGAGATTTTTGTTGGAAAAAAGATTCTACTCTCACTCACTTGGCGAACTGCTTACTCCTACTAGGGTTGCACACTGGGTGAAGACCATCACAGGGCAACACACACACAATCATTCACACTCACATTCACACCTAGGGGCAATTTGTAACAGTCAGTTAGCCTAATCGTGCATGTCTTTGGACTGTGGGAGGAAACTGGAGTACCCAGAGAAAACCCAGACAAACAACTTTGCATGTTCTCCCCGGGAACTCAAACCCAGGACTTTCTTGCTGTGAAGCAGACGTACTAACCACTGCGCCACCGTCTCACCGCACATTTTATGTACACATGTAACAGTAGAATATTATTGTAATGATTATTATTATTATTATTATTAATCCTGCTGCTGTCTATTATTATCATTATAGTGTAGCAGTATTGTTCATCCTTACAGCGTAATTTGTGTGTATGTGATACATACGGATGCTTATTTTAACATAAATTGCCATAAAAAGCACAAAACTGGGTGATATTATCCCATGGATTACTAGCGGGTGCTGCACCAATGGTCAGCAGTGGTTTTCCCCCCGGAAGTGACGTGAACTCATTGGGCGGGGTTGTCCAACACAAGTAAACAAGCAGATCTATCCAGTGAGTGACATTTTAGGTGATAAGAAAGGTGTTCAAGAAGCAACTATGGCAGCGAGTTGGAGGAAATGGGTGTAAATGGTTCCCTATTTGAACCAGAGAGGGAGGAGTCTCTTGTGGAGACAGTGAGACGTCACATTCTAGTGACTTTGAGGACGAGAACGCTGACAGATATGAGTGTGACGGTAAATCCAAAAAGGCTAACGCAGCTAACGTTTTGCCGACTCGGCTTTCCTTCCGTCAGTTGGTTTAGGAACGAAAAGAAATGTGTTCTGTGATTTCTGCGCTTGTTGTTTGTGCAGCTCAGCACTGACCGATAATGTGTTATGATACACGGGGTCAGTGACGTAGCCCAGCCAATCCAACGAGTTTGTGTCACTACCAGGCTGGAACAGCCAATCAGAAAGGCTACATGTCTTTGAGCTCACCTAGATACGTAACACTCGCACGCACTTTGATAAGGGCTATGGACTGATGTTGCCGGAAGGAACAACTGATGTAATACGTGATCGTTTTAAAGAGCTAGTAACATTAATTCACCTCAGGTACCCTTTAAGTAAGAAATAAAAAGTGATGCTCTACCGGGTCCTACTCCGCCTCTTCATTTGTACTTTCCGTATTAGACTCTAATTTTAAAACAAGCACATTCAAAAAACCAAATCTACTTAACATAATTAATTTATTCATTTCAAAGGGGAAACAGTTACAATTTCTGAAATCAACATGATAATAAAATAAAATATGACATGCATGAGATGATTAAATAACTACAACGAATATAAATCAGTACTTTAATCTGTACATGTGGAATTATTAAATAGAATGGAAGAGCTGTAATGTTGTTATGGAGAAGTCGAGACCACGGCAGCGTGTATGTAAGAATATCTGTTCGGGTGAATCTTACCGCTATATGAAGTTAATAACACCCTTATTTATTTTTATTTGTCAATAGCAAACAGAACGCCAGACCATAGACATCAGGATTACATAAAACAGGCTCCATCTGCAGGAGGTTCTAATCAATGGCACCTAATCTGGAATACAGGGTTCAGATTTACAGACTTGAAGATGCGATAAGTGCAAGGGTGTACTTACTTTACCAACTCTTGGGATTTCAATTATAAAAGTCACCACAAAAGTCAATTTTTTTTGCCCTCTGTTGCTGTTTATAACTTTTATCTGTAGGCACTTTCCTTGGGGTGCACTTATTTTTGCACCCTCTACGTACTGGGATTTTATTTGACCTCGTTTCACGTTTATTTAGAGCTATCTTCTGTCCCTTCTCCTGTTTTTTGAGATGAAATTAAAAGAAAAAAAATGTTCTGGTTATTAAGATGTAGAAATGGATATCTTGACTTCTGGTCATCCGTCTATCGTGGCGATAGAGCCGCCGGCATTGGTGCTGGTGGTGGCGAGTGATGCGGACGTTCCCGTGGCTTCAGATTCAGGTCGTTTGGCCCTGGTCACGATCAGCTCCTCTTTGTTCCTTTCAGGTTTGATCAGCAGCACGTAGCACTTGGGCAGGTAGATGCACGCGAGCAAGCCAAAGCTGGATGCCAGGATGGCGAAGATCTGCACGGCCACCATGAATTTTCCACGCGTGCTCAGGTAGGCAGGGACGAACGAGATCCAGACGATGAAGAACACCAGCATGCCGAACGTGATGCACTTTCCTTCACTGATGTGATCCTCGAGCTTGCGTGCCATGAAGGCGAACACGAAGGCCACCAGCGCCAGGAGCAAATCGTAACCGAATATGCAGCAGATGAAGATGATGCTGCCTGGGTCACACTCCAGGACGATCTTGATGTTTCCGGCGGCTGTGTTCTTCACAGGATGAGGCGGCATCAGGATGAGCCATACGGTGCAGGCTATAATTTGAATCAGCAAGAAGAAGATCATAATGGATCTTTGTTGAAAAGGTTTGATTGGATCAATGTCGTTTTTCTTCGGTATGGCGGGAGCTATCACCGTCGTATCGCCGCTCTGCTCCGAGGCAGCTGCTGCTGCTTTGGCTGCTTTCGCTGCTGCTCTCATGGCTTTCAGGGCCCTCGCTCTGAGCATCAGCAGACACGATTTGCCCATGAGGGATGTCAGTGCCAGAGCGAAGCCGACTGCTAACGCCACCTGGCTGGTCATGCAGGACCAGAGCATTGGCTCACCCAGGAACACGATGGAGCAGAGGAAGGTGATCACCAGCCCCAGCAGCAGGGTGAAGCTCAGCAGTGCATCATTGGCCTGCACCAGTGGTGTGTTTAGATACTTTAGGAACACGATGGCCACTACGATGGTCAGCAAGGCACCAAAAACAGAGATGGCGATCAGCGTGATGCCCAGAGGCTCAATGAAGTCCAGGAACTCAATGGTCTTGGGTACACAGGCATCGTGTTTTTCATTGGACCAGTAGTCTTCATCACACTGGATGCAGCCTCTGGCATCTGTTAAAAAAGATTTGGGTTTTTTGTCTTTTTCCACTTCTGCAGTTTCCTCAATTTACATACAGTAATTTTTATTTTCTTTTATACTGTTCATTCATTTATTCGTTTTCTAAGCCACTTAATCCTAATTAGGGTCACGGGGAGGCTAGCGCCTGTCTCAGCCGACTCTGGACAAGGGCGGGGTACACCCTGAACAGCTCGCCAGGCCATTGCAGGGCCGATACACGCACGACCGTTCACACTCACACCGAGGGGCTATTTGGAACCGCCAATCAGCCTGCTGTGCATGTTTTTGGACTGTGGGAGGAAACCGGAGTACTCAGAGGAAACCCATGCAAGCACAGGGACAACATGCAAACTCCACACAGAGACACCCTCACCAAGCCCGGGAATCGAACCCGGGACCTTCTTGCTGTGAGGCGTACGTGCTAAATACTACGCCACCGTGCTGCCCTTATTATAAAATTATTATTATTAAAAATAATATCCATAAAGAATTATTAAAACAAAGCCTCTGAAGTAAAAATACATGAGTTACTGGATGTACTGTGTATTAATGAATGAAAGCACACACACACACACACACACAAACAGTGAATCTGACCTGTAGTATTAGAAATCTCTCCGTCTGCACATGGGATGCAGTCGAAGCAGCAGACGGGTTCTCCCTGCCGGATGCCCATACGTGTCCCCGGCTGGCATCTCTCGCTACACACAGAGCGCGGTGCCTGCAAATCCAACAGCACAGAAGTTACCCAGATCTCACGGATTCAGTCACATGCTCACTACATTTATACAGTAGAACTGTTTGTGCATGAATACAGAACACACTCAGCTGTTACTCCATTCAGAGCTGGGGACAGAAGCTCAGAGGCTGAGATGGACAGATTTTCTGTCAAACACACAGTGCTGTGTCTCTTTGATGCATTACGGTGTTCAGTCACTCGCTCACTCCTTTCCCGAACCATTCAATCTTACTAGGGTCACGGTGATGCTGGAACCTTTCTCAGCCGACACTGAGAGAAGCTGGGGTACACCCTGAACAGCTCACCACAACCTTTCACACCTAGGGCAATTTGGAACAGCCATTTAGCCTAATGTGCAGGTCTTTGGACTGTAGGAAGAAACAGGAGTACCCAGAGGAAACCCAGGCAAGCATGGGGAGAACATGCAAACTCCACACACAAAAGCCCGAACCCTGGACTCAAACGCAGGACCTTCTTGCTGTCAGGTGGTCATGCTAACCAGTATGCCACCGTGCCACCGCCTCATCCAATAATTGTTAATTATTCTTTCTGTTCCCATTGGATATGAGCAATCGTGCATTCTGATTCGCTAAACTACTACAAGGACATCACCCCATATACCGATAGAAGGTACATCACTACAGAAAAAAATGGAAGTGCTCGCAACTCGCGCTAAGCTAATCGCTAATACTAGCCAGCCAGCTGTTTAATTCCTTCTAGATTTATTCCACACACAAAAAAAATAATGTGGACATATTTCATATTAAGAAGGTATTGTTTTGTTTTCAAGAATTCTTTTTTTTTAATTAAATGTGTATGTGTGTGTGTAAGTATCAGCCTACTGCGAGGAACATGCCTCCAGTCCTCGGCGTTGCCTGATTCCGGTGATCGGGATAATTTTCACGAATTCAAATAAACTAATAGAATGATTTATTTCTCACAATCCAGTGGCTATAATGAAACAGTTATTCCACTCCCTCTGATCAGATATGACCAATAGCCCGCTCGGTTATTGCCTCATGATCTGATTAGAGTTCAGCCTTACACTTGACTAGTTTTAATGTAGCGCTATATATTCTCTAAGACAAAACTTATTCATTCACCCTATTAGGATCGTGTGGAGGCCGGAGCTTATGTCAGATGACTCTGGGTGAAGGCGGGGTACACCCTGAACAGCTCGCCAGTCCATCGCAGAGCCAACACACACACAACCATTCACACACACACTCACACCTAGGGGCAATTTGGAACTGCAAAATAGCCTAATGTGAATGTTTTTGGACTATGGGAGGAAACCGGAGTACCCGGAGGAAGCCCACTCAAGCTCGGAGAGAACATGCAAGCTCCACACAGAAAAGCCCTTGCCAAGCCCCAGACTCAAACCCAGGACCTTCTTGCTGTGAGGCGCAAGTGCTATCGACTACACCAACATGGTGCCTGTTTTGGATGGAGCTCACCAACCTGCAGCGTGTCGTTATGCCATATGATGGAGGAATTGTCGATGAAGAGCTTTTCACCACCAGTTGTTGTGCTGTTGTAGTATCCAATATGTACGTATGTGACTCCACCATCTGAAGCCCTCTGCCAGTTCAGGATCTCATAAAATCCAGGCACTTCTCCGTCATTGAAGGATATCTGCTCTCCGGTGTAGGGGACAGTGAAGTTCAGGTTTTTCAGGTAGTACATTAGCTAAAGAGGGGGATCGTCATGTTAGAGACACAGTACTCTGGTTATAAAGAGTGTAATGCCATGCCAGTATCTATAACTACAGTACATCTCTAGAGCTTCAAATATCTGTATCTGAATTTGGATTTGAAGCCTGAAAGTGGGAGTGGCCTACCCTGAAACGTTTTCCTCTAGTAAAACGACTTCTTGCTTTGACAGTTCCTCATCCTCGGCTATAACTTCCTGCCGTAAACTAAGTCAGGACGCTACACTGAAACTCAGCAACTCTGGCCTGACCGGTCCTAATGGCGCTCTTACCCATGATGCTCCAACAACTTCCAGGCTCAAGTCACGTCAACCATTTTATTAAATGCCTGGGCGATCGAGTTGTGGAGGGACAATGCACTTGTGGGTGGTGTTCTTGTACTGGACCTTAGTGAACCCCTACCAGAGTTCACCACCAAAAGAGGCACATGGGTGACAGCTAAAGGACTTCGAGTGAAACTGCAGAGGTTCAAATATAGCCTCTACAGGTGGGGGTTGATTTACAGCCCAGACTGCTCAGCTGGCTACACGGCAGTTCAAACAGCTGACCACTTAGTCTAAGAGTGCCCTGTGACCAGGATTGACGGCGGATACGATTCTGTGCGTAAATGTGCCGAATATTCACAAACTGGATTAGGAACAAATGGGTGGAGGTGTGAGTATATCAAACGATACTACTACTGCTCTGAGGCAGCGAAGTGCACACGACTGCTCTTTGAGTCTCGCTTTCGCAGTTATTTGTTTGCACCTGCCTACGTTTCTTCGGTCCCAATAACGAACCTCTGTACAACTTTTGGTTATATCCTGCGGCATCCCAGTGCTGATGTGCACCTCTACTCTCAGCTACCTTGCCTGTGAAACTTTTTGGTAAAAACCAGATAACAAATAAAACAACTAAAAAGGAACTGCCTGGATCTGTTGAAACACATTCTCTACTCACTTGCCAAGGCTCAAAATTGGTAATGTTAGCACATGTGCCTCCAACAAATGGTCCGTTCCCAGGCACACAGTACTCCAGGTTGTGCAGCGCGTGTGCTACTGCATACACGGCTTTATATACATTATATGTCAATCTCAACTGTGACACATCCGAATATGTGTTATTCAGTTCCACGAGACTTTCCTTCCCAGTGCACAAGCCCTGCGGTGCAATTCTGGCTGCTGTCCGTGCTGCTGTCGCATTTCCTGCCTTTGTGGCCAGCTGTGCTCGGGTGTTACTCAGCGCTCGGCTGTAACTGAGCGTGCAGTTGAAGGCTCTTTCCCAGAATTCCTCTGTCAAACTGTCCTGGTAGGGGTCGATATTAAGAAGATGGTCACGCAGGCCTGGGATGTCTGCCCGATTTATAGCGAAGCCGATGGTCCCACCCAGCAAGGACATAGCATTGGGTTGGCGGCTGACGAGCGCAGAGGTAATCCAGCTCTCACTGGCGATCCATGTGCGTTCAGTGACATTGGTGAGCAGCAGCGCCTCCACCAGCGGACTCAGATCCACGTCAGACGAGAATACCACGATGATCTTGGCTGTGGAGTGCCTGATAGTGTTGACGATTTCCTGGATTCTCTCAGGATCGATGAACTTGGGTAGCGTTTCGGAAAATGAGATGCAGACGCCCCTCTCTTCTACGATCTCTTTGAAAAGTTTGATGCCGTATTTGCCGTAGTCATCGTCAGAAGCGATGGTTCCAACCCAGGTCCAACCAAAATGCAGCACTAGCTGAGCCATGGCCTGCGACTGGTGCACGTCGTTCGGGATGGTGCGCAGGAAGGTGGGGTACTGGAACCTGCTCTCCAGGACTGAACATGAAGACGAATAGCTCACCTGAGGTACAGACATTAACAGTAGAGATTAGAAATCGTACAAAATGTATTTAGTTAATGAAGGCTCTACACAGAAGACCTGTGACAATCCCCCCTGAACAGTTTGCAAGTAAATTTTTAGCGTTTACGTGTGGTCTTCACCATGTGATGTTCACATTTAATTTAACACTTTAGTGATTGGAACGTTTTTCATTAACATGTTTGCTAATGTCTACCTACATCACACTACGGTTTCTAATGGTTTCCTGCAGTACACTCCTGTGATCCGTCCTGATGTGCTACTACTGGTTGGAGTTCTGATCTTTGAAGCCCCTCACTCCTGCTGCTGATGATCCATATGGACCTAAATGCACACTCAGAACCTGTGAAGGTGACTTTTCACTGCTGGTGATATAAACTCTTTTACTGAAATGATTCAGGACTACAATTCCCATTACAGTTATAAGATAACCAGCTAGACTTCATGTTAAACTGTAGTGAAGTTTCTGCTACATGGTTTGTATTTTTATCTGGTTTCACCCAAATGAGGACGGGTTTCCCTTTTGAGTCTGGTTCCTCTCAAGGTTTCTTCCACGTGTCGTCTGAGGGAGTTTTTCCTTCCACCGTCGCCGAGGGCTTGAATCGAATTGATCCACGACATTACTACACTATGGTTTCTAATGGTTTCCTACATCACACTACATCATTACACTACATTACAGTGGTTTCTTAAAGGTTTCTAATGGTTTCCTGTAGGTGTTCAGTGGTTTCCTAATGGGTCATAATGCTTTCCTACATCTTACACACACTACATCACTACCTTGTGATTTCCACTGGTTTCCTAAATGTTTCTAATGGTTTCCTACATTGCACTACCACATTACTACACTATTGTTACCAATGGATTTCTAATGGTTTCCAGTGGTTTCTACTGGTTTTCTATATTACACCACTGCATAACTACACTATGGTTTCCACTGGTTTCCTAAAGGTTTCTACTGGTTTTCTATATTACACCACTATATTACTACATTATGGTTTCTAATGGTTTTATGGTACATTACTACACTAATGTTGCCAATGGATTCCTAATGGTTTCCAGTGGTTTCTAATGGTTTTCTATGTTACACCACTACATTACTACACTATGGTTTCCACTGGTTTCCTAAAGGTTTCTAATGGTTTTGTATATTACACCACTATATTGCTACACTACTGTTGCCAATGGATTCCTAATGGTTTCTGATGGTTTTCTATATTACACCACTACATTATGGTTTCCTAATGGTTTCCTAATGGTTTTATGGTACATTACTACAGTACTGTTGCCAATGGATTCCTAATGGTTTTCTATATTACACCACTACATTGTGGTTTCCTAATGGTTTCTAATGGCATGTAGATGAAAAGCAAACAGTGTGGCTCAGAGTGAGCCACACAACACTATTCCAGCCAGTCAGCAAAAGGGGTGCTTGTGCTCATGCACTGGACAAATGTATTCTGTTGCTGATTGGCTGGAGGGGAGATGGGGGTGTCGTTAGTGCTCTTGCTTCGGCAGTGCACATCTACGACTGTGGGGGAGGAGCTTCTGAAAAAGCACTGAGAAGAGGCATGCATTTGTTTGGGTGGTTCGCCCTTTAGTGGCAAGAGGTGAAATAAGACTGAGCATATTTTTTATAATATTATTCCCACAGTTGTTACAACATTTTAAAATGTTAGATATGTGATTTATTCCGGGTTCAATCTGTTTCACCTGCCTAGAACCAGTTTAGAACCAGGAACACTTAGGGGTATTTGATCAGTATGAAAGCGCCCCCCCCCCCCAAAAAAGTAAAGCAGATCAGCATTACTAAATCCAAAAACAATCTCCTGTAAACAGTCCAACAATTTCTTTGGGCTGCGTACATACTGAGCGTTTAGGAATAAAACCAGACTTAACCAAGAAGCATGATACACTTCACCTGTGGGAAATAGTAAAGGCCAAAGATTCGAGCTGTCGCGACAGAGAGGTCGCATCCTCCTGACCCCACCATGGCGGCGAGTGGAGGCCCATTCCCACAGCGGTAGTTGGGCACAGCCTCGTCCTGACCCGTCAGGAAGGTCAGGGTTCCTTCCACAGCCTTGGAGATGGTGAAGCATGAATCGTAGATGACATAACCGAGTTCAGTGTTGGGCAGCAGGTCCATCCTTCGGTTGATCTCATTAATAGCAAACAGCATCGTCTGTGTCCAACGGAAAGTACGGAAATTAAACCTGACAGAGACGCAGAAGGAGGTAAAGATTAAACATCCTGATTAAAAATATGAATTCAGAATCAAATCAGCGCCTTAATTATGTTTTTATTCTCTCAGGTGACCTTGTAGTGTAATGCCACATCCCGCCACTAGATGTCAGTGTAATACAACAACAACAACATTGTACATCAGTGTCTCATTTATTTTATAGTAAAGCTTTGGCAGTCAAATAAATAGAATTTTTATAATTTTTTTAAAAGTTTAGATGCAATACATTTTTAACTCCACACTCCATCTAGTTCTTTTTGTGTTTTCCCAGGTATATCAGGGCTTTTTACATTTTAAATTACACAATTCGGAACTGCCAGTCAGCCTAATGTGCATGTCTTTGGGCCGTGGGAGGAAACCGGAGCACCTGCAGGAAAACCATGCAAGCACGGTGAGACCATGCAAACTCCACCCAGAAACACCCTCGTCGGGCCCGGGACTCGAACCCAGGACCTTCTTGCTGTGAGGTGGACGTGCACTATGATCTAATGTTTACGATATAATTCCTTATGACTTACTTGATTTAATAACCAATAATTGATTAACATTGTCTTATTATTATGAATCACCAAGTCATTATTATGACATATCATAACATTGAGATACATTGAGCTAGGCGACTTTTTCCCAAGTGAAGTAAAAAAAAAAAAAAAAACTAAATAAAAAAATAAAAGCTCTACTATTATTCTGATAAAGATGAAGAATTTTATGATGTGGCTATTAATCATCATCATAATCTATAAGCTTGATTCCCCCTTTAATGGACTGGTTCTGAGTTTCTGGGCTTTTCTGTGGCTCGAGACAACACACACACACACACACACACACACACACCTTTCTGAGAGCACTACCATCACTATTTGGGTCCTGAGCTAAAGTGATGTGTCTCTGTGTGTGTGTGTGTGTGTGTGTGTGTGTGTGTTGTGGTATGCAATTCACTAGTGCAACTCCTGATTCTTTGGGACAGGCTCCAAATCCACCATGATCAGTGTTTAATATTGATGAATGACTTTGCTGACACAGAAATTCAGGAGAAACTGTGAATTCATACACACACACACACACACACACACACACACACACACACACACACACACACACACACACACACAATAACAACAATATTCTTTCGGGGAATTTGGAACAGGGATGAGAAAGAGGTGTCACGCCCATTAGGGATAACCATGGTAACCAGTGTAACTAGGTGATTCCATTACTGACACTAACGGATATTAATACGACAACATGGACCTCCTGCATTCACATGAATCTCAAGGTCACGAGCGTGAACTATTATAACTTATCACCTTAACAGGTTTAATGGATTCATGCATCCCAGAATAATCATGCACTGAAAGCGCTACCTCTGAAATATCTAGTAAAAGTAAAAAATAGAGAGGTCAATGTTTCTGCGTTACCATTCGCAGCCGGCCGACACCGGGTCAGATGAGCTGCTGTTGGTGTCGGCGACCCGGTTGTGCACGGAGAACATCCCCCCGACCACCACCGTCTTCTTCTCCACGTTCTTGTAGCCATTCAGGTTGAACTTGGCCTTGAGTTTGCAGCTCTGTTCTCCCACAGCAACCCCGATAATCACCCCCAGCACGACTCCCAACCGCACACACCATCTCACCCCAAATCTGCTCATATTCTTGCTATTATCTGACAGAAGCGAGAGTGAAACACACACACACACACACTGAGAGATTCAACGCTGTTTGGTGTCTGCAGGTGTGTGGAGAGGTTAGTAACGCTTCAGTCACTCATCACCTCTTGGGAAGGCAGACAGGTACATGAAAACATCTACACACACACACACACACACACACACACACACACACACACACACACACACACACTTTTTTCAAGCTCTTCCCAGAGTACCCAACACCACCATCACCATGCGTTTCATAATATTATAAAGTTCTAGTAATACAATTTAATTCAACAAAAAGGAAGAAAAAAATAATAAACAAAGAAAAATAAACAAAACCTCCATATTATAATACTATACAGCCAGAAAACAGAGTAATTAAAAGAACGAATTAGTTGTGGTTCTTTTAGGGTTAATTTCTGATTACTGTTTAAGTTTATTATGCGCCATTATTTTAATATACTGTAATAATCTTGCAACATTACGCTCTACATTTAACCAGTCCAGAGTTCCCCCCAACCGCCTAACTCACCTCTCGAACCCTTTTTCCACGTTTAAATGTATTCATGTACCATGTATTCACTTCTGACCATATAACTGGTGTCGGTGATATCACACGATTTCCAAGAATGCAACTCCACCTGCTTTACAGAAAAGAAAATGCCACTGGAAATAAAAATAAACCAATATTTTATAATAAAATTAAAAAATACATTTAAAAAACTAAATGACAAAGTACCTCGACAGAAAGTGCACGTCTAGAATACATAAAAACAATTTAAATACAGAAGAGTTAAAAAAAAACACAAGTACAGATGGATTTAGAATAAATAACAACAACAACAACAACAACAAAATGTGTAGAGGGCAGTGGTGGCGTAGTGGTTTAGGCGATGGTCAGTGGTTCAATCCGCAGTACCACCACTGTTGGGCCCTTGAACAAGGGCCCTTAATTAACCCTCAATTGCTCAGTTGTATAAAAACGATAATTGTAAGTCGCTCTGGATAAGAACGTCTGCCAAATGCTGTAAATGTACAGAGCAGAATTTCCAGAAATAATTCCCAGTGTGTATCAGGAGCTAAATAAAGGCTAAATCAAAAGTTCTTTTGCCAAATCGCCTGATACTATTAGGGTGGCGTGGAGGCTGAAGCCCATCACAGCCGACACTGGCCGAAGGCCCGAGACACATGGCCAGAATAGGTATTTAGGACTTTTAAAGATATTTAGCAAGCAGATTTAATTGTCTAGACAGATAAAAAAAAATAGGTGGATGGACAGCTAGAGAGAGAGAGAGAGAGAGATTTCTTACATAATTGTTATAAAACAAGAACTTTCATTGATCCCTGTTTTAGTAACAGTAGAAATATACAGTTCATATTATTATTATTATTTTGCATTTAGTTTGCATTTAATCATAACTTTTCAATATCCGAACTCCAATAACGTGTTTATGGTTTGGGATTTTATTCCACTAAGACAAACAGTGGCAGAAATCAGTTTCTGATTATAAAAGAAGAAAAAACTCAGGACATGAACTTTATTTAACTTTAATATCAGACACATACATTAGATCCTGAGTTCCTGCAATTCAGTTAACGCAACACACACATCAAAGTTTCACTAATAACAAGAAGAAGAACTGCCACTGTGTTTGCACTCCCTGTATACCTTGCACTACTCTGCGCACACAACAATCACACTCACTTTGTGTGCATACTGCACCGACACGTCACACATTATTATTAATCGTCACTACATTTACATCATATATTTATATTCGCCTTTTAACTATCGGTCCTTCAAATAGTTACTGTTATTGATCTCTTTTTTCTCTTCTTGATATTAAGTTTTTTATTCTTCTTCAAATATTGGACAGTCGTAACAAGCATTTCACTACATACTGTACTGTGTATGATTTTGTATGTGACAAAAAATATGAAATTTGAATTTGAAGGAGGAGGAGGAGACAGATTTTAATGGAATGTTTTGATAGTTCAAATATTTAAAATGTTCCAGAAGGATCGGACATCACTGCTTTCCGGGAGAGATTAATGGACTTTAATTAAAAGCACATTAATTAATGTATTCATTTTCATACCAATACAAAGGGAAAGCAAGAGCTATGCCTGTGTGTGTGTGTGTGTGTGTGTGTGTGTGTGTGTGTGTGAGAGAGTGTCACCAAACGACCAGAATGTAAGAGCTGAACTCCAGCAGCTCCACAGCTTTTATTAACAGTAAAAGAAAAGCGCTCAAGGGTTTGAATTAATTGTTTAAATGCAAGTGCTCTCTCTCTCTCTCTCTCTCTCACACACACACACACACACACACACACAGAGATACAGTAGCTGTATCACCTACATCCTCAGAGACACTGCTGTTTATGAAACTCAACTTGTCACTACATGTTCTTCAATCAGCAGCGGAATCGTGCACCTGCGCGCGCGCACACACACACACAAAGTCCCCACTGAACTCACACTCAAGTATCAAATAATACTGAAATAACTTCAGGACTTGTCACACTCCAGAAAAACAGGAAAGGTTTAATGTTTTATTTTAATTCACACCTAAACAAGAAATAAATAAAATAAATAAATAAAGCACCCAGCGCCTCCTCCTGGGCCTACTGTAATACCTCACACTTCCAAAAAAATCTTCGTACCGCAGAGTGTTACAAAATTCCTGGATCTAGAATTTGATCTGGATCATCTCTAAAATCAAACACTTGTTTTAACATAAATGACCATAAAAAGCTCTATACTGTTTTATCACGTGGATTACTGGCGGGGGCTGAACCAATGTGGAACAACCATTTTTTTCCCCGGAAACGATGTGAACTCTTTGGAGCGGGTTGTCCAGAGCGAGTAAACAAGCAGTGAGCAACATTTTAGGTGATAAAACTCTCTGCAGACTAAAGGCTCTTCCCTTTTACTGGTTCCTTTTGGCTCCCGTCCGTCGTCATCCTATGTGAGGATTTCCGTGATTTCTGCGCTTGTTGTTTGTGCAGCCGTACGCTTTGCACTCCGCCATTTTCCTGGGGGGACACAGCGCAGCACTGGCCAATAATGTGTTATCTTAGATTGTTGCCTGCTGCACGCAGCCCAGCCAATAGGACAAAACAACGAATTCGCATCACTACCAGGACTGGAACAGCCAATAAAGAAGGCAACATGTCGCTGTGCATGCCTAGTAGGAGTAGTAGTGTGCCGGCACTCGTGCGTACTTGACCAGAAGAAAGGACTGACGTTCCCTGACGGAACCGCTGATGTCAGACGTGACTGTTTTAAAGCGCTAATAATACAAACTCACCACAGGTACCCTTTAACTGCATGATTGTGGGTCTGTCACTCCTTCCACATCACCCGTACAGAATACACACACTGCCCGGTCATGTGACCCACCAGGTCTCAGGTTGAAATGTGATTAAATGGACCAGTAGCTCTCAATCAGCCTCTGAGACACAAACGAGTGCAGCAAACTGTACATGGACTTCTTTATTAAAGCTCAGATCTCATTATACAAACATCAGTTCTTCGGGAAACTGCATGCAGTGGCTTGGTTTTGAGGCACAAAAAAGAAAGAAAAAAAAGAAGAGCAGAAGAGCTTTTTGTTCATCTTTATACAAAAAAAGGGTGAAAAACAGAATTGCATAAATCAAACTGAACACCATGTCAGATTGCAGCTGAACCCACTACTGAATTTCAATTCATATTAATAGTATTTTCTTCTGAACAGATGCATGTAAAATATACACATAAAAATGCGAGAGAGAGAGAGAGAGAGAGAGAGAGAGAGAGAGAGAGAGAGAGAGGATAAGAAAGTTTGCGGTTTAAGACTAGGAACCAGTCCACCCTTGCATGATGATTTTTTTTTCTATTGAAACAATAATTGTGTAACGAGACGTACAAAGACAATAAATAGCTAAGCATGTTATTCATCGTTACGTCACTTCATATCTTATCTACATCAGGCATAGATTTCTGGTTTCGCACCGAACAAACCTCTACGTATAGTTAACAGAACTAACCTGTAGCCCCTCCCATTTTCCATAGATTACAAAAAGAAAAAGGTCTCGAAACGCATTAACGGGTCATGTGATCATAGCTAAGCTCCTCTCCCCATCCCTCAGCTAAGGGTTGCAGGAGACGCTACACAGGAAGCAAAGCACCAAGGCCTTATGGGTAAAAAAAACAAAAAAAAAACAACAAAAAAAAATTAAGATATGGTTAAATGTGCAAACGATGCTCCCCTTCTCACACACACACACACAGAAGCAGACACGGATATATATATATATATATATATATATATACACGCTCTCAGGTAAACGCGAAAGAAAGAACAAAAAAATGCAGCATGTGTTAGTTCGGTTGTTCACGTTCCTGAAGGAAACAAAAACAAAAACCAGGCACAACGTCTAGGAAGCTCGACCGCACCGGGAAAAGCTTCGTCACAGCACGACGCGTAGATCTCAAAATCTCCAGGGGAGGAGAAAACAAACAAACAAACAAACAGAAGAAGAAGAAAAAGAAGAAGTGGCAGTTCACGTCAAAAAGTGCCCTTAACGTCAAACCAGCTCTATTTGGCAAATAAAGATAATTGGTCACGTGAGTTAGTAATGCAGAAGAAAACGACTTGAGGAAAGCTGTTGTGTGTGTGTGTGTGTGTGTGTGTTTGATTTCTAGGGATGCATCAAGGTTGACCCAGTATCAGTATCTTCATTCGGTATAATAAAGCCGTTAAAACGTTCGAATAACGTTTAAACAGCATGGTTACTAGTCAGCGCTCTTTATTACAGAAACGCTTCAATCTCCATTAAACATCAAACTCGGTAAGAGGGGTTCACGTCTCACAGCACGCCATCATCATCATCATCATCATCATCATCATCATCATGCATACTGAACACCATTTCCTGATCCGGTGTACCGGTGCATCCCCAGTTATGTCTGAAAGCATTAAAGTCTCAACTCAAATATATGAAAGCACTGATTCCTGTAATCCAACCAATCAGATTCAAAAGAATCAAATCATATTAATATAATAAAAAAAAGAAAATGAGGTGGTGCTGAAGCAGCGGTGTGTGTGTGTGTATCACAGTACTGACTGCTCTGGAAGGGAATGTTGTGTGTGTGTGTGTGGTGTTAACTTGTGTTGAGTTGCTGTGCATTATATGTTGTGTTTATGTGTGTGTGTGTTGTGTATCGAGGTGTTGTGTTATGCTGGTGTTGTGGTGTGTATTGTGTAATATTGTTATATGTTGTGAGTGTGTGTGTTGTGTTTTGTGTGAGCTGAGTGTTGTGTATTATGTATTGTTGTGTATTACTGTGTATTGTGGTGGGTTGTGTAGTGCTGTGTGTTGTTTGTGTATCACTGTGTATTGCTGTATGTTGTTGGATGAGGGTGGACAGCGTGTTGGTAAGTGTGGAAACGTTGCCATGGAAGGATAAAGGAACAGGAGGAGGAAGAGGAAGTCCAGAAACAGAGGAGAGAGAGAGAAAAGGAGGAGGAGGAAGGGGAGGAAGAGGGGAGCCTCCCGAGAGTAGGTTCAGCGTTCCTCTCTACTCCCACTCGGTGGTTCCCGGGGGTTTGGACGTGAGGTCGTACATCACTCTGGAGATTCCCGGGA
This sequence comes from Tandanus tandanus, assembly GCA_039654325.1. Lineage (NCBI taxonomy): Eukaryota > Metazoa > Chordata > Actinopteri > Siluriformes > Plotosidae > Tandanus > Tandanus tandanus. The sequence continues at coordinate 15,359,607 of JBCNYH010000004.1, forward strand.
TCTTCTTAATTTCACTCACCATCTTCAGCACCACCTGCAGGCCGACATTCATTATTAATAAACCTCTAACTGAATTACACACAAAGCACACGTCTATATTTAGATTAAAAAATAAATTATTTACATATTAAAATATAGTAAAATACACTATATTGCAAAAAGTATTCGCTCGTCTGCCTTCACACGCGTATGAACTTAAGCAGCATCCCATTCTTAATCCATAGAGTTTAATCTGACGTCGGCCCTTCGCAGCTCTAACAGCTTCGCCTCTTCTGGGCAAGCTTTAAACAAGGGGTAGGAGTGTGTTCATGGGAATTTTTAACCATTCTTCCAGGAGCGCATTTGTGAGGTCAGACAGTGATGTTGGGCGAGAAGGCCTGGCTCACAGTCTTCGCTCTAATTCATCCCAAAGGGGTTCAAACGGGTTGAGGTCAGGACTCTGTGCAGGCCAGTCAAGTTCTTCCACACCAAACTCGCTCGTCCATGTCTTTATGGGCCTTGCTCTGTGCACTGGTGCACAGTCATGTTGGAACAGGAAGGGGCCGTTCCCAAACTGTTCCCACAAAGTTGGGAGCATGAAATTGTCCAAAATCTCTTGGTTTGCTGAAGCATACAGAGTTCCTTTCACTGGAACTAAGGGGCCGAGCCCAGCTCCTGAAAAACAACCCCACACCATAATCCCCCCTCCACCAGACTTTACACTCGGCACAATGCAGTCAGACAAGTACCGTTCTCCTGGCAACCGCCAAACCCAGACTCGTCCATCAGATTGCCAGATGGAGAAGCGTGATTCGTCACTCCAGAGAACGCATCTCCTCTGCTCTAGAGTCCAGTGGCGGCGCGCTTTACACCACTGCGATGCATCCGACACTTTGCATTGCACTTGGTGATGTACGGCTTGGATGCAGCTGCTCGGCCATGGAAACCCGTTCCATGAAGCTCTCTACGCACTGATCTTGGCGTCCTCTGCGCACTATGCGCCTAAGCATCCTCTGACCCCGCTGTGTCACTTTACGTGGCCTTCCACTTCGTATCGGAGTTGCTGTCGTTCCCAATTGCTTCCACTTTGTTATAACTGACAGTTGACTGTGGAATATTTAGTAGCGAGGAAATTTCATGACTGGACTTGTTGCACAGGTGGCATCATATCACGGTACTACGCTGGAATTCACTGAGCTCCTGAGAGCGACCCGTTCTTTCACAAATGTTTGTAGAAGCAGTCTGCATGCCTAGGTGCCTTAATTTATACACCTGTGGCCACAGAGGTGATTGGAACACTTGTATTCCATTATTTGGATGGGTGAGTGAATACTTCTGGCAATATATATATACATATATTAAATATTAGCCTTTAACCGTTTATAAATAGAGTTAGATGATTTTAATGCATTATGATGTCATTATTAAAGACATATTTAAAGGTGCATTAAGGTAAGATGTGTCACAATTTGGTATCATTAACTCTCCAAGAGTTAAACAGTTAGTGATTAAAACCGAGAATTTATTTTTTTATTTTTCTCCTTGAGCCGGTCACTGATCTCGTGCATGATATACACAAAACTCCACCCCCAGAACCGGTCAGCTTAACCAAAATTAGCACTAGCAAGGACTGTCATGACATGCTCAGACTTTCCAGGACACTTTATGGAGTGTTCACACTAGAGGTGCGATAGAAAAGCGCCTGAGGTGAATGGCAATTCGCGGCTGTCACTTTTCTTTTTTTTGGATTTTTCCCCATTTTTCTCCCTAATTTTAGTTGTATCCAATTCCCACCCATCAACTTTTTGCCTTCCCCATCACACGACCACCACCGACCAGGGAGGGGCGTAAGCAAG
>JBCNYH010000004.1:15361541-15380464 GCA_039654325.1 Tandanus tandanus
TGGCATCAATCCGGATTCGAACTTGCGATCTCCGGGTTGATAGTCGAGCACCTTGTCGATGCGCCACTCGGGAGCCCGGCTGTCGCTTTTCAATCTCAAATTCGCCTCGCGACATTCGCGTCATTGCATTTTGGTCGCCTGGTTTGTACACACATCGCAAAAAATTTTCAAACATGTTGGAAATTTCTGCAAATGTCACGAGAAGGTCGCAGAGTTGCCTAGCAAATTATTCGAACAAAACACGAAACATCCGCAAACCAATCACAAATTACTCAGAAATCAGTTGCGCGACTTTCGTGTGATATACATATTTAAGCCACAAAATTTCCGCTTGCATGTGGAGTCGCAAAACATCTTGACATGATTTTCAAAAACTACAAAAAAATCAAATTGCGTCATTCGCTTTTCTATCGCGCCCCTCGTGTGATCACCCCTTTAACAAAAAAAAGTAGTTACGGCATTACAGCTTTTTCAGTATGTGGTTTGCCGACAGAATAGGACAAGATGTAGGCGGAGCAAAGAGATGTTGGGGGCGGTGTCTATACAGTGACTGACTGCAAACCAACAGGACAATAAAAATAAATAAATAAAATACTAATCATAAATACACACACACACACACACACACACACACACACAAAACCCCTCAGCCAACCACCAGTTCTTGAGAAACAGCCCAGCCAAAATGTATACGGTCAACTCATTTTGACAGGGTCAAAGGTCAACTCATTTTGACAGGGTCAAAGGTCAAACAGAGTACCTGACAAACCTATACACACCTACGCATCATAGGAAACATGCATGCAAAATTTCAGAGAAATCCTCACGTACTCATTTGCTGAACCACTTAATACTACTAGGGCCGCGGCGAGCATGGAGCCTCTTACAGCCGACGCTGGGCGAAGGCAGAGTACACCGTGAACAGCCCGCCAGACCATCGCATGGCCAACATACACACACAACCATATACATTCACACCTAGGGGGAATCTGAAGCAGCCAATTAGCTTAATGTGCATGTCTTCGTACTGTGGGAGGAAACCAGAGTACCCGGAGGATTAATCCACCAGGTGTTTGGAAGGAGCTGAAAGACACTCGCCTCCTCTGGGACGTGGTTATCCGGCGTGGCGGCGATGCCCGTCATAAAGTCGCTGGTGATGAAGGTTCTGATGACGACGGAGCGCCTGCAGGACGGCTGTTTCTGTAGCGGGTCACGGTCGAAATGCAGCGGCACCAGGATGATGGGCATCTGACTGATCTTACTCGAATAACCTGATGACACACCGACATTACACCGTCACACACACACACACCGACATTACACCGTCTCACACACACCGACATTACACCGTCTCACACACACTTTTGGTTGGTGTACAGTGTTCAGCCCACCGCTGAGAGGAGAACATTTATTGCACATAAACTCTTTTCCACAGAAGGTCGCTGGGTGTTAAAACGGTAAGGAACGCGTCTCTTACCCGACTCCCTGAGGATAGAGTGGGCCACGAAGTCGGCCTGTCTGAGCGTGCTCAGTACTCCTGTTGTCAGGAAAGTGGGCGTGATGTCTGTGGGTGGTTCCTTTACATGCGACCCGAATACGTACACAACTCTGAAAAACAGGCCGAAGAGTCACGTCATCCTACACACACTCTCACTCTCTCACAACACTCACTACACTCTCTCTCTCACACACACACGCTCACGCTCTCACACGCTCGCGCTCACGCTCTCTCACACACACACACACACACACACACACTCTCTCTCACCCTCTCACTTGGAGTTTAGCTGAATGAAGGTGTAGTGAGTACCTGTTGATGGTGTGACAGATGCGAGGGATGAGTCTGGCCAGGAACATGAGCGATTCCCAGTGAGGAGCTTCTTTACTGGTTACCCCACACACGTAGCTGTACGACCGCGAGTCGCCCTGCACACAACACCAAACACACCACACATCAACAGACAGCAAACGCTTTCTTTAAAATTAAAGAGTCCGGTTCACCCTTCCCACAATCCTCTGCTCCATTATCATTGCTAACGATAATCCAAAAAACAATCCTGCAGCATCCTGGGCCATAAATATTAAACTGTAAAGTACATACACAGTCTTTTCTTGCTTGTTTATTCCTTTGTAATGGACCTGAACCGACCCACATTCAGCAGAATCACATTCGGTCGCAAAGACTGAGGAAGTCATGCTTTCAGAACAAAAAAAAATTGCATTCTGGGAAGGGTTTACTTGACACTTTAATCCAGCGAACACAAACAAACTAAAAAGGATTTTATGCTTTTGTGATGGAAATATAAATCAGAAACAACAGTACCTTTGATTTCTTATCTACAGCGTTGTGTTCATACATAAACACAAATTCTGAGCAAATTTCAAATTCAGTTGAGAAACTAATTATTGTTCCTGCAGTTAATTCAACATGTTCAGTATATAGATTCAGGCACTGCCTAAAAACGGAGCTCCCGATAGATGTCTCTGTTGATAGGTGTCTGAGTCTGGGCTTGCGTTTCAGTGCCTTTCCTTACACGAGCTGGTTTGCGATTCCATTTGTGTAATTTAATTATCCGTCTAACCAGTTCATGTTCTGTAGCATCTTCTGATTTTGGCCTTTGCTCCATGAGCATTTATTTACCTGCAGTTTGCCTCCATACCTGAGTTACATTTGGTGTTTTTTTATTCTGTGCGAGTCTGAGTGGTGTTGTATGAAGCCGCATTCACACAGGAAGCGACAGGCAAATCGCTTTGCCGCTAAGTGAACGCAACATCGCCTGGTGAGAGAAGTGAACTGCTTCAATGCTCAGCTCTTGTTGCCTAGGTAACTCCCTCACTTTTATCACTTGAAAATCTTACAAGCTAGTTCCTTACAGCAGGTACGTGAGAGCATTTATCATCATTATCTTATATTACTTGAGTTTATTTTAACTCATATTATCATCATATACAGCTTATTATTATTATTATTATTCCTACCGCACGGCAAGTATAAAACGAAGAGTCTTGTGCATCATGAACCATGCAGCTGCCCACTGCTCCGAGAGTATGTATGCGTTTTCACTTTGGATGGGTTAAACGGAGCAAATTTTCCCTTGTACGATTAATAGTATGTCAAAAAAAAAAAAGAAAAAAAAAAAAAAAGATTTTTAAGCCGCAATGATTAAAAATGATTATAAAGACGGAACTACTAATAGTTCCGTTAACCATGATGTAACCTTCCTACGGATAAAGAACACATTGTTGATGGACAATTGTGAAAATGATTTTAAAATAGACAAAAAGTGTAAATTTATAATTTTGTTGAATTATTTTGAGGCTAAAAGGAAATTTATATTTACTTGAGGTTTAAAAAGAATAAAACTTTCTGCTAAACTCTGAACTATTCTGGGTTACACTCAGTGCATTAATCACACAGCATGCTCAGGAAACTACAGGTTTAAACACACACACACACACACACACACACACACACACACACACACACACACTTCATCTGGATGAAAGTGATTCATTTTCAGCTGCCTGAAAGTTTAAATGTAGATGAGTGTGGTTCTGGGACAGGAAGTGTGGAGGAGGAGTACGAGGTTTAGTTGGAGTAAAGCACAAAGTTCTGAGGATGAAATCTAGAGTTTTATTCCCAACACGACGTTAATTCAGTGATCTGGACACCAGGTACGATGTTGTGTGTGGAGTGTGCATGTCCTCTCCGTGTTTCCTCGAAGTACTCCGGTTTCCTCCCTCAGTCCAAAGCCATGCACATTAGACTAACTGGCTGTTCCAAATTGCCCCTAGGTGTGAGTGTAAATGGTTGTGTGTTGTACGTTGCCCTGCCATGGTCTGGTAAGCTGTTCAAGGTGTACCCTTGGTAGGTCTTCGCCGCTGGGATATGTACCCGCCTCCCCGCGACCCTAATAGGATTAAGCAAGTGAGTGAGTGAATTCTACACATACTTTTGGTTTACAAAAGTTTACCATTGCAGTGCAGTTCATTCACTCATTCTCCAAGCCGTTTAATCCTAATGAGGGTCGTGGGGAGGCTGGCACCCATCTCAGCTGACTCTGGGCAAGGGCGGGGTACACCCTGAACATCTCGCCAGGCCAGCGTAGAGCAACACACACACACACACATAACCATTCACACTCACACCTAGGGGCGATTTGGAACAGCCAATTAGCCTACTTGTCTTTGGACTTTGGGTGGAAACCGGAGTACCCGGATAAAACCCAAGCAAGCACGAGGAGAACATGCAAACGCCACACAGAAACGTTCGAGCCCGGGAATCGGGAGCCCGGGAATATTATATATCATTATTTTTTACAGTAATAAAGTAATAAAGTCAAGTAATGAGTGTAATCCTGGATATACGGTGAATCCCAGGTTTTTTTTTTTTTTAAACTATGTCGGTTCTAATTCATTCATTTTTGTAGTCGAGACACAAAGTATGAGGTGTTATCCTTTAACAATAAACTTAAAAAAAAAATAAAAATAAATAAATAAATAAATAAAACCTACCTGAGGCTGGTCAGGGTAACTGGACTTCATCTCGCCACCCCGGGGTTGATTATTTACCTCTAACAGAAGCCACACCATCTGTATTTTTATCCTTAAATTTTAATTTTTACCTCCATAGTTAAAGTTCTGCCTTCAGTAACGTAACCCATTAATGAATCGATCACTACGAGGACAAAGACATCAACAAGGTTCACATTTCACCATTTAAGACGCCTTCATCCAGAGCGACTTATACAAATGAGCACCTCTGGGTTAAGGGCCTCACCCAAGGGTCCAACAGTGGCAGATTGGTGGTACTGTGGCTTGAACTGCCAACCTTTTGATCAGTAAACCCTGAGCCTTAACCACTCAGCCACCAGTGCCCCACAACTTACCTATCAATCAAACAGCAAAAGCTTGTATCACCATGGCAACAGAGGGAGTAGTATTTCCACAAGTCTGCCGTAATGTCAGGCTGTTTTAACCAATTTATCCAGCTTCTGTCACCGTTTTGAGAAATAAACATCTAATAACATCATATAAGCTGAAGGTTACACAGCTCGATACATCTGATTGCTTCATCTCGCTCAATCACTTTCAGTTAAATATCAACATGAAAGCATCAAAACACATTTAAAAAGCTTCAGACGTCGACTCAGAACATCAGATAAGCAATAAAATGTTATTCTAGCGCAATTATCTGTCGCCTGTTTGCACATGCTCACACAGCACGCAAGCGTCCTGGAAGACTGACAGAAAGGAGAAAGAGACTCCAGACGGAGTGAGAGACGAAAATAAACCCGACGTCTGTGTTTAACCACAGGCTCTGGGGCAACTCCACAAAAACACACAAACATCTGGAAATGAATGGAGCGACTCAGTGCGCCCGCCGGTGGCACAAAACGCATCGTAACTCTGAGAAAGATGAAACAGAGAACAACTATTTACAGAAGAAAAAGCAGACAGCGCGTAAACAAAACCAAAACCTAAACCATAAAGAACAGCAATGTTGTTGTAGGGCTTTTTTTGCTTATGCTTCCATTCAGTAAATACTAAAACATTCACTCGGGCTCAGTGGACGCTGCAGAATAGTCCCTGAGATGATAATAACTGTTCAGTAACCTATTAACTAATAATAGTCCTTTTATTTAAAATAAAACACTTTAATCATCCACAGATCTTTTCTTAACAAACCATTATGAACATGTGTGAAGGCTGTCGTTAGGTCTTGACGTAAATCCCCTCCCTCCACTACTTTCTTTTTGTTCTGTTCTGTACAGCGAGAGCGCCGAATCCTTTCTGATCACAGCAGCTCTTTTCTTGAGCTTTAACATTCGAGCTGAACTTTAATGCTGCCACATTTCATTTTTCCTGCCATGCATGTAACTGCAGAACCGCATACGGTGATGTCACGTGCATATCCTAACAGATTACATTTACGGCATTTGGCAGACGCCCTTATCCAGAGCGATTTACATTTGTCAGTTTTTTTATACAACTGAGCAACTAAGGGTTAAGGGCCTTGCTCAAGGGCCCAACAGTGGCAATTTGGTGATACTGGGGCTTGAACCCCCTGACCTTTGGATCACTAACCCAAAGCCTTAACCGCTGAGCCACCACGGCCCATTAATTAATCAACGTGATGATCAGAGTTTATGATTTACTTCTCAAATCTTCATAAAACTGTTGTATTGTTATATACACCTGATATAATATAAATAATTATAATAATAATTATTATTATTATTGTTCCACAAACCTGGACACCGACGGTTTTAATTGGCAGCAGGAAGGCATTTAGTGAATGAAGGCTGGTGATTTGCATCAGCTTCTCCTCTTCCTCGTCCGATATGCATGACTTCACTCTCTGCAGCAGAGTGTGTGGCTACGCAGGAACACACACAACATACATGATTAACAATCAATACGACAGTAAAATCAGGTCGACATGTATCCTAATTAGTTTAATCATCATTAGGAAAATGGTGTGTATGTATGTAACGTCGGTCCTGAAGTGTCTTAGTCCTTATATAATGTATATTGTGATCCTAATACACTGCGCAGACAAAAAAACCCAGAGGCACACACGAATATGTTGTTGTTGTTCCGCCTTTATCCAGTACGTAGTCGTGATGGCATCACTTCAACAAACTTAAGCAACATAACATTTATTTCCATCCAGTGTCGGGTTCGTTTCTCACCGACGTCTTGAATCGATGAGGGAAAAACCGAACCCCTCCATAAAGTCTTCTCCAGCACATCCCCAAAACTTCCAATATCACAATACTATACATCTGTTAATAGTTTTAACCCCTGTGTGTGTGTGTGTGTGTGTGTGTGTGTGTGTGTGTGTGTGTGTGTGTGTGTGTGTGCTGTAAAACCAAACCCTAGTTACCTTCTTAACACTGGCGGAGAAGTCTGTAATGATTTTCAGGATGTTGTTGGTTTCAGCGAAGTCTTTGCAAACGTACGGTTCATCAGCACAGATGACTCTGATAGCCAAACCAGGACCTGGAGAATAACGGCAAAAACGTCTGCCATCAGTTTTCACCTAGTCATCACAGGCGCCTATTTGTATAGCAGGTACAGTATATCAAATAATCATGAAATACAGTGTTTTCTCTTGAAATAAAAAAAGCACCGGCCAAGATTTCCCTCTGAAACCATTTGCTAACTCCTGTACACGAGTGTCAGTGAACCAGCAAACGTAAACATAACATGCACAGCGTCTGGTGGCAAGAGCACAGGATCAAGCTGGCGAGCGACAACACAGACACGGAGGACATGAGAAGTGAAACATCTGCACGTTTTATCAAATTACATGTTTGTTTGGGATTCATGGCATGTGATTTGACTGCTAAAGTGATAAAAAAGTAATTTGTTGATATTAAAGAAAGCTTGGTCTTCTGGTCAGGCGGTCTTAGTATTGAAAACAACACCGAACCAAAACAAGATGTAAAACAGGTGAATAAGAGATACTAAGCCCGTGAGCCGGGGTGGTTTCACCAGGAAACCATTACATTGAGCCAAAATGAACTGATAATGGGAGATAAAATACATATTGACTCGTATTTGGCTGGTTTTATGCTGGACCTCCATCTTAATCCATCATGAATAGTACAGAAAGAAGCTGCAGCACTTTTTCCAACTCCAGCTGGAACTCACCAGGAAAAGGGTGTCGTGAGACGATCTCCTCGGGGAGCCCTAGCTCTCGGCCCAACGCTCGCACCTCATCTTTGTGGAAATCTTTCAGTGGCTCGATCACCTTCCCCTGGTGTCCAGAGCACAGAGACAGCAAAATATAAAGCAGCGTAATGCTTAACATGACCATTGGGAATAAACGGTATAATGATGACGACGAAGAAAAGGGCATGGTTTAATGTTACGTCATGCCACGTCATGTCGTGCTGTACCTCGTCTCTGAGTTTGCGGATGAGCTCCGTGTCGTTGTGGTGTGTTTTGATGACATCAGCCTTGCCGCTGGCCAAGTGAGACGCGCTCTCGATCAAGTCAGGTCTGAGCGTTCCCTGCGCCAGATACACGTCCTCCGGCTTCAGGTTCATCTCTCCGATCACCTCGTTCGCCACCTGGACACCAAACGGTGACACAAGCAGCGAGAAGGTGAATGATGTTTAATATACTGTATGTAAATGTATTGAACTGGAGAGCAAAACTTTTACACACCTTGACAAAGGTGTCTCCGATGATCTTCCTCTTCTCCTCAGGGTTGGTGGTCATGTTGAGGGTCTTGCTGATGCGTTTCCTGGGCGTGCGGTCCTCCTCGGAGATGGGCAGCGTCGTCGTGCCGTTGTAAAACGTGTGCGCTGCGTTTACCACTGCACAGAAACCGTGAGCATTTACGAACTAATTGCACTTCCGTACTATAATAACGACACCAGGTAAGAGGGAACGCTTACGGTACCTTTGAGTTTAATGCCGAGTTTGGTGAGCGCCTCCTCCACGCTCTGGCTCTCTCTCTTCCTCATGAAGCCGTTGTCGATGTGGACGGCGATCACTTGGTCCTGATTTAGGGCTTTATTTAGCAGGGCTGTACACACTGTGGAGTCGACGCCGCCGCTTAACAATACCTACACACACACACAACTCTGTTTAAAGACTCCACGAGCACTAGCTCTTTCATCATGCCACGTTACTGAACTGATTACTTTCACACTACAGAGATCATAATGCTTCTAAATTCTCTGTTCTGATTGGTCAGAAGATGGTCATTCATTTTCTATAGTAACCTCTCATTCACCGGCACAGCTCTTGCACAGCAAACACGCCATTTACTCCAAGACAAACTAGAGGGGTCGTTTCTCACTTGAACTGGAAGTTCTTCTGGTCCACCATCTTTGCCAGCCGCCCCAATTATTGTGTTTGTGCATCGAGGATCGAGGATCAAGAGCACACGAGAGCAGCCTGCCTAGAAGAGCTGCATGCCAGTGTATGAATAACCCACCGCTTACATGACGTCATCTGGTTTGATGGCAGTTATGCTACCATCACCAGAAGCGGACTACGCTCTGCATGATGCTTCACATAAATTTCCTGGCATCGCTCTATGTTTCCTCGCTGGGAGAAACTAAGAGGCAAGGATGATACACAAGTGAAGGAAATAAGGATGCAACTTAAGAGATTTCAAATGCACCCATAGAGTGTGAGGTACACCCCAAATTTCCAAAACTTTGTGACCTTGCTCCACCCTTGACCTTTCACCTAGAGATTCCAAAATCAAAATACCTCTGGGACTCAGGCAGGGTAGTGTCCCCACCAAGTTTGGTGGAAATCCGTGCATGGGTGTGGTCAGGATTTTGTTTAGAGTAAAACGTGTTCTACTCTTAGTTAAAAGCGTCATTCCTTCACAATTTACTGTTTTATAACACAAGCCATTCAGCAGTAACTCACTCCACTTCGTCACGGCACCAGGCTGATGGGAATTTTCCCCACTGATTATTTTTACTCTTCACTTAAAATCTAAAAACACACACGTTCCTCCCACACACATATCTGAGTCATTATGTTTCCCAGGGCAAACCCCAAACACTCACACACTGCTCTGATTCATGGCTTCAGTCACAGGTGATGTATTCTGTGGGGGCACTGTTAACCTGAGTCTATCACTCCGACCCATTAAACAGCTCACCAGGAACAGCTTCAGGGATTCGGGGAGGGAGAAAAGGGATCGGAATCCAATAAAAGGCCTGGGTGTATTCAACGGAGAACAGAACCAATTTATGAAAGCTTAGAGAGGTAATCACCAGGCTTCAAAAAAGATCAGATTAATACCAAGTTTTAATTAGGTGCCCCCAGACCCAAACACACACACACACAACTAAGCTAAGGCTCGAGTCCTTGAATTACTCAGAAATAAGAGGAATTAACCGATTCCGTATGCATGAAACCCCATGCATTTAAATGAAGACATTACAAACAATAAGACTCTGAGATCATAACTCACACACACACACACACACACACACACACACACACACACGTACCCCTTTTCCTTCTTCAAGCTTCCTACAGGAGTATTTGACTTCAAACCTAATATCACACATCAAGTTTACTTATTGAGGTGTATAAAGAAACAGGGGTATGATTCCAATACGATAAGTCCTGCTTCCAAAAATAATCATCATTAAGGATTCTTCACTGACGGAGAGGTGAATGTCACGAGATAGTCACCAAGATGGAACATAGAGGGAATTATTCAATTCAGAGACATCCACCGAGTCTGAGGTGAATCATTGTTTTAGTATATACTATACATGAACATAAAAGCAACTTAAATAAGATTTCTTTTTTAAGCATTACAGCATCCTTTGAAATCCACTGAAAGTTTGAATGAAGTGCTTTTTTCCTTCGAAATACGTTTTTAATTAAATTAATTTAATTTAAAGGGTCATTTTGCAGACATTTCTTTGTATTTTTTTGGTATGGCATTTTGATGAATTACTGGGATTTCAGAATGAGTGACCGTGGCACACCATGAGTTTTTAATCCACCGTTTAGGTTCCAGAATTATCCCGAGTTTGCGAGGTGGATCGTATCTATTATTATTATTCATTCAAGAGATTTTCTCATTTCTGATTGGTGGAAAGCCAGCAAATAATTCTTGGTATTGCATCATTGCCATCCAGGAAGTTGAATGATTATTTCATAGCTGGCACATGCAGCCTAATAAATCGATTGTCTACTTTGAAAATATTTTTGAATGAATAATAAAACAAATACAGAATCCGGCTTTTGTACGATCGACAATTACTATTGCTATTAAACTCCTCCACTGAATAATTCTCCATATCATTCAATAAAAGCTTACTGTCTATTTAAAGACAGATAACCAATCAGAGTGCACCGTTCCCATGTAGCACTGTGTATATACACTACTACTACTACTTAAAATAATAATAATAATAATAAGGTTAACACTGGGTGACCTGCAGAAACATTATTCATATCATATTAAATAACATCCACATTGACGCAACTACAGACTCTTCAGCTAATCGCTGTGGCAGAGAGAGGAGTGTTGCAGCAGCTACACTGTATAATCAAAGATCTCAAAGTTATTCCCACTTCCCGACCCCAGAATCAGGACCGTCCCTGCCCACACAGCACTTCCCCTCACCAGCACTTTGGACTTGTCCACTTTCTCACAGATCTCGCGGATGCAGCCCAGCTGCCGGTTCTGCACGGTGAAGTTGTTGGTGCAGCCGGCGATCTCAAACAGGAAGTTCCGCAGCATGTCCATGCCCCGCTCGGTAAGGTCTACTTCCGGGTGAAACTGCGTCCCGTAGAGCTTCTTCTGCTCGTTAGCGATACCTGCCATGGAAAACGTCACAGGGTTAGAAAATGATTCACTACTCATCGGACGCGAGTAATCAGAAGCTCCGCCCACCCACATGCATGGCTGCATATTGCCAAGGCGAACGACGACGCCTCACAAAACCCCTCCTCCATCCCATCTTCCCCCTGCACTGTGTACGAGCATGAACTGTTTGTTGCTGATTGGTTGGAATAGAGTTGCATGGCTTCGTCGCATGTTTCCCATCTACAGAGGTAGCATGGTGTACGAACACACAGAACAGAGAGCTAACATGCTGTGAGGAAACATTCGCTCAAGCTGACAAAAAAGTGAACGTCCCAGTCGGATGGAAGTAGTTCACTCATGCAACTACATACGCAGAGGATCCGCTAAACTGCTGCTTGTTGAAGGTGTATACTTAATCGGATCTCAAAATGGCACTGATTCGCTAAATTATAGGCAATGAAACAGAAATGTGACCTAAAACGGTCCATGGGAACGTGAACTGGGGAATTCTGGAAATATTCCAACTTGGAAAAGGGAATTTACACGGATATATGGGAATTGCCTGGAAATTTGGGGTAGTTTATAGAAACTGTAACATGTATAAATATAAACATTTTGTTTTGGCATAAGATGTGCATGTAAGTGTGGAAAAAGAAAAAAAATCCAATGAAACATTTATTGATAACGGGGTCTGCAGGAACGGGTTTGAAACCCGTAGTGCTTATTTTAACGGAAAGTTTATAAAATATTATTTTGTTTTTGTTTGTATAATTTGTGTTGGGGAAACACACAGACACATGTTTAACTTTACTGAAGAACAAAGTGGAGCGTCAGGATTTCACTGTGAATCGGATTTGTAGTCTTGACGAATCTGCAGAAGTCGAACAGAAGTAAAGTAAAGGTCGGCAGAAATAGCGGAAAGTAAACATCTGTAAGCCAGTACCACCAGTTAACATAAAAACCAGTTAAGCCGGAACACCGCAAACCTCTGAATCCTCGGTCACGCATGTTTTCAATTGACGTGTGATAAATAAACGGCCAAAACTTCGCTTCACGAAATTGATACCATCGGAAAAGAGAGTGTTCCACTACAAAGGTGAGAACAGATCGCGAAAGGGGCTTATTTTGCGATGCGATACAACTGAATCTGCATTAAATCTGGCTGTTTTAACCAAAATGATGTAAGATGATGTTTTTCCTGCTTGGTGGAGCCTTGCGCTCTCCGAGTGCTTCTAGTTCTTTCAACTATAATCAAGTTTTCCTGTTACAGGCTAACCTGCAACTTTGATAATTTCTAGGTTAAGTGTCCAACTTTGAAAATCCCTGCCATCTTGCAACCGTACTAATGTGTGTGTAGCATTCTCACCGTTTACTGAGACCGAGCACGTTTAGAAAGGTGTGGCGTTTCCTCCGCATACCTGCAATGATGTTGCCAGACTGAGCAACGACTTTGAACCCATCGGCTACTTTATCCACGCTGTCACCATGAGTCAAAAGCACCATTTCCTCCTTCTGTAGACCCCTACACACACCCACACCAGATATAATTCCTCTGCATACACACAGTACGGTAGTAGCTTTTACCATCATACGTTCTGAAAACGTACCTGAACAGGGAACAGGAGTTGTCTATTCCGATGCTGAACACTCCGTCTTCTCTTACACTTTTCCTGTGTACTGTACCTCCGAACACTTTATTCATCATCTGTCACACACACACACACACACACTGAAACTCCGCCCCAATCAGAATAACGCACTTTAAAGAGATATCCCGTGCCTCGTTCTCACACCTGCATGCCGTAGCAGATTCCCAGTACAGGTTTGCCGATGGTGAATATGGCGGGGTCGAACCAGGGTGCATCTTCTGCGTAGACTGAATTCGGCCCACCAGATATAATGATAGCCCTGAGAAAAGAGTTGTAGAGAGAGAAATAATCTGACACACAGCGAACCCCATTTTATCTCAATGGTCCTAATACAGTTCACGAAGTTCACGAAGCACTGATTCCTTGTACATGTGCTGATGATCCATAATGTACAAAGCAAGTCACTGGTGCAGCTCATTTGCATGTTACACCCACAAAACTCCATAAAAGGTAATGTGCAGAGAGAGTTGGGGGCATTAAATGAACAATCAGGGTAAATCCTGAAAGGCAGAAGGGGAGAATTATTTCTCACTTCTCTATTGATAAAATCTTAAATCACAGACAGTAGTAATAATAAAAAGAAGCGAGCACCTCTTCATCTGAGGTGTTTATTAACAGCTTATGGCTCTGTGCGGACATATAAAGCAATTTCTATTGCCGTAATTGATTAGTTTGAATTGTGGTAATTTAAATGCTTGTGTCGGCTCATTTCCCTTATTTTTTAATCCTCTTTAATTAATATCAATAATATAAAACGACTTGCAGTTTTCACAATATGTTCTTACTGGTCCTCTTCGTCCCTACCCTAGTCAACTAGCAAAAAAAAAAAAAAAAACTAAAACCTTTAAATCCCACACAATTAGACAATATTAAACATGCTAACCAATTTAATATTATTCAGCTATTTAAAACAAGCCGGCAGGGACTGATAATTAAAATTGAGATATTCTGTAAACAAGCTTCCTGCCCATTCCTTACATTAGTATGCCGCCTACTCCAGGTTACCATGACAAACCCTGAATGTCTGTCAATTTGATTCAAGCATTATCCACTCCGAATATATATATATATTTCTTTATTCCCATAATGGCAGTCCAATCAGACAGCACCACTCCTCCGTAGTATATACTAGTTAACAATTACGCACCAAAGACAAGGTGGACTATTTATTTTTGCGACATCCCTGAGCCTCAGGTACATAACTTTGAGTATATACTACAGGGAAACATCAGCACAAAAAAAAGCACACTAAAATTAGATTTTTATTTATTTCCTTATTTTTGGGATGGCGTCTCTTTCAACCCTTTAGAGTTTTGGTAGCATGGAACATGGAAACATGATAAAATATAAAGTAAAACAAGATGTTTAGATTTATGTATTTTAACTATGACAAAGACTGTTCAGGTGAGCTCTATACTTAAGTGTGTTATAGAGTGTTTTGCGCACTCTCATTCAGAGTTAGTACCGTACCCACTCCGTAAAGGAATGTTTGCACACTAAGACAAAGTTCTAGAATACACTATGAGGAAATACAAGAAAAACAAACTAAAACGAGATGTTAAGGGTTCAGTTTTTCTTTTTTAAGTGTGATAATGACACCGCATGCTCAAGTGACAAACCATGAGTGACTGCCATACTGTTTCAAGCATTATCCACTTTGTTTTTTATCCTGAGACAGTGGACCAATCAGATCGCACCGTTCCTGTGCTTTCCTTATGTTCCCATGTAGTATACACTAAAATAATTCTTCACCTCATGCCTCAGATGAATATTAAACAGTTCCCTGAATTCAGCAACATCCACCTCTTATACCAACCACGATATGTGGTGGGGGAAAAAAAACATCTGCTATGTCTCTCTAAATCATCAGAGTACCACCTCCTCAAATTTGTAGCTTCAAATCAAGGTTTTCTTGGTTGATCATGAGACAAAGAGGTATGATACACCTTTTCAGACATTTACTTTTAATTTTGGACACCAGTGGAGCAACAAAATATGATTGCTGGAATTCAAAAAATCTCCACAGTTCTTCAGAAGGGGCGGTGGAGGATTAGTGGTTAAGGCGGTGGGTTACCGATCCGAAGGTCAGCGGTTCAATCCCCTCTTTCACCACTGTTGGGCCCTTGAGCAAGGCCCTTAACCCTCAATTGTGACCCAAAATACTCAGTTGTATAAAAATGGTAATTGCAAGTCGCTCTGGATAAGAGCGTCTGCCAAATGCTGTAAAATGTAACACTGATATTAAGTGTGCACTGGACAGCTTGTTTGGCTTCCTCCTCCCATTTATAGCCTATCTGCTCCCTGTGCCTACTCTGCTCTGATTGGTCACCTGAAAGATACCCGCTCAGTTTCGTGGGATGTGCTAACCACGTGATTTGACACTCTGGCGTCATTTTTACATGGCTATTTAACACTGTAACAACATTTGTTGGTCAAAAATGTGGGGAAAGCATCATAGCAGAGCTTCGGAGCTCCGTACTCATGCAAAAGTCATACAGCCATGAGCTCGATTCTGTGGTCGTGTCAGTGTTCCGTGAGCGCTGAGCGCACTTGCACCGAGCAGCTTATTGTCTTGCTTTACATATGCATGTTTCTGTAAACTTACACATGGAAACATTTTCGAAGCTCTGCTTTTAGGCAGTGCCCAAATATTTAAACGATCTCCTCTTTAATTCAGTCAAAATAAACAGCAGTCCTCTTTGGCTGGTTAATCTGGGCATCTATGTGTGTGTACAGCTCATGTATTTAGAAGAAGGTGGGCAGCACATTCCTCCGAGAGCTCAGCTGACATGCGTCAAGTTACAATGGGAAAAGATCACATGAACAGGAGGAAGCACATGCCATCTGTTGTGTATTTACAGAAGAAGTGGTAACGAGGAGGTGGGAACTGCCAAGTGGCCAGATTGGGAGAAAACAGGATAAAAAAAAATACAAATACAAAACAACCGTCATAATATAGCAAAGAAACTACAGATGGTTAAAAAAAAAAAAAAGCTGGAAAAACACTTGCACAGACTATAATTCCACAAAAGAACACCTCACAGCACAAACCGTGTGGTCTGAAATGCCTGAGCGGCTGTTTTCACAGCTCTTCCCCACCTTTGTTAGATCAGCAATTTAACAGCATGTTCTAACACTGTGTGAGTGCCAAGTCCACCGCCTCACAGAGTACACCACGGCCTGCATTTCTCCCTCACAGGAACAAACACTGCGTCTTTAATACCAAGCAAAAATAAATCATTTCTATAGCGTGTATAATGATGACTGCGTGTCTCGGCAGCACCGTTTTCATCAGCGGCTCTTTCGGAAAGTGTGTGGGATAGAGACAGAGGCGTGATGTAGTGCTCTACAGGACAAACGTGCCCTTTAAATCGGCGCTCATCCCCCCACTGAGACGGGACAGTCAGTGGGGATGATTTACCCCCATTAACACCACTATTCATGCACTATTCTAAACAAAAACACACACTTGTACAACTCTGCACCCTTGTGTGGTTTACATTCATTTCACGTGTTACCGTCTCACCTGAAGCCTTGCTCTCTGATGGCGAAGGCGGGCGTCTCGAGCGGCAGGATCTCCGACTGCACAAACAGCTCTCTCACTCGCCGGTCAATTACTTTTCCATACTGTGCCCCGGCGTCCAGGATCACCACGGCCCCGTCGTAGTCCTGCAACCCGTCTGTCGGCTCGCCACTGATATCCAGCTTTTGAAACAAACCGACATACAAAAACAAACAAATAAACCCTCAGTGACCTTGTGGTAAACTAAACAGGAAGAGCGGACACTCGTTAAGCCTTATGATGCACATGCGGCTAATCGGCGTGAGTACAAACTGATGCTAATGTGTGCACGTGAAGGTCAGACGTTGGACATGTGCCTCGTATCAAGGATGAGTGTTCTATCTGACTTTGACATGAATATGACGTCTGAAACACTCCACTCCATGTGTTGGATGAATTTAAGAAACCCCCCTATACGTCTTCGGGATGTTTAAACACCGTCCAGTGACCGTTTGTCTAATTCCGGTGCTCTTCAGAACAACAAACAAGCTACTTCATTCATAAACCAGTGCTCGGAGGGCAGACGGTGATGTCAGAAATATGCAAAACAGTATTTTGCATATCTACTGCTGCAGAATGCTTTAAAAAAAAAAAAAAAGTGGACTCACTAAAACTCATCGTCTTCTTGTCGGCCCCCCTCTAAAGCCGCATCACCGCAGGGAGGCTTCGCCGCTGAACTGCATGTGAGATCGCATATCTTACGAAGTGAATCGTAAAAGGCTTTGGGGAACTCTGCGTATAGAGGTCTCTCTTAATCAACGGTATCTTTAAGCTCTGATTGGTTATCACTTGAAAGTTCAGCTCAGCTTGAGAAAATTTCGCCTCTCGTCTCTCATTCCACTGGCGTTCGCTGACTCTGCATGGCCACTTGTTACTTCCTGTGTGGATGCGGCTTAACAACTCATAACAGCATTTGAACGACCTCCACACAAATTCACAAAGCCCCGCCCCCAAAATCTTCTTTGCAGCTCCGATTAGAGTCTTGAAACTCACTGACTGACAGGAGTCGTATCAAAACACGCAAAAACAATCGTCCGGGATCAGACGCCAGTCTTCCAAACAGGTTTTCTTTTCAAATGTAGCAAACGAAACACTTACTCATTTGCCAAACCGCTTAACCCTATTTGCATCGCTGGGAGGCTGGAGCCTATATCAGTCCTGCCCTGTGTATCCCTGAGATTCCTCTGAGGTAGAAAGTTGCACACAGCTCTCAAAAAATAGCTTTGGTGAAATAAATAAAATTAAAAAAAAAAAATTTAATTAATTCTGTATCGTTGTGACGGATGTAGAAATGTAAATTAGAACAACCTTTAAACATCTGTCTACAAAAATTTAGCCCATGACCCTTGACCTGTTATTTCTATTATCAGGTCTGTGAGTACACGTTTTCAGGTCTTGCTCAGTGTAGGGAAACCTGTTGAAATTCACACACACCTTCAATAGGATTCTTTATTCGATAGGATTAGTGTACATGCATGAAATATATAACCATTATTCACTGAAGGCGAGGTGGATATCACTGACTGTTCACTGATATCCACCCCGTCTGAGGTGAATAATTGTTTTAGCATACTTTTACTTTTAAAAACTTTAACTTTTACGCCTTCCTTTTTTTTGGACCCGTGATTATGATGCCGCCTGCTCCAAATGAACATGACAAACTGTGAGTGTCTGTCATTCTGATGTGAGCATTATCCACTCAGAATAATCTTTTTTTAATCCCAATATAGTAAACCAATCAGATCGCACCGTTCCCATATAGTTTATACTGAATAGTTTTATGAAAGATAAAGAACACATGCTGTGCAAGGAGTAGTTGAGGCAGGTCATGTCAGCTAGTCCTAACTTGTTTAATCAAAACAATTGCTACTTAAACGCACACGTTTAAGCGCACACACACACACACACACAGTCTCTCTAAAACACATCATTTTATCCAACTTCTACTTTATCCTTTTTAGGGTTGCGTGGAGGCTGGAGCCGATCACATCCGACTCTGGGAGACGGCGAGGTACACCCTGAACAGCTCGACAGTATATCGCAGGGCAACACAAACACGCAACAGCCGATTCGCCTAACGTACATATCTTTGGACTGCAGAAGGAAACCGAAATACCTGAATGAAACAATGTAAAACCTTGTTTTGTGAGTCTGTTGTGGCCAGCGCCATCCTGCATGCTGTTGCATGCTGGGGCAGCAGGCTGAGGGTTGCAGACAAAAACAGACCGAACAAACTGATCCTCAAGGCCAGTAACGTTGTGGGGATGGAGCCAGACTCTCTGACGGTGGTGTCGGAGAGGCGAATGTTGACCAAAATAAATATGATACTGAACAATTCCTCCCACCCGCTTCACAACCTGCTGATCAGTCACAGGAGCACGTTCAGTGAGAGACTGATACC
>JBCNYH010000004.1:15408287-15420302 GCA_039654325.1 Tandanus tandanus
GATTCAACTTTTCGATTCAGCTCTTTGAATCAACTCTTTGATTCAACTTTTCGATTCAGCTCTTTGAATCATCTCTTAGAATCAGCTTTTTGATTTAACTCTTTCGATTCAGCTCTTTCAATGAACTCTTTGAATCAACTCTTTAATTCAATTTTCCGATTCAGCGCTTTTAATCAACTCTTTTGATTTCACACTTTGTAAATGATTAAAATACTGTATTATAAATTCCTGTATTTATTCCGTACTACTGTCGTCAGTTTTCTTTATGGAAATATCAGAACAGCAGTCCTAATCTCATGTAACTGTTCCCTTTGTGTAACGTAATCCTCAGAGACCCTGTAAACATGGCCAGCTTTACGCTCTCTTGATTTTTCCCACCGTAAAAGCCACTTTGAAGTGAACTCTTGTTGAAACAGGCATTAGAAGGGTCACGAGATAACCAGCCGGGTGTTGTGTCATCTTGCCCTCATTGGCAGGTCAGGTCTCGACCCCTCTGCGTGTGTGCCTGGCCGGGGTGGATCTGACCCCACAGGGCCAGGACTGGCTCTCCCAGACGCTGAGGACAGACGAGACGGTGTGGCTGAGACTAATCAGTCGACAGGACGAGAACCTTCACTGCCTAGTCTCACTCAGCGGGGTAGGTCTCAGAGTGCACACACACCACTGCATCAGACACACACACACACACACACACACACGAACCTTCAGGTCTGAGATTGAACACACACCACAAAGGACATATTTTTATTACAAACGATCTTGTTTGTCTTGATTAACCATCTTCGTCTCCCCGCAGCGTTTCCTCTTTAACAGGAGTATAAATGAACAGATCCTGCTCTTGGGTTTGGGCAGGACGGCGCCTCTTCACGGCTTCAACCCTCGCTCACGTCTCTGCTGGAGACTCCATACGCGCCTGCTGAAGTGTGAGCTCAGGGCAGAGAGGAAGGGCCAGGGGCTGTGGAAACAGGAGAGCGTGAGAGAAAAGATTACACAAGCCATCGGGAGTAACCCGCTGATCACGGCCATGAAGAGGATCATGAAGTGGGTGATGAGGACGAAGGAGCAGTGAGGAGGTGATTATGATATGGACGCGCATGCTGGAGGAAATAAACAAGTATGAGTACTGATGTGTTCATATTGGGATCTGATCCAGTCCTCTGAAGTGTGTGTGTGTGTGTGTGTGTGTGTGTGTGAGCTCGTCTGATATGTAAAGAACACACACCGTGGAATCTGTTTAAAGTTTCATTTAAAGAGTAGCGGTGTTGGTCATCCTTACAGCGTAATTTGTGAAACAGAGCAGAACCTACATACCAGTTTGGGAACTCGCTGCTAACGTGTTGGTTTGTTAGGTAGTTTGTTTGTTTGTTTGTTTGTGTGCAAGATAACTCAAAAAGTTATGCATGGATTTGGATTAATTTTATTTCTAGAGTAGGGTGTGGTACAAGTAACCAACCATTACATTTTGGAGGTGCAACCATTACATTTATGTAAATAAATAAATAAATAAAATCAAGTAATCAGAAAAACTGCCTATTCTTTTTTTTTTAATATGGGCAAAAAGTTAATCACACGCCCACTAGGGGGAGACATTTCATTATAACCGTGCCAAGTTATAATAATCCATTTGTGCCTGGTGGGCACCTTGTACTCTGCACTCTGAGTGTCCCTCTAGTTACCTCTGCCAGGAGGTTATGTTTTCACCTGTCTTGGTTTGTTTGTAAGTTGGTAACTCAAAGCCTTATGCATGGATTTGGATGAACTGTTTTTCTAGAGTAGGGTACTGTACATGTAACGAACCATGACATTTTAGAGGTGAACCGTCCATGGGATGATGCTGAAATCCTGTAAAATGCCTATTTTTAAACATGTGCCAAAATGAGATGCCACTAGAGGGAGACATTTCATTATAACTATGCTAAGTTATAATAATCCGTTTGTACCTGGCGGAGGTGCCTTGCACTCAGAGTGCCCCTCATGCATCTTTTACTAGTCATCACACTGGACGACAACATCAATAGAAATACCTTTTGTCTGTTTTTCTTCCAGGTAGCACTTGCTGTGCAGTGTTAGGATCAGAAGAAAGTGTGTAAACTCTGGCAGTTTTTGCTACATGTGTTTTAAGTGCACTATTAAAGAACAGCAGAAGAATCGGAGCAGTAAGGTTCGAACAGCTTACAAAGTCTACCGTGGTTGTAAATTTGGGGATCAAGACAGGACTTGGGCTCCACACATCTCCTGCACTTTTTCTGGACTCACTCACCAGCTTGATCTAGGCGATGTGAGTGATGAGCACGCTAAAGGATTTCACCAAGACATGGCAAAGGTGGCGAAAGGCAATCAGGGCCATTTCAGTCCCAGTGTGATGGAAGATTACTGCTGGTTCCTGCAAAGTTGTTGTCAAACGCAAAACCGAATGTCTGAAACATATTGAGTGAATAAGAACTAGCAGTTTACTGGGTTTTTTCCCCTCATACAGTAGTGAGCAGTGAAGATTCTACACCAATATATTTGTCGGAATGATTTTTTTGGTTCTCGTTGCCTACAATCGCATTGTTCAATACATTTTTTTGTATGTCATTTGTAATGTCATTTTTTTTTTACTTCTTTTTATTAGGATCTTTTTAGACAAAAGTGTTGGTGTAGAATCTTCACTGCACTCTACTGTACATGTGAAGTTTCTTCCTGATCTATTCAAATAAAAATAAATTATCATGCATTTAAATAAATTTGAATGCCCTGTGAATTTTTTTCTTTTTGAGGTGTAATAATAACTGACCTGATTATTCAGAAGGGCAGCACAGTGTTGCTGTGGCCTCACAGCAAGAAGGTCCTGGGTTCGATTCCTGGGCTCGGGGTGTTTCTATGTGGAGTTTGCATGTTTTCCCCATGCATGCGTAGGTTTCCTCTGGGTAGTCCGGTTTCCTCCCACAGTCCAAAAACATGCACAGTAGGCTGATTGGCTGTTCCAAATCACTCCTAGGTGTGAGTGTGTGTGTGTGTGTGTGTGTGTGTGTGTGTTGGCCCTGCGATGGCCTGGCGCGCTGTACAGGGTGTACCCCTCCTTCGTCCAGAGTCGGGTGAGATGGGCGCCAGCCACCCTGCGACCCTAATTAGGATTAAGCGGCTTAGAAAATGAATGAATGATTATTCAGATCTGGGTGTTATAAAATCCCATTGGTCTGAATAATTCTCCAAATCTTACTTCGCCTCATTTAATAATTGCTTATTATTCCGATACAGTGAACCAATCAGATTGAGGCATTTCTGTGAATAGCCCTAATTTCTTAGTACAATTATGGATTTAAAACATTCATTCATTCACCGAACAATTAATCCGGGGGAGGCTGGAGCCTATCTCAACCAACTCTGGGTGAATGCATGGTGCACCTGAAAAGCTCGCCAGTCTATCACAGGGCCAACACACAGACACACACACACACACACACACACACACACCTAGGGGTGTTTTCTTTGGACTGTGGGAGGAAACCCACGCTAGCACAGGGAGAAACTTCCAAGAGAAAAATTCTTAGACCAAGAACGACCAATGCAATTGTCTTATATAGTGCCCATTCCACTCTGATTGGTCTATCATGACATTATGTCTCAACGTGACCTTGTTCTGATTGGTCCCTGATGACCTCATATCTCAACATGTCTCAACAAGTCTCGACATGTCTTAACATATCCCGAGTCTCAACCTGTCCCGAGCTGACCTTGAAGGCTCAGCACCTTCCTTCGCTTAGGACGGCCATTTTGTTTTCTTTTCAAGGTCCGACATTTTGTTCCAATGTCTCGCGCTCAAGGACAGACAGTCAAGCAATACCCGTACAGAGTGGAATGGGTCGTACACAAAACAATAAAATAATCTTACACACTTCAGTGAATAAACTTCTCATACAATAGTCGTATATGTAATTTAAATATATATTTCATTAGAGATGACTTCATTGGACAGGTCTCCATTTCAGGATTACAAATATCTTTAAATAAAGGAAACATGATCACTCATTCCAAAGATATTACACTTTCTATATTCATATTCATGCAGTTAATGATCAATAATTAATTCCAGTACGTGATCGGGGAAATCCAGCAATTTGCATAAGATTTATGGAGGACCAAATATATGACATTATGATATTTCAGCCCGGCAGGCAACAGGCCTTCCTCAGTTCGTGGGTCCAAATCCACACAGCGCCCCCAGTGGCGCCTGATACCCCGATTTCCTCCACTACAATCCTTATTAGAAGGTGCTGCATGTTTATAGCACCGTAACTCGACTTTCAGGCAGTTCAGTGTCCGAGTGCACTTTAAGTGATGTCTTAACTCTAGTTAGCATGCTAAGTTTAATTTTCGGCCAGAAAATTGTGTACATATGTGAAAATTTATACTTATTTATCTCTGCAGCACGGTGGTGCAGTGGTTCGCACGTCCGCCTCACAGCAAGAAGGTCCTAGGTTCGATTCCCGGGCTCGGGGCGTTTCTGTGTGGAGTTTGCATGTTCTCTCAGTGTTTGCATGGGTTTAATCCGGGTACTCCGGTTTCCTCCCACAGGCCAAAAACATGCACAGTAGGCTAACTGGCTGTTCCAAATCGCCCCTAGGGGTGAGTGTGAATGGTTGTGTGGGTGTTGACCCTGCGGTGTTTTGGCGAGCTGTTCAGGGTGTACCCCGCCTTCGCCCAGACTCGGCCGAGGTGGGCGCCAGCCTCCCCGCGACCGTAATTAGAATTAAGCGGCTTAGAAAATTTTTATTACAGTGCACACTTTTAATCATGATTTGCATCATCATGACCATGTGATCCTTCCTCAGGTACAGAATAACTGGCCTCATTGTTTAACCCCGCCTCCCACGTGTCTTTCGAGTCCTTCAGGATAATCCTGATGACCAAGAGCCTCTGAGCTTCTTCTCTTATTCCACTTCATCTACCCATACCCTGTGATATCCCACAATTCCTCTGGTTTCTTTTCGCTGTAAGTAGGTGGAAGGGGAGAGTGCTGTGTGCTGTCACAGTGATAAAGCAGGGCGGCTCTGCTGCTGAACTCACTCATAGACAATAGAGATGGGGTTGGGGGAGTGCGGTTACTATAGAAACGCTAAATCTACAAGACAAAGTGCTCTAAGGAGGAACACACTGAGGGTCCTGGGGGCCCAAGACCACATGGAGGGGGGTCTAAGAGGAAGAGAGTTGGGAGAAGAATGAATGAAAGGGGAGGGGCAAGAACTTTACAGACAGTCTGAGTAGACGATGGTGCTTCAGATCCTTTAATTTCTTTAATTACTAGACGTGAAGACAATTAAAAGTAAAGTTGGAATGTTTGTAGGCACCGCAACAAGAAAACACTTTTGGCGTGGAAGGGTATGAAGAATTTACCAAACCGTTCGTTATTAGAGGATCTGGTTCGGCGGTGGGTTATAGTGGGTTTATATATTTTATGAGGAGGGAAATAGTGACCGGGTGGTGTGATGGAGTGATGAATTGTTACTATTTATGAACGCATGATGGCTGCTTCACTTATCCCATGCTCTTTGGTGCGTCGGAGGTGTGCGACCTCAGAAAACTTTTCACGCATTTGCAAGACGCAATACACACACATGAACAGTAGGGGCAGTATTGGGATGTGACATGGCAGTGTTCATATCAACAGGCACTTTCATTCACTCACTCAGGAGTCTGGAGCCTATCGCAGCCAACACAGGGTGAAGACCGGGTACACCCTGAACATCTCGCCAGACCATCACAGGACCAACACACGCATACAACCATTCACACTCACTCTCACACCTAGCGGCAATTTGGAACAGCCAGTTAGCCTACCGTGTATGTTTTTGGAATGTGGGAGGAAACCGGAGTACCCAGAGGAATTATTCTGTTAATACACAGTGAATATTAATTAGTTTATTTAAATAATAAAGTCTGCTGTCCTACTACGACAGTTAGAATTAACAGAATGAATTATTATTTCATGTTTGCATTCTTATCATTGAGTCAGGTGACTTTGGGACGATTTAATGAACCGAATGATCAGAACTTTCCTTCGTGTAATTTTTCAAATCAATAAGAAAAGCAGTACAGGAAGTGAAAGAACCCTTATAGTTTACATGCAGGGCGGAGACTCGCTGGGCTGCGGAGTAAAGGGTTAATCTGACACTTGTCCTGCCGAAGTGGAGAACATTGCTACAGACTCCGCTCTTAGCAGTGCTGAAAGGTAAAACAAAAGATCACACAAAGACGTCATAAAGTCAAATATGATCAATCTGCCACAACGTTTTAGATTCAACACGGACGTATGAGGCTAAGGATGTGTAAATGTACATGAAACAACACGTAGCTTTTTTATTGCTTTAAACCTTGGTATAAAAAAAATAAAACTAGAGCAAAAATCTTCCAGAAATATCCCAGAGTAGTGTCTGCCTTTGGGTTTCCTCCTGGTTTTTCCAGTTTCCTTCCACTTCCTAAAAGTGAATTTCCTGGCTTTGAGACTAGCAGAAAAAACACTGATAAAGAAGAATGAACTATTTTTATACTGTATAGTGATGAATTACTTCATTCACTCTATCATTAAACAATAATAATAATAATAATAATAATACCAACAACAACAATAATAATAACAATAATAACAACAATAATAATAATAATAATAATTATAATAATAATCACAATAATCATAATAATAATAACAAGGTTCAGATCGATTCAGGATCAGAAATCTTAATCCCTGGAGTATAAAATCCCATGATTCCAGGTGTTTTGATGGAGAAAGGGAAGGAGGAAGGAAGGAAGGAAGAGAGAGAGAGAAGGAGTAGAGCGAGTGACCTCCTCCGTCTTTGTTATGTAAATGTAACCACTGACTCAGACAGGCCTCCTGGCCTGTGATTGGCTGTGTAGGTTTGAACAGCGTGATCGGCGGGTTGACAGTCTTAGACTTTGAACCGGGACGCAGGCAGTGGTAGGAGAGAAAGTGCGTCAGGGACCGATGAAAAGACTCCTGGGGAAAACAAATCTCTCTTTGTTTGTGGTGTAAAGCGATCGACGGACCGTCCGTCAACGCTGCATTGAATCCTGGGAAGTCTGACTGACCTCTAGTATCCTGGTAGTGTTTTCCCATTTTGGAATGAGCCTGTATGCTGAAAATAAAAATATAGAATAGAACTAGATAGAAAAGCTGCTTCACACAAGAAACCGCTTGTATATCAAATATAA
Source organism: Tandanus tandanus (assembly GCA_039654325.1). Taxonomy (NCBI): domain Eukaryota; kingdom Metazoa; phylum Chordata; class Actinopteri; order Siluriformes; family Plotosidae; genus Tandanus; species Tandanus tandanus. Next base: position 15,415,497 of record JBCNYH010000004.1, read on the forward strand.
CCTATCAATCAAATCAGCTAATATAAGTATTTAGGTTCACGCAGGAGCTATAAGGCTAAAGCAGGCCTCACACCGGGGCGGCTTTCGATGGCAGTTCAGTGCAGTTTGGAACCATGCTAATCTACACTAAACCGCCATCCAAACCGCCCACGTGAGGTCTGCTTTAGCCTTATCTGAATATAATGGAGGTGCGGCAAAACAATAGTGAGTGGTAGGTGAAAACCCGGTGTGAACAGGTTGTAATGACGTCGTATTAACCGCGGTTCAGAAAGGTTGTGAAAGGTGACAACAGAGCAGCTACAAGGCAGCTGGATGATGACACGCGGTTTTGAGAACCGCTGTGAAATTACAAACTTTTTTGAAAATCTCGTGGTTTATGGCAGTCAGTGCCGGACGATGGCGAACATCATCACGGTGTTAAGATGATGTCACTGCCATCAAAAGCGCTTTAGATTTCAATCATTCATTTTCTGAACCGCTTTACCCTTTATTAGGGTCGCAGGGAGGCTGGAGTGTGAGGGCAGGGTACACCCTGAACAGCTCGCCAGACCATTGCAAGGCTAAAACACACCTACAACCATTCACACTCACTCCCACACCTAGGGGCGATTCGGAACAGCCAGTCAGGCTACTGTGCATGTTTTTGGACTATGGGAGGAAACCGGACTACCCAGAGGAAACCCACGCAAGCTCAGGGAGAACATGCAAACTCCACCCAGAAATGCCCCGAGCCCAGGAATCGAACCCAGGACCTTCTTGCTGTGAGGCGGACGTGCCAACCACTGCGCCACCGTGCCGCCTATGTATTAAGCTGTAATAAATAAATAAATAAATAAGTAAAAGAAGAAGTATTTAACAGTAGTTTTTCTTTCTGAAGCCACAAACAGGTCACAGAACAGGTATACATCAAGTCCACGAAAGAACACCGACCAGTATCTGTGAACAGCTGTGGGCGTGTCTCACCAAACTCACCTGCTGTGTGAGAGAAAATGCCGTTGTGTTGAACGTGGTCAAACTTTTTTCTGTGTTACGATAGACAAACCGATTTCATACGACGTTGGGGTCATGTGACCCGCTCAGAATTGTACAGGGTTCTTAAAATAGCGCTATGACTGCTCTACGTTAAACCCACTAGACTTCCTCATATACGCACGACATTGTTACAACATGCGTAACTACTATGTAACGTTCATATCGCGGTCTTACAACAACTGAATATCGCAGGGATATCATACGAGGATTTTTTTTGCTTCGCGTAACAATCGTATCACTTTCGTACGCAAGACAGATGTTCAACACAGACGGCGTGGTGGTGGAGTGGTTAGCACATCCACCCCACAGCAAGAAAGTCCTGGGGTCCTGGACTCGTAACTTTCTGTGTGGAGTTTGCATGTTCTCCCTGTGCTTGTGTGGGTTTCCTCTGGGTACTCTGGTTTCCTCCTACAGTACAAATACATGCACTTTAGGCTAATTGGCTGTTCCAAATTGGTCATAAGTGTAAGTAGACTGGTTGTGCGTGTGTGTGTGTGTTGGCTCTACGATGGCCTGGTGAGCTATTCATGGTGTACTTTGCCTTCACCCAGAGGCGGCTGAGATGGGCTCCAGCCTCCCCGCGACCCTAATTAGGATTAAGTGGCTTAAATGAATGAATGGATGACTTTAGAGTATTTCATTACATTTTATAAATAAAGGAGCATCACAGAGGGTTTAACACCGGAATAATACTGAACTCTGAAGGGTCTCCGTTTTGGGTTTCATCCATTACACACTTTAACTTCCTGGTTTATGTTACAGGCTAATACAGGAGACTCAGACTGGATGTTAAAACGGTCCTGAGGTCTCCAATCTGTTTGCGCCACCAATCCGAGATCCACTTCTGGTTTTCTGGCAGCTGTGCCTGCCCTCTGTGACCAGCCCATGGATTTTGAATGGAGGGGTAGGAGGTGTTGTGGCGGGTGAGGGGCAGTTGAACAGTAAACCCTGCTTTTACACACACACACACACACACACACACACACTGCCCTGCTCTGAGAGACTCTTGGTATCATGTTTTGTGGTTCTTTCTGAGGATAAAATGCTTCCCTGAAACTGGAAATAATTCTGGATAAAGTGGAATAAAACTCTAGCATCAAGTTTGGACACAAAACAAAATTTAAGTAAGTGATTTTGTGTCTTCTTTTGTTTTGTTCAGCAGGTGCACAAGTTTCTGTAATTCTATCTACCCATGAACTGCTCATGTCCACAAGGATATACTGGTTTAGATCTGAATACCGGTAGAAAAGAATGTTGTTGTTGTTGTTGTTGTTGTTGATGTTGTGAAGGTTTCAGTGCTACCTGTTCAGCTCACCAGTGCACCTGCTCAGGAAAACTCCTGCCTCTCCAGTGACCTTACTTTCCACCGAGCGCTCAAAGTGTTTGAGAGGAATCTGATTGGTCAGGAAGTATTGATTAATTTTCTCTTAATAAACTCTGATGGGTGGCACGGTGGTGCAGTGGTTATCACGTCCGCAAGAAGGTCCTGGGTTCGATTCCCGGGCTCGGGGCGTTTCTGTGTGGAGTTTGCATGTTCTCCCTGTGTTTGCGTGGGTTTCCTCCAGGTACTCCGGTTTCCTCCCACAGTCCGTGAAGATACACAGTAGACTCATTGGCTGTTCCAAATTGCCCCTAGGTGTGAGTGTGAATGGTTGTGTGTGTGTGTGTTGGCCCTGCGATGGGCTGGAGAGCTGTTCAGGGGGTCCTTCGCCCAGAGTCGGCTGAGATGAAAAACCATATAGTTGATGTGGGTGACATGGTGGGGTAGTGGTTAGCAAATCCACCTCCCAGGTCCGGCAAGGATGTTTCTGTGTGGAGTTTGCATGTTCTCCTACTGCATGCATGGGTTTCCTCTGGGTACTCCGGTTTCCTCCCACAGTCCAAAGACGTGCTAATCGTCTGTTCTAGCTTGCCCCAGGTGTAAGACTGTGTGTGTGTGTGTGTGTGTGTGTGTGTGTGTGTGTGTGTGTGTGTAAATAAAAAAGAACCATTTATTGAATATTTATGGAAGGAGTCTCCAGTGCGAGAGCTTTAAGTTTTCTGTCATAGGAAAGTCTTCAGGATGGAGGGGATAACAAGAGCAAACGTGTTTCGCTAATGTTCCTGAACATTCCATGGAACTGTCTTGAACTTCCAAGTCTTTCTTTCATAAACATGTATTATAATCTTCAGCAAAACGGCTGTCGTATTAAAAAAGTTATTCGATAAGGTTTTTTATTGAATAAAAGTAATTCTTGAATTTGAAGAATTTTAGCTTTCATGTTCGTATTAGAGCTGTCCAGGGTGTACTCTGCCCTCACCCAGAGTTGGCTGAGATGGGCGCCAGTCTCCCCGCGACCCTAATTAGGATTAAGCGGTTCAGAAAATGAATGAATGTTCATATTAAAAAAAAAAGAACAGGAGCACTTAAAGAGTGCAAACCTTCACCAAGCCCAGCAATCCACCATCTAAAACACTCACTCATTAAATTGCCAAACCGCGTAATCCGACTAGGGTCGCAGGAAGCTGGAGCCTATCTCAGCCAACAGTGGGGGAAGATGGGGTACAGCTTGCCAGACAATTGCAGGGCCAACACACACACCTACAGGCAATTTGGAAACAGACATTTTGCCTAATGTGCATGTCTTTGGACTGTGGGAGGAAACCGGAGTATCTGGAGGAAACCCACTCAAGCACAGGAAGAACATGCAGACTCCACGTGAGCCCGGGACTCGGACCCAGGACCTTCTTGCTGTGAGGTGGACATGCTACATCACCAGAGGAAACATTCATTCATTTTATAAACCATTTAATCCTAATTAGGGTCGCGGGGAGGCTGGCGCCTGCCTACCTCAGCTGACTCGGGGTGAGGGCGGGGTCCATAGGAAACTAAATATTTTTTAAATCGTCCTGTCGCTCAATGTTAAAGAATCCTTAAAAAAAAAGTCCTGCATCCAGAATAGGGATAAACAGAGTGCAGAGAGGGTAAAACAGAGACAGACGTCTTTAATAAATGAATAAAAACATGTCCCACTGTGTGCATTTGTATTTGAACCCCAGTAAGGATCAGTTATCCGGTAGATTGTGTTCCAGAGGGATTTGGCTTTAGGGCTCTTACACATGAATAATGACACTTGGTGGACATACGGTGCCCCTCCACCCACGCTCTAATACATTTACTCTTATTTTACATTGTTCCTGTTCTCACTTTTCCTAATCACTGTCCATCTGCGTCGGGGTGCAGGTCAGATCAGAAGTGCTTTGTTAGGTTTGTGTGCTGTTTTTATCAGGACTATCGGACCACCTGATTCAAGGGAGAGGATTCTAACAGCCGTTAGACTGACCGTTACTGCTCTTTATCTACACCAGTCCCTGGACGTGTGTGTGTGTGTGTGTGTGTGTGTTTAAAATGTTGCTGAACAAGTCATAAAAGTGTAGCCTGGTTCTATAAACCTGTAATAAATCGTAACAGGAGGAAGCCGTTAAGGCTCACACTGAAACACTGATTACTTGTCACTTATTTATAATAAGTTTGTATAGAAGTATAGACGTGTAGTAATAATGTACCAGTGATCAGTAACTGATGCAGCGAAGGCTTGTTTTTTAGTCTTCAGTGCATTTACACTGCACTGATAACCTGATAAAAACCTGTAGTGTTTACATCACCTGCTCTCAGACCCACGAGGTGCAAACATTCACATTAACTAAGCACAGACTCATGAACACACACCTATCAACCGCACACACACACACACACATACACACACACAGATACATATATGTGTGTGTATGTGT
>JBCNYH010000004.1:15522798-15534858 GCA_039654325.1 Tandanus tandanus
CTTAAATCTGTCTGCTGTGTCCCAACCCTCCCAACTGTCCGTTCCACCAACGAACAACCAACTATTCAGCACCCCACGAAAACTGACCCAGGACTTCTCACCAAAAGCCCAACATCCTGCTGAAAAAAACCTCCCTTGTAGTCCTGAGACCACTGAGTCATCTGTCTACACAATTCTGGATGAGCAAGTGATTTCTCCTGTTTCTTCATATGACATTCCTGATCAGAATATCTGCAAAAACCTAAAGGACTTAGAGTGTATGTCTCCAGCTGGCAGCAGAGATCCCCCCCTTACCAAGATAACTTTTAAAAGAACAGTAGAGGAGAATGGTAGATGGGAATCTAACAGAGATAAAAGCTACAAGCCTCAGTACCACTCACCTGTGGCTTCAGAAATTTGGGAATATGGATGTTACAAAGACACCTCGATAAACAGCACAGCCTCAGAGCGTTTTCTTATCTGTCATGACTCTGCTAGCAGTAGTTTGATGGAGGTGGAGGTCAATGTGGATGGAGAACCATTGGATACAACTTTGACTCCAGAACCATCACACCATGATGGTTCTAGTGTACAGAATTCTCGTTATTTACTCCCGTCAGACAGCAAGCCTTCATATAAACCCACAGAATCATCCTTGTTTTATACTTCATCTTTCAACAATTCTTTTGTCTCCAGCAGTCTCCAGCATGACTACCTGATCAGTCAACCTCTGGCAGAGCAGTATAACATAAGTAATGCTACCGTATCAGGACATCTCAAACCTGGTAGGTACAATGGTATCACTTATAGCAACATGCACTTTGAGACTAGGGACAGAAATGGTATGAATTGCAAAACACAGCACTTCCAGAATGGGTTTTCTTCTTCAGAATGTCTTTTTAGGACTCAAAACATCAACTCTCAACCACATAAAGACTCCTACATTCCTGGGACTGATTGTGATATGATCTTCAGCTCTGTGGAATATAGAGATACCTTTGTTCCTTCAAAGCAATATTCTAAATCCTTGCAACAAAACCAGCCTTTGAATCAAACCAATTCTGAGATATACAAAGGGATATATCTTGTCGGCTCCCCGGTCTCAAAAGCTCCAAGTCCTTGTAAGACCAAGAGCTTGGGTGATTTAACATCTGAGGATATCTCATGCAACTTCCAGAGCAAATACAAGGTCATCAGTCGTAGCTTCATCACTCCAGCCATGAGAGACCAGAAAAGGAAGTGTGGCCGAACCAATCAGCAACAGGCTTCAGACCCCCTGACAGAACAGCTTCGTAAACTGGTGACTCTAGATGAGATGGACCCCCACTCCATTCCTCTTCAATTGCAACCGACCCCAAAATCTCTCTCAGTGTTCCCAGCAGTACCAGTGAATTCTGTTTCCATACAGGACTCAAATAGCCCTCCGCCATTCCTCTCACGGAGGCTTTCATCACGTAGTCAGAGTCGTGTACGTCACATAGCAAATCGTGCCCGTGAAAGGCAGCAAGAGGCACTGAAATCACGACCTGAAGGGGTGACTTCTGATGTGGTTCTCCGCAATAAAACGGTTTCTTCTCAAAATCCCCTCATCAATAGGCATTCCACTGGCTCGTATATTGCAGGGTATTTGGAGCAGGTAGGGCTAAAGAACCGTGGCCTGCCTGAGGGATCCTGCAAGACAATGTGCTATGGCTTCCACGATCAGTGCTACGCTGATGACTCTGTGATTCCTCATAATAACTGTCCTCCTTCTGAGCCTGAGGTGTACTTCCTTCTAAGACTTTGAATTATCTTCTGATTTGGCTGTACTTGTGCTTTTAGAATACATACTACCAGCTCCTCTTGAGTGAAAGATAGTGTACTCTTAAGCACAAGTACAGATATTAAAAAATATCTAAATCAAGGCTTCCAGTATTGTGTAAATATCCTGGACTAGCAACTTCCTGTCTTAGATGCACTACACCAGATTAGTCCAGTCAAGCTTTTAAATGTTGTTGTTTGCAATATGTATTGTAGAAATACCAAGTTTAATGATGGTTGTCTTTTGTTTGTCATTTTTTAAATGGTTATTAACTAATTTGAGGGGCTTCCATTTGTTCACATTTCTTGTATCACTTTTTGTTGTTTGTCGATGGTGTTTGTATATACGTACATTGACATTTGGTAAATGTTCCCCTACTGAAGGCTCTATGGGTTTTAAATTTGATAACAATACTGTATGTGGTGTTACAGCATGTGAACTATGGACATATTCAGCATGACTATGCACAGATAATAGGTAGATGTGTCTGTGCCCTGTTTACGTGAAACCTTTACTTTTTTTTTCCATGATCAGAGTTTAACACAAGAACAAATACCTACCAGCTGGTTTTGCTTAATCTTTCTTTTAGGAATGAATACACTGAATAATACTTTACTTTAGTTTTAAGGAAAGAACCCTGAGAGGTTAAAGCTTTTATTTTTGTAATTGTTTTGATACAGATAGCAAAAAAAAAAAAAAGACACTTGATGGTCTGATTATTTTCTTTCTTTTAAAAATGAAGCATTTCATTTCACTGTACTAGCCTGGGGCAGTTTCAGGTATGGGTTTTTAATTGAACAAGTTCCGTTTTGAAATTTTTGTGTTAAAGGGCATTCGATTTTTATTTTTGCTCATAAAATGCTCCTGAGCATTTTCTTACAAATGCAATAAAATACTGTTTTGTCATTAGAATGCTTCGAATCAATGGTATTTGCATAGTTGATTTTAATGATGGACATTGTCACTAAAAAAGCTTTACAGGATGTACTTTTTAATCCATAATGCACAAGTCACATTGACAGTCACAAGGAACATTCCTGATGTGACATGACACCCTGAATGGAACCAGCATAAAAGGGAGTACATCTTCTCCTGGGTAACCCTGGATAGAGGAATTATACAGGATACAGGTGTGGACAGATGTGTGCTGTAAACATGATCAGTAGCGAATGAGTGAAGGAGTCTAAGGATGAGCACAGGACTGTGGTTATGAATACAGCAGAAGTTCTTTGGTACAAATCTACAGCAGCCAATCAAATTAAAACCCATTGTACATATATAACCCATATTAATAAAGAGTTAAGGTTTGTGGTTTTATAAAAGTACAACGATGTAGTAGACAAAGAAAAGGGGAGGCAATACTCTGCAATATAAAGCAAGCAACAGTTCAGGTAATTGGCAAAACATTACAGTGAAATGCAAGGAAAGCCTTCCAAACCTTCCTGTTACACTGAAAATATGCGTATTGTCATCATCAGGTGGTTTTTACTTACATTTCCGAAGTTGTAATCTGCTAAAAAAGAGCCATAATTTGAAAAAATAGGACGTAGATCTGTAAGTTCAAATAAAGCAAAACATTGGCAAAAATAACAGTATACAGATTAAACTGACAAATCAGATATAAACTATTGAATAAAATAAACTAGGCACAGCTGCACATAATACTACATTACATTTACATACATCTGACAGGTGTCTGCTTGTTTACATGCACACAAGGAATATACCGCAGTTCAATTAATGCACAGCACTTCCGAGTTAATTGTCTCTTTAACACCACCCCCGCCCCACTTTTCAGAGTACAGTGGCGCCCCCTGTGTGATGATTTAGTACTCCTTTTTTCTTCATGAAGAAGACATATAGAGTGTATGAAAGCTTTTATTAGCTTTGGATTTCATTTACCTTTAAATAGATAAATTAGTAAATATTTAAATCGAGTAGTGATTAGCACATTCACCTCAGAGCAACAAGATCCTGGGATTGCATCTTGGGCTCGTTGAAGGTGTTTCTGTGTAAAGTTTGCATGTTCTCCCTGTGCGTGCATGGGTTTTTTCCGTGTACTCTGGTTTTATCCCACAGTCCAAAGACATGCACATTAGGCTAATTGGCAGTTCCAAATTGCCCCTATGTGTAGGTGTGAATGTTTGTGTGTGCACTGGCCCTGTGATGGATTGACGAGCTGTTCAGTTTGTACCTCACTTGCACCCAGAGTCGGCTGAGATAGGCTCCAGCCTCCCTGTGACCCTAGTAGGATAAAGCGGCCTTGAAATCATAGACCGCTCTCCAAATCCCTCTGCATCTCCACTCAGCTGTGTGTAAATTGCTAATTGTTGACCCAGTTATCTCTAATTCTGGGACCCAGGAGAAGATGTGATTTGAAGCATGTTGAGGAACATTTTTTTTAATCTCTTAGGACTTTATGGGATTAGAAATAGTTACAGAAAGGCAGCCAGGGGAAGGCAGAGCAGTGAAGCTTCACCATATTCCATGACTGCTGTTGTCCTTTTTCCCTGCCTGACCCTGCTAGCATTATTAATATGGATAGTGTGTGAGGTGGAGGTGGGGACATCTCAGCAGGAGAGTTGTGTGTACCTGGACCGTGCACAACACCTTGACGCTGTGGGTCTCTCTCAGGATGGAGATATGGTCATCGGGGTACTTATTAATTTCTATGTGCTGCCATCGACCATTGACACAAGCTTCAACAAAGAACCGTACCTGGAGTCCTGCTCAGAGTGAGTTGTTGCTGTGGATTCTTTTTCTGATATCTTCTCGAATGTGCATAAAGAAGTTCACCGGTGCAACTTTTATTCTGTTTATTACATCTTTTCACAGGTGGACCTGTACACTAATCTCCTTTTCCCCCCCAATGCATAATCACAATAACATCCCTCATTTTTGGGGGACCTTTTGACCCGCTAAAGACTTTGATTCTAATGTGTATTCTGGCGTCTACTTGCCTTTAAAGGACTTTATTTGTTTCTGTTTAAGGTAAATGTGTTGTTTTAAATCTCTGTAATGTAGTGCACATCATTGTTAGTGCATTACTATAAATAATACTCTAGACTTCCTCAAAACTACAGACTTTACCAACATCAGAATAATAGATTTCAAATTTGTGAATTGCTTATGTTTAATTTGATGGGATATACAGTACTGTGCAAAAGTCTAGGCACCTTATTTTTTATTTATTTAATTACTTTTTGTATAAATTTTGGTATAGATTTTTATTTTATGACTTGTACATTAGCAAATCAGTACAAAAACATTTTAGATTTGAAAAACAATAGTTTTTCAGCATAAAATGTAAAAAACCAAACAAACGTGTATGTCTATAATGAAAGTAGCGTATTACATAAGAGAGCACTTTTCAGACAAAAACATAATGAAGGCTGTCGGGATTTACGTGCAAATAAAGACAAAGCAAAGGGTCATTATTACAAATATTGACTTTGTTTAATTTATTATGGTTTATTGTGCTTTCGGTCGGATTTAATTAATTTTTGTATATGTAAATATAAGGCATATTTGTTCGACAGCATTTCTTTGCATGTGCCTAAAACTGTTGAAGCAATCTGGTTTTTTTTTTTGTGTGTGTTTTTGTTTCTACTTTTAAAGCCTGGTATGGACAAGCTCCTTCTTACATTACTAACATGATACAACTTCAAACTCCTACTTTTGCGTTTCACAGTCTTTGGGGCTGTAAGTGGGTCCTCACACTCACTTTAAGAACGGAAGATATTGGGCAGTGGTGGCTCAGTGGTTAAGGTTCTGAGTGTGGTAAGGGTTGGGGGTTCAAGCCCCAGTACCACCAAGCTGCCACTGTTGGGCCCTTGAGCAAGACCCTTAACCCTCAGTTGCCCTTAACCCTCAGTTCATTATAAAATGATAAATGTAAGTCACTCTGGATAAGGGTGTCTGCTAAATGCCATAAATGTAAATGTAAGACATCATTCCTTTCAAGCAGTAGCACCCAGACTGTGGAATTATAACTATTTAACTATTTAATCAGGTTTTTAATAGAGATGGATTTTTATAGCTGTCTTTATCTTGTCGTGTTTCTTTTTGTTTTAATCCCATGTTTTGATATTTATTACATTTTATTTTATTGAAAAGCACTTTGTGATTTTTATCTTTGATAGGTGCTATATAAATAAATGTTACTTTATTTTAATTTACTAAAAACTATTTTTTTTGTAAATTATATCTATATAGATCTTATAGCTAATTTATTTATAAGCTTTTAATTTTGAATTAAAAACTTTTTTTAGCTAAAAATTATTGCATTACAAATATAGTTTTATACATTAAGTTAAAAGTGGTAATGCCGAACCCCCAACAAACAAACCAAAAATATATAATAATAATAGTAATAATAATAATAATAATAATAATAATAATAATAATAATAATAATTATTATTATTATATAACAATTATTAAAAATCTGATCCAGGCTGTAAAACCTCTTGATCTGTGTGTTCAGATTTCAGGAGGGTCCTGTGCAGTGGGCTCAGGCTGTTGTCTTTGCTGTGGAGGAGATTAACAGAAATCCTTTGTTGCTCCCGGGGGTTCGACTGGGATACCGTATCATGGATTCCTGCACACGTTACCCTCACAGCCTCAGAGCAATCATGTCCATGATCAGTGGAGGGAATGGCACCTGTGAGACCATCCGACCTGCCAAACTTATCATCGGAGACTCTGCATCCACACAGTGTATTATTCTGTCCAGAGTTCTGAGCCCACTGCGTGTACCGATGGTGAGTGTCCAGATCATGCTGAATAGATCGATATACTGTATAAGCATTCTAATATTGCTGGGCTTAACGTGGGGCCCAATAACCACTGATACACACCCACTGTTTTATTATTTTGTAAGAGTGGTTAAAAAACCAAGTGATCAGGTATCACTGTCAAAACTATCAGGTAAACTTAATGAGTTTAATCAAAATCAGAATCGAAGTCCAGCCTTTAAATCATTTACAGATATTTTTGCAATGAAAAAGTGCTATGGCTCCAGTAAACTGCCAGAACAACATTTGCCTGTAAATTATGCGGTAATTGAATTATGGTAATAAATTTGTACTGAAGGGGGTGACATGGTGGCACAGTGGTTAGCACTTCCACCTCAAAGCAAAAAGGTCCTGTGTTTGATTCCCGGGCTTGGGCTCTTGAGTGTAGAGTTTGCATATTCTCCTCATGCTTCTGTAGGTTTCCTGCACATCAGGCTATTTGGCTGTAAAAAGTCGACCTTAGGTGTGAGTGTGTTTATGTTGGCCCTGCGATGGTCTGGCGAGCTGTTCAGGGTGTACCCCATCTTCGCCCACTGTCTGTTGAAATAGGCTTCAGCATTCCTGCGATCCTAGTAGGATTAAGTGGTTCAACAAATGAGTAGGTGAGTGAGTGAACCTGTACCAAAGAGGTTTGTGAAATTTGTTTAGAGGAGAAAAACTACTGAAGGAAATGAAAGATTTCTGTAAATTCTATTATTCTCAAAATAATTATATGATTTCCACATCATGGATCAAAAACAAACAAACAAACAAAAAAGTCTAGATATAAGATAAGAGATGAGATAAGAGATCTTTATTGTCAACTATTGCATGAACAATGAAAATCAGTTTAGCAGCATTTAAAAAAGAGCACAAAAGACAACTAAGGTATATACACAAAGCTATATATGTGCATATACATGCATAGACATATACACATACATATATGTACATATACAGACATATATACATGCATATATCCTATATATGCAAACATGTATACATTTATCCATATATCCTGTGTTATAAGTAAATATACAGTATATCAAAGAATATGAGGTACAAGGACATTAATGTGGTTTGGTGGGGCGGGTCATGTCGACACCTGATCATCACATCCATATCACATATGTGGTTCTTCTCTAAACTGTTGCTACTAAGTTTGAATCATAGGTTTGTCTAGAATGTCTTTGTACACTAAGATTTCCCTTCCCTAGAAATAAGGTAATGCTCCAGCATAACAATGCCTCTGTGTGCACAAACTGATGTCCTAAAATCCAAAGGAAATGAAAGCTGTGGAAGAAATCGAGTGGCCTGCACAGGGCCCTGATCTCAATCCCAATGTACACGTTCGGGATGAATTGGAATGCCAAATGCATCCTGCCATCCTCTTGTCGCTGAGCAGATCCCCACAGCAACTTTCCAAAATCTAGTGGAAAGACTTCTCTGAATAGTTGAGGTTATATGAGCAGAAAATGGGCTGAAGGCTGAAATCAGGATGTTCACTAGTCACATATGAGTGTAATGGACAGATTTCTACTTTTGACCATACAGTGTTTATTACTATTTTGTTCACGTATGATGGAAATATTTTCTGTTTATTCCTCAGATCAGCTACCTGGCTACATGTGTGTGTCTCAGTGACCGACGAGAATTCCCCAATTTCTTTCGCACCATCTCCAGTGACATGTATCAGGCTCGCACCATGGCCCAGATGGCTAAAAGGTTTGGTTGGACTTGGGTTGGTGCTGTGGTGGAAGAAAATGACTATGGGCTCCAGGCATTACAAGCATTTAAGGAGGAGACAAAAGGTACTGGTATCTGCCTAGCTTTTGTCAGCACTATTTTCCGTGAGAGATTGGCAAAAGATGTGGATCGAGCCGTAAAGATGGTGCAGAGCTCGTCTGCTCGAGTCATTATTGTATTTGTGTGGGATATGGACGTGGAGGTATTTCTCACTGAGCTGGTTCGGAGAAACGTGACAGACCGACAGTTCCTGGCCAGTGAGGTTTGGAGTACCAGTAGCCTTCTACTGAGCAACCCTGAACTCTACACTATTGCTCAAGGTACACTGGGAGTGGCTGTTAGGAGTGCACCCATTCCTGGATTTGAGAAACACCTGCGAGAGCTCCATCCCTCCCGATATCCTCGAGACACAATCCTGAGAGAGTTATGGGAGAGGACGTTCGGCTGCAGCCCAGTCCAGAACAACATGGCAGCCTCTCAGAGTGGCTTACCAGCCTGCAGTGGGAAGGAGAGTCTGGAGGGGGTACAGAATGCTGTTACAGATGTCTCCAACTTAAGAGCCACTTATAACGTGTATCTGGCTGTTTATGCAGCTGCACATGCACTTCACTCTCTGCTGGCCTGCACTGCACCTAACAGTTCTGGCCCCACAGTGACCCCAGGCTGCTCATCTCCAGATATCTTCACTGCACAACAGGTAATGTTTTTTTGTTTATATAAATGTTTATATGTTTTATAATCATTTCATTCTGAATCTACAACAGAATGTTCTGATAAATATACTCAATTAATGATAAAATTTGAATTCCAAAAGTGGATGCCAAAGTGGATTGTTTTACTTTAGCTATACTTTCTAAAATGTTTTATTTTTCTTCTTTCACAGCACAATTAATATCTTTTAATAAAATGTAATGTCTAATAATTTAGTTTTTAATAATTTCTAATTTATTAATAGTATTAATATTAATTTATTTACTATTTCTAATAATTACTTTAATAATTTAATACATTCTAATAATATAGTCATATTATATATATATAATATAAACAGTCACGTTACGTCTTTTTTTCTCTCATAATGTTAATAAGACAAGAACACAGCTTGAAATTTTACAGAGAAATTAGAAAAGTGTCTGTGCTAAAGTTTCCAGTGGCTAAAACGTTAACTGAATATAACAACCTGTTCACATGTGGACCTCTTCCATAAATATTATATAAACATTTCATTACAAAAAACTCCACCGATTAAATAATTCTGCATTGTTTATTTATTTTTTATTCATTTGCTATCAGCTTAAATTATGTAAGTTATTCAATCAAGTTCATTTGTGCATGCATTACTGTAAACTTACTATAAAAATAATAATAATAATAAAAAATCATCACCTCCTGATCAGCCAGATTTAAGATTTCAACAGTTCGTGTGTGAAAGGGATTAAACTCATGTGCCACTATTATTATTGACAAGGTTAGTGATTGATATTATTCTTGATGTCAAAAATCTAAATAATATTTATGAATTAAATAAAGCTCTCCTAAAAGAAAAATCTCTCATTTAATACCTAATCATAAACAGAAAGAAAAACTAATAAAACTGAATAAAGTTATAGCAGGTAAAAATGATAAATGGTTTAAGTTTAAATAAAACATAGGCTCATCTTCCTGCTGACCTCCTAGCTTTTAGAACACCTTAAGCTGGTGAACTTCACAACCTGGCTAGGAGAGAAGTTTTATTTCCAAGACGGAGAGACTCCAGCTGTTTATGACATAGTGAATTGGAAGAGAAATCCTGGAGGGACCCTGCAGTATGTGCTTATTGGCAAACTGGAGGGTTCGAACCTCATCATTAACGAATCTGCCATCAGCTGGCCAGGAAACTCCAACAAGGTAAATAAAATAAACTTTAACCATTTAACCATAAGAGCCGAGAAATCATTGTTAATTTTGTCACTTTAAATATTTTGAGAAATATTCATATTATAATATTTGTGGTAACCACTACATGACGGTGGCACCCTGTGATATTAAATTAATATGAGCAATAATTTTGTTATAAAACTAAATAAATTCATTCATTTTCTGAAGCTCTTAATCCTAATTAGGGTCTCAGGGAAGCTTTCGCCCATCTCAGCCGACTCTGGGTGAGGGCACTATCCACATACACCCTGGACGGCTCGCCAGGCCATCGCAGGGTAGAAACACGCTGACGGCAATGCTAGCACCCTACCACCAGGCCACCACTACCCTCACTAAATATAAAAATAAATAATTACTTTGTATTCTAAATAATTTTTATTTTATTACTGTTTACTGCACTTTAAGGTATAAAAGTTTAATTTCACTACTTTTAAAGGCACTTTATAGAGTTAATAGAATTTGTTTGGTGTCAAGATTTCCCTCATGTATTTTTAAAATTTTGATTCCCATATTTTTTTTAAACCAAACCATTTATCCAATCATACATATGACGTTTTATTGTTTTTTTTGTTAGTTTTTTTTTTTTTTCTTTTTAATTGAAAGTGTAAATGAAAAAATATTCACAGCCCTGCAATAGCCTGGTGAGCTGTCCATGGTGTACCTCGCCCTCGCCCAGAGTTGGCTGAAATGGGCATCAGCCTCCCCGTGACCCTAATTAGGATTAAGCAACTTAGAAAATGAATGAATGAATGAATATACACAGATCAATTAATGCTAATCACAAAATATGTCAATAACATAATTAGTGTTACATCATAGAATCTAAACTGCACACAACTGTTTGTTCTTGATTGTAAATGCCTCTTTGTCTGTGATTATTTCAGGTACCTGTGTCTGTGTGTACTGCTGAATGCCTTCAAGGCACTCGCAAAGTTATAAAGAAGGGGCTGCCCATTTGCTGCTTCGACTGCCTGCCCTGTGCTGAAGGTGAATACAGTAACATTACAGGTGAAAGCAGCAGCATCCTTTAAAATTGAAAAATAGTTTGAATATCTTGTTTTTCCACATACTTTAAAAATCCACCAATACTGAGCGTGGACATCTTTTTTCCTCCTACAGCTCAAAGATATACAAATTAGTCTGTTCCAAATCAGCCTTAAGTGTGAGTGTGAATGAGAATGGTTGTGTGTGTGTTGGCCCATCAGTGGATTGGTGAGCTATTCATAGTGTACCCCGCCTTCGACCAGAGTTGGCTGAGTTAGACCCCAGCCTCCCGGCAATCGTAATAGGATTAAACTGTTAAAAAAATTAATTAATGTATACAATCATTAAAATGGTGAATATTTATATAAAAAGATGTTGATTTCACATTGATTAAAGGAGTCTCTCAAACTCAATGCTTTGTAATCTCTCTTCCAGGCTCTCTAGAATGTTATCGTTGTCCCCCAGAATTCTGGTCCAACAGTCTCAAGACTGCATGTGTACCCCGTGAGGTTGAGTTCCTTTCCTTCAATGAAACGATGGGCATCACCTTGACGACTGTCGCTGTGTTTGGTGCCTTGATGACTGCAGCTGTGGGTGTCGTTTTTATGTACTACAGACAGACTCCTATCGTCAAGGCCAACAACTCAGAGCTCAGCTTCCTGCTCTTACTGTCACTCAAACTCTGCTTCCTGTGTTCCCTGGTGTTTGTGGGTCAGCCCTCATTGTGGTCGTGCAGGCTACAGCAAGCAGCGTTCGGGATCAGTTTTGTCCTCTGTATCTCGTGCATCCTGGTGAAAACCATTGTGGTTCTGGTTGCGTTTCATTCAGCTAGACCTGGATCTGCATCCCTTATGAAGTG
>JBCNYH010000004.1:15560933-15571367 GCA_039654325.1 Tandanus tandanus
ATATAGCACATCTGCATATTTGTCCATATTACATCTGTATATTTGCTCTTCTGTAATATAGAACATATGTATATGTACATAACTGCTCCTAAGTGTACATAGTACATATACTGTATATATTGCACTTGCTGCTCTCTGCATTGCACTGATTAGATGCTAAATGGTATTTCCTTACCTGTATTTATACACGTGTAATGACAATAAAGTTTAATCTAATCTAATCTTATCTAATATTCCGTCTCATCGCCTCCACTGATACATCCGACTACAGCAGAGTCATCAAAAAACTTGAAGATGGCAGGTCTCTGTGCAGTAGCTGAAGTCAGTTGTGTAGAGGGTGGAGAGAAAAGGGGAGAGGACGGTCCTTTGTGGTGCTCCGGTGTTGCTGACCACCGTGTACGACACGCAGTGCTGCAGGCGCACATACTGTGGTCTTCCGGTCAAGTAGTCCACAATCCAGGACACAAGAAAGGCATCCACCTGCATTGCTGTCAGCTTCTCACCCAGGAGGGTTGGCCTGATGGTATTGAATGCACTGGAAAAGTCAAAAAACATGACCCTTACAGTGCTCGCTGGCTGGTCCAGGTGGGTGTAGACATGGTAAATTGCTGTTCATACTAGACACACGTTTCTATACTGGTCACCATGTCTTCTGTGCACTCTTACATGGCTTTTAAACTTACTTTATCTTTAAATTAAATTTACTTTTAGGTATCACATACTAACAATATTCTTATTCTTATATTTTGCACTACTGAAGATTCCACGGGTCACTTTTTCACAGTATTTTACACCATTGTAAATTTTACAGTATTTTTGTACTGCACTTCAACAAAATTTCATTCTTTGTACACTTGCAGTGTACTGAATGGCAGTAAAGTTGTCTAAAAGTTGACTCACAAAAGCAATCTTGTCTGAAAGTTCAAGCTAATTTTATTTCAAAAGAAATATAAATTCGAAATGGAATTCGCAATATTTTCGGAAATAGTCGGTGGGATTTGAGGTAAATGATCTGTATTCGTGGTCATGATGAAAAATATTGGACTTACAAGATATTTGAAGGTTTTCGAAGAGACCATTAATTTTGAGCATAATGGCAGTAGTTTCAGTCGAAACCTAAAGAAAATGACATTGTACTATTTCTCGGCTAAATCGCTTATATATGAGTCAGTTTTAAATCTAAAACTTTTGATGAGAAAATTAACAGCAAACATTAACGGGAGCACAGAACATTACTTTGTTAAACAGATAATTATTCTAACAAGACTGGTAATACAAAAAAGAAAACATTATGAAAATAAAGCCATCCACTTCTCAAGATAAAGTAAAAAGTGAACAACAGTAGTCAAAGACAAAAAAAAGGTATGGGTAAGCGTTTAATTACTTTCCAGTGTAATTTCATTATTTTAGAATTGTCTTTAGAAACACTTTAATGTATTTATAGTATTACTAAATATTTCCTAGTGAAGGGCTGATGGGTCTGCTTGATTGTAGCCCTTAAAGTAAAGAATTAATACCACATAAAAGTAAATTTGTTATAAAAATCTAGCAAGGTATTTAAGCACAGCCATTATTTAGTGCAAACAATATCTATATGACATGGAATCTACTGATAGTTTTTCACTGGCAGCTTAAGATTATTAGTACAGGTATAGGTTTAGTATAGGTACGTGACACGGTTATAATTATCACCAGGATTATGGAATTGTTGTTTGTACATTAAAACCAAACCTTTTCTATTGTATTTGTTATGCCAGTTACCAGCAAGATTATTATCATTATTCATCCCCCCCCCTTTTTTTTTTTTTTTTTTAGAACTTGATTGAATTTATTATCCTTGAAGCAGCATTCGGAGTCCCTCTAGTGGTACTGAAATGAAGCTGAAACATTAAACCTTATGGATCTCACTCACTTACACATTTGCGGAGCCATTTAATCCTATTACGGTTGTGGGGAGGCTGAAGCCCATTGTATCCAATACTGAATTGCTCCTTGAAGCTCATTATTCATGGCTGACATCTGCTGGAGAAGCAAAGGTTTTGCAGCCAACTCAGACAGCAATCAGGATTCAAACATCACACCAAGGTTTCTATAGGATGAATTATTGTTAATTGCCAATGGCCCAAAGCAAGCTATACATATTCATACAAGTTATCAGATCCATAAAACTTAATTTTAATCTTGTCTTCATTTAACATGAAAAGATTAGCAGACATTCATTCATTTTCTAAGCCTCTTAATCCTAATTTGGGTCTTGGGGAGGCTGGCGCTTATCTCAGTCTACTCTGGGCGAAGGCGGGGTACACCAGACCATTGCAGGGACAACACACATACAACCATTCACACTCACTCTTACACCTAGGGCCGATCTAGAACTGCCAATCAGCCTACTGTGCATGTTTTTGGACTGTGGGAGGAAACCGGAGTACCCGAAGGAAAACATGCAAACTCCACACAGAAACGCCCCAGCCCGGGAATCGTACCCAGGCCTTCTCGCTGTAAGGCGGTTGTGCTATCTACTGCGCCACTATGGCACCCTGATTATCAGACATTTAGAGTATATTCACTTTAAGGCAATCAGTAGGATTCCATCTTACTTGAAATAATTGTGTTTCACAGACAAATACAGCTGGGTATCATTTGCATAAAATTGCAAAATGTCAGTGGCACAATATTAAAGTATTGAATTAAGAAACCTATAGGAAGTATATAAAGTGAGAACAAAAAAGGGCCAAGGGCCTTGCGGTGTCCCTCATATCAGATCAACAGTTAAAGACGAGTTTGACCTATTGATTATGGGCACACTTAAGTGCATAAATAGCACCATAGTAGGGACTTCAGTACTGTAAATCATTTAAGATTCTCAGAAAATCTTTTTTTTTTAACCTTGGCCTGTTACTCCCTTTGCTTTTGATTGTGCCTTTGAGTCTGTTATGTTGAATAATGTATGTACAACCTTTAATTCTGAAGCACTTTTTGCATTTACTTTTATTTATTTATTTATTTATTTTTCAAATATTCTGGTAGCAAATGAGACCTTTCTTTACTGTACTGTATATCTTTCCTTTATTGAGCATTTCTCTGGAAATATAATTTTAACCCACAATTAGGAATTGATATATCATATGGTGAATTTGTTTTTCTTGGACATCCAAGGCGATTATGTCATGCCCCGTCTCCTTTAAACTCCTTCAACTATGTGATGTCCTGTCTCCTATAAGCTCCTTCAAACCGCCTTTTTGAATAGACATAAAGATCAGCAATGAAAACTAATAGATTTATTTGGGCATTTTTGTAATTTCTTATTGTGAAACTCTTGACCGAACATTAACAGATCAGGATGTTACAAGACCAATTCCATGTTCTGTGGCAATATATAACATTGTTTTGTGTTGTATATCATCAGATAATCTAATAGAAATTTATAGAAGAATAAATTGTATAGCAAATATATACATCGTATGAATATTTATTTTAAGTGTGTTTTTTCCTAATAACTTAAATAATAGGTTTCTAGGATAATATGTTTTTATGCTTTTAACTAAGTTAAAATTTGTGCTTTACATAGGTTTAAACGAAACCTATACTGACTGTATACACTGATCACCCAGAGCGTTAACACTACCTGACCGGTTTACAGCTAGGAAGCCTCAAACGCAGCATGCTGCAATGCATGTTTTGACTCCTTTTAATTATAGCCAGCAGTACCAATTTCAGTTCTACTACAGTAGCTCTTCTGATAGTTATTTGCTTCCAAGGCACATCAGTGAGCCTTGGAAATCCATAACACTCTTGTAAGTTCACTGAATGAACTTCCTTTCTTGAAACACAGACACTCACTGAGCTTAAAAACACATAATTACAGAGAGTGGTTAACTTATGTTATACATATATTTATTATATATATTAAAATTCAGAATGGATTTAAAAAGACACCTTTAGCTACAGTAATTTGCGTTCTGTTCCGGTCTAGTATATACTATAACAGTTATTAAGTTCACGTTCAGTGGATTTTGCTGAACTGAATATTCCCCTCGGTGTTACATCTCAGGGACTACCCAGCAACATCCACCTCGACTTAGGTGCATAATTATTAATGAAACCCTGGATAGCACACCAATCACAATGCACCATTCCTTTGTAGTTTATGGTAATCAATAATATTCTCTTCATCAGTGTTTACAATGATTTTATGTTATGGCTGATCAATGTACAATAAATTATTGTGCAGGTGATTTACCCATTATTTGCTTTTTAGTATTCTTCTCTGGTTTCAGGATGATTATATAACACTTTGGGAGAAATATGCAGAATAATAAACCAAAGCTTGAAGCTAAAATAGCAAATATCTCTACAGCTACAGTGAATTTTCCAGGAGAGCTGACATAAGCAGGAATAAAAGTGATCCAAACTGCACAGAATATGAGTATGCTAAATGTGATGAATTTGGCTTCATTGAAATTATCAGGCAGCTTCCGAGCCAGAAAAGCTAAAATAAAACACAAAACAGCCAGGAGTCCTATATAACCCAGCACAGCCCAGAAACCCAATGGTGAACCTATACTACATTCTAATATAATCTTTTCCTTGTAGTAATTCATATTTCTGTAAGGAAAAGGAGGGGAAATGTTAAGCCAAAGTACACAAATAATGACCTGTACAAGAGTGAAGGCAAGTACACTGAGTCTCTGCTGTAGAGGCCCAAACCATTTCATGACATTACTACCTGGAA
The DNA here is from genome assembly GCA_039654325.1 of Tandanus tandanus. Classification (NCBI taxonomy): domain Eukaryota; kingdom Metazoa; phylum Chordata; class Actinopteri; order Siluriformes; family Plotosidae; genus Tandanus; species Tandanus tandanus. The sequence goes on from JBCNYH010000004.1 coordinate 15,565,666, forward strand.
GTGTAGCCCTGAAGGCCATTAACACCACTACTGTTTTTCCGAGTACACAGGAGATGCAGAGGACAAAGATGATCCCAAATGCTGTGTGGCGCAGCATACAGGACCACTCAGAGGGCCATCCAATGAATGTTATTGAACAGAGAAAACACAGAGTGAGTGAGAAAAGCAACAGGAAGCTCAGTTCAGAATTATTTGCTCGAACAATTGGTGTGTCCCTGTGTTTAAAGAAAATGACAGCTATACAGATGGTGAAAGATACTCCTAACAAAGAAAACGATACAAGAATGATTCCCATTGTTTCCTCAAATGACAGGAATTCCACCAGCTTTAAGACACAAGTATCTTTCTTGTCATTAGACCACAATTCAGGAGGGCACTTGATACAAGTTATAGAATCTAAAGAAATGAAAACATAAATTTGACTAATAAACTTATTTAAATTTATAACATGAATTTTTCATTGTATTTGTTTGGAGTTTGTGTGTAAAAAAAAAAAACCCTATATGTACCTGTTATATTACTGATTTCTCCTTCTGCACACGGTATACAGTCGAAGCAGCAGATTGGCCTTTCTTTCTGTACAGCCTTCCTGGTGCCCGGGGGACAACTAAGACTACACACAGAAACTGGCACCTACAAACCACACTGTACATCTGAGCATAACATCCTAGATATATATAAACTTATTCTGTTAGGATAGATATTAGGGTTTACCTGCAGTTTGTTGTTGGCCCAGATTATACTGTTGTTATTAAATGATAGGTGAAGGTGTGTTTGCAGAGAAGCATCATAGAAACCCACTTTATTAATCTCCATTTTTCCACCTTCAACTTGCTGCCAGTTCAGCACATCATACCTGGCAGCTGGGTCTCCATTCTCATCAAAAAATACATCCTCTCCAGCTTTAGTGGTAAAACGGATCTTCTTCAACTGATTCACTATCTAAAGGAAGAAATGCATCCTCTTCATTTATGAATATACATATACATTTTTACATGCCGAATTTGTTACACTTTCAGTACCTTCCATGGTTGCTGGTTATCTGCTAGATTTGTACACACAATAGAAACTTCTTGTCGACTCTCCCACTGTGAACATCCATAACTGTTATGTAGGGCATAAGCCACCGCATAGACAGCCTTATAAACATTATTTGCACTTCGTAAATCTGTAACATCTGTATAAATGTTTTGAATTTGATTAAGGCTTTCATTTCTCTTGCACAACTCTTTCATTTCAACATTTTCTTCTCTCAGAAGTTTACATTGAAATATTGTCTCCCAAAACTCCTGGTAAAGACCTACATCAGAATCTGAAGCAGGCTTAGTCAGGAATTGCTCCAGGCCATTAATTTTAGTATTTGGTATAGCAAAACCCACCGATCCTTGAAGAATATGCCGCCATTCATCATTAACAGTGCTCAAATCTGAGATCCAGGATTCACTTCCAATCCACTGAAACCCAGTGATGTTCTGAAAGATCATTTCCTTTAGAAGGAACCTAAAGTCAGAATAAGCAACAAAAGCTACGATCACTTTGGAGGTTGAAGCCTTGATAATCTCAACTACTTTCAGGATTTTTTCTCTGGGATCTGTCTTATAGAATGCCTCGGAGTACTCAACACAGATTCCCTCTTTTTTTGCTGCATTGATAAACTCATTGATGCCGTTATTCCCATAATCATTATCACTGCATACGGCCCCAACCCAGGTCCAGCCAAAATATTTTACCAGCTTTGCCAAAGCTCTACTTTGAAAATAATCACTGGGAACAGTTCTGAAGAAAGATGGATGTTTTTTTCTGTCACTTAGGCATGCACATGATGCAAAGTGACTGACCTGCAGTATTTATGCAACAGTTATGTGGCTAATTTTTACCTTTTGATAACACTTCTGTATTAATTGTAGGTTAATATATGTTTATACACTGAATAAAGACATTTGATTTACCACAGGAATGTGCAAAGGTCCCACTGTAGTAGAGATGGCAATTGTGGGGGTTGATGATGATTGTCCTATAATTGCTTGAACTGTTTCAGGTTTAGAGCAGGATGCAGAAACTGTATTTGTTTGGCCATTGACTAAAGACAAGGAAGCTCTTGTGGACATTTCAACTGATCCACATGTATCATAAATTTTATAACCCAAACTGATCCCAGGAAGAATATCCGTTCTGTTGTTTATTTCATCAATTGCAAACAGCATTGTTTGTGCATTTTGAAATTCTCTGAGATTCAAACTGTAGGAAAAATTCAAATCAAAGTTAATTTTGGACACAATTTACTAAATTTAATAATGTAAAAAAAATCAAGCAACATGTTTTTGATATATCAAAATCGATCTTAAAATTCTATGAATGCTCTTTACCTTGTGCATTTTCCTTGCAAGTTTTCTGATGTGAATGTTTGTGCTGGTTGTTCCCATTTGTTGTGAATAGAAAAGATCCCACCAATCAGTACATCCCCATCTTTACTGAGTTGAGGAGGATTGAGCAGCCCTTGTATGCTGCATGAATGATCAGCTGCTCTCACCTGAGTGAATAGAAGCCATGTGTGCAGTAAACTCATTCTTATCTCTCCAAAGGCACCCTTGACCTTTGAGCTTTCATATCATCTCGTTTTGGTCTCATATTACTTTGCATTCCACACAACAGCCAATGAAATGTCACTGACATATCAATATTTATTCTGTACTTAATCTAATATAAAATTGACAAAGCATCCCTGGTGGATTTGTAGAATCGATGTCATTCTGATGGTGTATTTTTCATTTTATATAGGGTGTAGAGGATGGTTTACCAACTGAGCACATCCAATAAATTATTGTGAAGTAATTTGCAGGGTTTTTAATTTTATTTTTTAATTTTATTTATTTATTTTTTAATACTCTGGTTTATTTCTGGTAAAATAACAATTTTCCAGTTCGGGACACAAGACAGATGGACAGTAATTCACTCTGTTAAATTAATATGTCAAAATAAACTGAACCCTTTTCATTGCCTTTTAATTCTTGCTATAAACTTTTTCTTGCTAAACTCACCAAACGACCGACACACACACACACACACACACACACACACACACACACACACACACACACACACACACACAGGTGGGAGAAGTAATTAAATACTACTCTCTGTGCCCCCGGCCTGTGGATCATCTTGAGCATAAAGGGGTCTGTAAGGCAAGATACCAACAAGTGATTCATACACTGGGATCCTTTATGTGGTCAAGCCTTTGGAGCAGTTTATGATCTGAATAAAGGGAAAAAGGAAACCCCAGTAGGTAATATGGGAGAGTGAGAACCATCCACTTGATGACAAGACACTCCTTCCACACATGTCTAACTGATCAAGCAGTTCATCAATGCAAGGAATAGGATAGGCATCAAATTTAGACACTGCATTGACTTTTCTATACTTTGCACAGAGCTTGAATGACCCTACTGACTTTGGCATGCAGTTCATTGGACTGCTCCATTCTTTGTGTGATTTTCCAGTTGCCCCTATATTAAGCATAGACTTAAGTCTATCCATGCTGGGAGGAGTCTCAATGTGATGTTCTATGACATGAATATGATCTTGTAGATGTGAGAACACATCTGCAAATTCATCCTGTAATTGTGCAACCTGTGACGTCGGGACAGTGCGATGTGGTCTCCACAGGAAATAAAGGTGAATGTAGGATATTTTTATTTTTTCAGTTTAACAGAAACCAAGACTTGTGTTTGGCTTGCTGTCTGTTGCTGCAAATGATGTAGGTGCTTGTCCAACTTGTGTCATTTGTTGTGTATGTTAACTCACTAGTGATCTATGATTGGCAATCACTGATGAAACTTCGACCTTTCGCAAAAGACCTGGTAAATTTGGACTACTCTGGGAAAAGAAACTTTGCCCCCACTTTTATCAGGGATCCCAGCTCACCTATGTCATGTCCTGGCTCCACTTCCCTGGCATAAGAGTCCTCATCACCGGGGATGTGACTGGATCTCATCTCCTGCCTATGACTCTGTCACTGTCCCCTGCTCTGCTATCTTTGACAGTTTTGAACATGTCACTCTCTTGTCTTTGAAGGAGATTAATGGTCATCTGAAGCCCTCTGGTTCTCCAAATGATGCTGTCCCTCTTGTCTTTTTAAAGAGGTTTCCCCCACTGTTGGGCCAGCATCCTTACAATTATTCTGCCAAACAATGCCAAAAGGAAGTAAGTGACATTTTGCTCAAAATGAGATTTTGCAATAAATGGGCTCTGGGTAGCTGTTAACACCTTTTAAAGAGTGTTTGTGTGAAAATAAAAACCAGCAGTGCAGAATGACAGTTGAAAAAAGAAGTAAGTGACACAGTTTGTATGTATTACAATGCTAAAAGGAAGCAAGTGCACTGGAAGTAAGTTGCATCTTTATGAATGGGCTCTGGAGTATTTTTGAGAAGCAAAAACAATACCATATAGAAGCAAGTAACAAAGATATGTCTGTCGTAAGTTCAAATAATGCAAATAATTTTGTGAAAATAAAAGAAAAAGAAATTATTTTTCAATTATTGTCAATTTGTGCAACAAATTTTACCCCCATAACATTGATGGTCAGTTGACCGTCAATGTTTTCACAAGTGTTGATAGCCTTATACTGACCACTGTTGATACAGGTGAAACTCAAAAAAATTAGAATATCGTCAATTATTATATATTAAATATATAATTATTTCAAGCCTTTATTTATTATTATTTTGATGATTATGGCTTACAGGGAAGATTTGTAATTTGATGCCAGTGAGTCAACAGCAGTTTTAGGAACAGCTGCCAGTATGTGACATTTCACCTGATCTGCTAGACACTGAGTAATTTAAAAATGATTTAGCACTTTTATACGTTTACAAGATATACTGTGACTATTAAACTAACAATTTGTCTTTATCTCATGTCATGGTGTTGTTTTGTTATTTTTGGTATTTTTGCCTTGTTGTTTGTTCGTGGGATATTAATAATAAACTTTTAAAAAGTTTGTAATTTGTTTCTTAAGATGTATATGTAACCCTAATTTCATGTGGGATCGTGCCTCTTCGCACCCGGAGACTCTGCGTTGTGTTGGTGTTGGTGTTGGGGCGTAGTGGAGGGACGAGTCGGACACAGGTGGTTGCTTCAATTGTGGCTCGGACCATGCCGTTTATTGTTCTCTATGCTGGCAGCTCCACCTTATGACTGGTAAAATGAACATTGATATGAGTCGTACACAAGTAAAAAACAAAACAAAACAAAAAAGGCTCGCAGTCATACACTTAGCCTAAGAAAACATATTAGAACTAACACTTCACCAATTAAAACTAGTAACAGCCGACTTCACCATATAAAACACAAAAGTACAAAACTTAAAAAAAAAAAGAAAACCCTGCCAGACAGCATACAATCATCTTTTTAAACACAGTGCTCCACGGGATGTATTAACAACCACTTATATACTGGGATATCTGACATTTATGCAGAGCTCCGTTTATTGTGCTTACCTTATGAATGGTAAAATGAACATTGAGCCAAAATGGCGCCCGCACACCGCAAGAAGCGCAAATCATGGTGTCCTGCGAGGGACAAACAGCAAACATCACTTAAGGCAGTGTTTTTCAACCTTTTTTTAGCCACGGCACATTTTTTACATTGAACAAATCTTGCGGCACACCACAAACCAAAAATGTTACAAAACGACACTCTGT
>JBCNYH010000004.1:15611260-15623441 GCA_039654325.1 Tandanus tandanus
CAGGTAGCATAGTGACTGATCTAAAAAGAATTGCATATGTAATGCATTTTTGTGCACTATTACCTCTCTTAACACCAAATTAATCAAGATACATGTTTAAAAAAAAAAAAGATTATGTGCACTCAAATCATTTACACAAATACTTACTAGAGGAATACTAAAAGGCCCAATACTGTTTGCTATAGCCATAGACACTGATGAGTATGTCTCACCTATTATGGCTTGAACATGTGCTGGCTTTGTACAGGGATCATTTGATACTGAGTTCATATTTCCATTAACAAGTGCCATGGCTGTTCTAATCCCCTGTGCTGCAAAACTACATGTATCAAAGTTCTTGTATCCCAGAGTCACATCTGGCAGTAAAGAACTGTTTATCTCCTCTACCGCAAATATCAATGCCTGTGAAAACTGGATAGCTCTCAAACCAAGGCTGGTCAAGAAAGAAAGAGAAATAAAGTAAATATCAGACAACTATATTTTTGCATCTATGCTTATTATTTTTGATTCAACTCAAATGTGCATTGATTGGCTAAACAATCTCTTTCCTAGTATGCTTACCTTAGGCACTTTCTTGGAGGCGGCATTTCTACATAGGTTAAGTCAATGGTCTCCCAAATAGTATGAAATGGGAATGCCCTTCCAACAATGATATCACCATCCTTCCATATCTGTGGGTATGCAGGCTCTCCTTGTAGAGTACAAGCATTTTTATTTGCTGTGGAGAAATTCATAATGGCCAGTACCACATGCAAGAGACTATAGAAAGACTCCATCAACCAATTCAGCTAACGAATAGTGATAAAGGTTCGGAGAAACTATGGCTTGTCATATGCTTTGGCTGTTTGGCTAAAGATGCCTGCTATTTATATAGATATAAAGAAAATTTTCCATGGTAAATTTACTCTTGTGGGCTGTTCAAAAAAGAGGTGTAACTTTTAAATCTGAGCATCTTTAGTCTTAAAGAAGTAGGCCTCTGTGCCTGGTTTAACCTGTTTTGCCTATGGGCACTGGAGACTTTGCAGCTTTTAAGGATAAGGTTTCAAGTTTCTTTTTTTTTTATATATTATTGTAATAGAGAACATGTCAAAGTTGTGAGTAATACAATAAAAAATCCTAAAATATTGTTAAAGACCACAATATTTAGTTTTGTTAGCCTCATTTTAATGTTGGTGTTTCAGGAAAAGAATGCTCTACACTCTATTCTGGAACTGACTTTGATGTCTTTAGGTTATTAGGTTTGTCATGCCTGTTCAAGATCATTTCTAGATCATAGCTATTAATATCTTTACCCTGTGTCTTTGGCCCTTAAATGTGTATACTTCACCAATAAAGCTACACTTGAGTAAAAATTTATGTTAATGGCTTAGACAGAATAAAAGCCAGATTTGGAAATATATCTTAACAATTAACATTGCTGCAAAGGCAAGTAGCACCATCCGAGACCAAATTATTCTCCATGTCATATTAAAGTCAAACTTTTTCGCTTATTCACTCATCCTATGGCAATAATGCCATACCACAAATTATTTATTGGCCTTCCACCAATCAGATATGAGAAACTCTCTTTAACTAATAATATCATTGATATTGATATTTTGCAGTTATTTTTGCAGAAATATATTGCCTTGGCCCTGCAATAGTCTGGGATGACACTAATTAGGATTAACTGCCTACTTTAGACTTGCCCACTTTCCTAAAGAGACAGTAAAACCAAATACTATAACTTGTATTTATTGTTTTAGATAAAGTAAATTTCTCAATTCTGAATTTCTGAAAATAAAAATAAAAATAAATTAATAAAAAAATATCGGGAAAATGCCTTGCTGAAGAACAAGATATTCTTAATAGATGGACCGAATACTACTCAGAACTATACACCCATCGAGCAACAAGTGATCCAGAAGTTGTAAATACACCAGACTCAACAAATTAAGTTGATTTGCCAGTATTACGTGAGGACGTTGAAGCAGCAATTAAATCTCTGAAAAAGGGTAAATCTGCTGGAGTTGACAACAAACCAGCAGAACTAATCCAAACAGGTGGGGAAACATTGATCAATGCTCCCACCATTATTTGCAATAAGATCTGGAAGATGAGTATCTCGCCAACATCAGTCACTAGTCATCACATTACCGAAAAAGGACATTCTACAACTATGCCAGAACTATCGCACCATCAACCTGATCAGCCATGCTAGCAAAGTAATGCTAAAAGTCATATTAAATAGACTAAAACCTCAAGCAGAAAGTATCATTGCTGAGGAGCAAGCAGGCTTTAGAGCTGGAAGATGCACCAGAGAACAGATCTTCAACCTTAGGAAAATCTGCAAAAATACTTCACCAACACCAACAAAATCTATACCATGTATTCATCGACTTCAAAAAAACATTTGATCGAGTATGGCATGCAGCGTTGTGGGCCACAATGAAGAAATTCAACATTCGCAGAAAACTCATCAAAGTAATTGAAAGCTTATACAGCAAGGCCCAGAGTGCAGTTTTCATCAACAACTGTATAGGTAACTGGTTCAGAACTACAGTCCGTGTACGACAGGGTTGCTTACTATCACCCACCCTTTTCATCTTGTTCTTATAACACATCATAACAGATGCACTGGAAAACCACGAACGCTGAGTCAGCATTGGTGGCAGAACAGTTACAAATCTTCATTTTGCTGATGATATTGATGGGTTGGCAGGAGATGAAGTGGAACTTGCCAACTTGGTAAAACAACTTGATGACACATCTAATGCCTATGGAATGGAAATCAGTGCTGAAAAGACCAAACTGATGACCAACAACACTAACAGAATTTCATTTGACGTAAGGGCCAATGGACAACAGTTAGAAACAGTACATCACTTCAAATACCTTGGAGCAATTTTCACAAATGAAAATTCAGAACCAGAGACACTTTCCAGAATTGCACAGACAACAGCAACACTCACAAAGCTCAAACCAATATGGAATGACCAGAACATCTAACTTTCTTCCAAAATATGACTGATGCACTCACTTGTACTTTCAATCTTCCTCTATGGTTGTGAAACATGGACACTTACAGCGGATCTCCAGAGAAGAATTCAAGCCATGGAGATGAGATGCTACAGAAAGATCCTTTGCATCTCCTACATTGACCGCACCACCAATGACAGTGTTCGCTCCAGAATTCAGTAAGCCATGGGACTATTCACAGAGAGTTACTAACAATTGTGAGGGCACGTAAAGTGAAATGGTACGGACATATAACAAGATTGTCCGGCCTTACTAAGACCATTTTGCAAGGAACTGTCCCAGGGGCAAGAACATGTGAAAAACAAAAGAAGAGATGGGAGGAACACATCAAAGAGTGGACGGGTCTTCCCGCACATCACAGACAATTGCAAAAGACCAAGAAGATTGTTGCACAATCATCAGCTGCGTCCCTACGACCCAACACCAGGTTACGCGACAGATGATGAGCTGCTATTGGCTTTAGTGGAATAAATGCAGTAAATACAGTAGCAACCCGTACTTTACCTCAGAGTTGATTAGCAGGTAAATTGGCAAGGATTTTTCAAAAAGGACTTTCTATCTGTTTAATCCTCATCTTCTACAGGATTTCTTTGATTGTTTCACTTACAGTATGTACATTATAAGAGCAAAACCCAAAGCACCATCTGACTGGTCTGTGGCTGTGCAGCCCCGTACACAGCAAGCTGCAGTGCACTGTAAATTCTGACACTTTTCTATCATAAACAGCTTTAAAAATTTCAATGAGCCTTCGGCACCCATGGCATTGTCACCAGTTCACTGGTTTTATTTTCTTAGACCTCCTGTAGATACTTACACTGCATTCCAGAAACAATCTATGAGACCTGCCATTTTTGGAGATGAATAGACCCAGTCATTTAGCCATTACAATATGGTCCTTATCAAGGTCACTCAGATCCCGTTCACCTGCTAATTCTTTCCTTCATTCAACACATTAACTTCAAGAACTGATTGCTGACTTCCTGCTTAATACATCTCACTCTAGGTGCCAATATGCCAAGATATTAAGAAATTATTGGATGAGGTGAAGTATGATTCAAATAATTATTCCGTTGGGGACTTATCCTGCAAGGTCAAATGCATTAGGGATGGAATAATTATCTGTATCAAACTTCATATTATTCAATAATTTTTAATTATCTTGGTTATAGTGGCACCTGCCATGGTGTGTTAGGAATAGAAGTATTAAGCAGGAAACAGTCATGTCACAAATTAATCAGCAGAAAGTCATGTTATTGTGTTGTACATGCTGGTTGTGCAATAATTATTCAACTTATCCAATAGTAATGATGCAGAATTTCAGTTATCCCATAGCAGTGATGGAATATTAATAATTATTTATTGGCTTTTTACCACTCAGAAGTGAGAAAATCTCTTGATGAATAATAATCAATGATACTCACTTTAAGAGGCCATAATGTTTTTGAACCTATGCCTGATTGGTGGATTAAGATGCATATTACCAGACTAATACCAACTTTCCAAAATTAAGGTCTCATTGTAGAAGTACATTTCGCTTTTGACATATTGGGTGACAATGCTGATCATATTAATTAAAACAATAATGCAATAATTTTCTGATTTATGTGGGTATATATTTATTCTTTTGGACCTCCAAAAACACAATTTCCATGACATCACTGTTCAGAAATTTTTATTTTTGACATATTATTATGGATACAATAAATATTTGTTGTTCACAATAAATATTATGTAGCTATTTGTTTGGTGCTCGACCCATGATGGCTTTTTTGGTATTCCGCTCAGGATGTAAGAGTATAATGTAGCATTTTGGAGCAAATATGGCTACCAACAAGCCAAAACTAGATGCCAAGATAGCAAAGACCTCGACAGCCACAGAATATTTCCCTGGAGAGCTGACATATGCAGGAATAAAAGTGATCCACACAGCACAGAATATTAGCATGCTAAACGTGATGAATTTGGCTTCATTAAAGTTATCTGGAAGGTTCCTTGCTAAGAAGGCCAGAAGAAAGCTCACTGCAGCCAGCAGGCCAATGTAGCCTAATAGAGTTGCAAACCCAAATGCAGAACCTACAGCACATTCAAAGACAATTTTTGAGCTGATGTAACGAGTGTTCTTATAGGGTGAGGGAGATGCTGTAGCCAACCACACTATACATATAACCACCTGGAGGACTGTGAGGACCAGTACTGTGCCTCGCTGTTGGGCCACCCCAAACCACTTCATAGCATTTTGGCTTTCTGGTCGAGAGGATTTAAACACAGCCAAAACCACCATGGTTTTGACCAAAATACTAGAGACACACAGTACAAAGCTGATACCAAATGCCACGTGTCTCAGTTTGCATGTCCACAGCTGAGGTTGCCCAATGAATAGCAATACACACAGGAAGCACAGTTTAAGTGACAGTAGCAGTAGGAAACTCAGCTCAGAGTTGTTGGCCCGGACCACAGGGGTGTGGCGATGATGCACAAACACGCCCAGAACCCCTGTGCAGAAACAGGTGCCAACAAGGGAAGCTGTTGTTAAGGAGATACCCAATGGGTCTTCATAGGACAGGAACTCCACCTCTTTTGGGACACAGTGGTCCTTTTCTGGGCTGGACCAGAACTCATCAGGACATATGATGCATTCATTAGCATCTGAGTGAGAAAGATGGAAAAAATCTTAATGGGGATTGTTCAGTAGAGAAGACCAAAAATTAACTAGCACAGATATGATTGACACAACATTTTGGTTATGTTCACCAGATGTGTTGCCGATCTCTCCATCTGCACAGGGCAGACAGTCAAAGCAGCAGATGGGCATGCCCTTCCGTCTGGCTCTTCTGGTGCCCAGGGGGCAACTTTCACTGCACACAGACCTGGGTGGCTAAGGGATAGAGAATCCAGATTTATCAATTCAGCAATGCAACGCATTACTTCTACCATATGTATACTCTCAATGTACTGCTGGCAATATTTATGTGCAACCAAAAAAAAATTAATGAATTTTAAAAATGCAATTTAACTGTAGCTAAATGTTTAACCTATAAGCCTGTTTTGTCACACCTAATGGGCTTTTTTTATTTAATGTGTGTTAATATGTGCTTAAATATATGTATATGTATGCCAAAATATAATTTTACTCATTAGCTATTTATATATATATTTATGCTCTTCATGAGCATGTGATTTACTTTTTTTGATTCAAAGTTCCAGAACAATGCATCCTCATTCAGTGTAAGGATATGGTCTTTCTCGGATGCTTCATTCACCACGCCAACTGTGTGAACTCTGATAGAGCCATCCTGGTTTGGCTGCCAGTTCATGACATCATAAATAGCCACAGGATCACCATTTTTGTCAAAGGATACATGGTCCCCAAAACTAGTGGTAAAATTTACACGCTGTAGGTAATGGACAACCTGTACCAGTGAATAGAAGAGATAAACCAAACAGAGGGCATGTGTTAAAAATGAACATGTCTTGACATAAACATTTTACCTGAAGAATAAATTAATTTTAGGGCAATGATTTTTTTTTTCCCTTCATTTTTTAATATTTTTATTTTTTCAATTTTTAGGTTAAAACAAACCTGATTTTTTTATATCTCAAAATATTAATATGTGAGTGCATGCAAGTTATTTATTTATTGTTTATGTATATTTGGAACTTTCAAAAAATGGGCAGATACATAAGTAATAGTTTAGGAATTCCTCCTTGTAGAAGCACACACACACACACACGCACACGCACACACACACACACACACACACACACACACATATATGCATGTATTTCTTCTCACTGCAGTGTGTGTGGAATTTGTACATCAGTAACCTGGTATGTATTCCTCAGTTTCACCTGCCAAGGTTGCAAGGTGGATATTTGGGCACAGCTGTTACCACTAAATGGGCCTTTTCCTTCCTGACACTGTGTCAGATCATGCAGGGCATGAGCTAGTGCATACACTGCTTTATATACATTATAAGAAGGCCTTAGTTCAGATGTATCGCTATATGCTGCATTTGTGCTGCTCAAATCCTCGTCTCCTGTGCAAAAAACTATCCCATCTTCCACAGAAGCCTGTATGCCATCTGAATCAAACTTGCATTCAAACATTTCCTCCCAGAAGATCCGCACCATGTTATTTGCGGGCTGCATGTCAGGTCGCAGACGTAGGAGAAAGTCTCGAAGCCCTTCAATCTCTCCACGACGGATGGCAATGCCTAGAGTGCCTCCAAGGAATGGTAGGAGGCGTGGTGTGAGGAAGACAGGTGAAGTAGCCCAGGCCTCACTAGCAATCCACTGCTTTCTAGTGACATTTCTTCGAACTACTTCATCCATTAGTGGCAATAAGTAGGCCTCAGTGGAAATCACCACCACCACCTTAGCTGTGGAGGTTTTGATCACCTTCATAATACGCTCTATGTCTCTGTGGTTGTTGTCCCTTGGTAGGATCTCAGAGTAGTCCACACAGCCACCCAGCTGTTCCTGAACATCCTGGTGGAAGGACTGAGCAGCATTGATACCATAGTCATCGTTGCTGTACACCAGCCCCACCCAGGTCCAACCAAATCGTTTTAAGATTTTAATGATAGCGCGCACCTGAAAGGCATCACTGGGGATTGTTCTGAAAAAGGAGGGGAACTGATGCCGGTCACTGAGACAAGAACAAGTGGCAAAGTAGCTCACCTGATAGAAAGGAAGACAGAGAGGCAAAGGGAGTGAGAGGGAAATAATGTGCAAGACATAAAATGACAGAACATGTAAAATAGATAATTAACAAGGGAGTATAACATTCAGAATGAATAAAATGAATCCACTGCCACATACTTAAAGCTAAGATTGAACACACATTATATATTATAGAATTTACATGTTACAGATTTAAACTCAAGCTGCTCTTAAAGATTTTCTTCATTTCTTTCCTCAATTCTCAGAAAGCAAACTGAACTTTCCCTGAATCTGTACCATGGGCACTCGAAACAACCCCAAGACACTAGAAATAGCAATAGAGTGAGTAGAACCCGGGTCCCCTACTATCCCAATCACCGGGGGGGAACTGGTGCAGTTCAGGCTGGAAGCAATATCATCAGTTCCACTAATCAAGGCTGTGGCTGCTCGAAATGCCACAGCAAGCTTCACACAGTTATCATACAGATGGTAGCCCAGTGTGATGTTAGGAAGCAGGTTGGGATTAGTATTAATTTCATCAATAGCAAAAACCATCGTCATTGCCTGCTGGAAGCTTGCCATGTCAAACCTGTTGCAATATCACAGACAAAAAGAAAGATCATGTGAGAGAAAAAGTAAAAATTAGCATACTGAATCAAATCCATAATCCTTCCTGTGCTGTTTGTAAATGTTTAAACAAACTGCATTTTTAAGAAATGTCCACAGATCATGCAAGCACCCAACAGTTCATGTTGAAGCACAGCAGTTGCTTTTATAACAGATCAGTAATTTCAAACATATTATAACCACAATGACTCCTTTCACTTAAAAACGTGAATACTCAATGGTTTCTGTTCACCGTTTACATTTTTTATGTTTTTTTGTTTACTGTACACCGTTTTTTTTACATTATTTTCCTTTGCTGAACTCACTCACTGTTCACAATAGGGTTGTTTCGGCTCACTTGTGAAGCTCCACTCTGGAAACACGGTAAGAAAGTGAACCTCAAATAGGCCTCCGAGAATAAGGTCTCCGTCCTGGCGCATACCGTTTAGCCTGAAGTGACCCTGCATCTGACAGTCTCCTAAATCTAGGTCCAAGCCAGCGCCTGAAGATGTGGAAAAAGAGAGGGGCAATAACGAGCTCCAAGCTATACATAGATACATATATAAAGCAGGGCACATCTTTTACTCTCCCTGCTTCTTAACCCCTCCTCTTCTCTGTGCTAAGCATGTGGTCCAGTTTTATATAGTTGGTGAGGTCACATGACCCTCTGTGGAAATCCTGGCATCATGTTTTTATTTATTTATTTGTTTTTTTGTTTGTTTGTTTGTTTGTTTATTGGTTCCATGGCTTATATGCTTGATGTAAATGCAACTGATGTTAATTATTTTCACTGTATACCGTAGATTGTTTTTGGTAAAGTATTTTAATAATTAATACTATTCTATTCCAGATTACTATGTTAAATTGCAAAGTATCATACATCCCAAAACACTGCAACTTTTTGTTAATAATTGAGTAATCTATTGTGCCTGGTGTATTGTAATTACTCTCACTCACTCATTCACTCACTTAGTCACTCACTCATTTGCTGAACTGCTTACTCCTACTAGGGCCACGGGGATCTCAGTTGACACAGGGTGATGGCAGGGTACACCCTAAACAGCTCACCAGGCCATCACAGGGCAACACAGACAAGCAATCACACTCACACCTAGGATCAATTTGGAAAAGCCAGTTAGCCTACTCTGCATGACTTTGGACAGTAGGAAAACACCAGAGAACCTGGAGGAGACCCACGGGGCACGGAGAGAACAAGCAATCTCCATGCAGAAGCGCCTGAGCCTGGAAATCAAACCCAGGACCTTCTTGCTGTGAGGCTAACTACTATAATGATGCTCGAATTATAATTATCTTCATCTTCTTCCGCTTAATCCGGGATCGGGTCACGGGGACAGCAGCGTAAGCAGTGAGATCCAGACGTCCCTCTTCGCAGCCACATACTCCAGCTATTCTGTGTCATAGGTGAGGGTAGAAACGTAGATCGACTGGTAAACTGAGAGCTTTGCCTTCCGGCTCAGCTCCTTCTTCACCACAATGGACCAGTACAGGCTCCGCTTTACAGCAGAGGCTGCACTGATCTGCCTGTCGATCTACCGCTCCATTCTTCCATCACTCGTGAACAAGACCCCGAGATACTTGAACTCCTCCTCTTGGGGCAGAAGTTATAATTAGTGAAATTAAATTATAAAAGGCCACAAACGCATTCAGTTCAATAAATATAAATTAATTAATCTTCATCTTCATCTTCTTCTCTTGTTCCTGGGTCGGGTTGCGGGTGCAGCAGGCTAAGCAGTGAGGTCTAGACATCCCTCTCCCCAGCCACTTCCTCCAGCTCTTCTGGGGGGACACCGAGGCGTTCCCAGACCAGCCGAGAGACCTAGTCCCTCCAGCGTGTTCTTGGTTGATCCCGGGGTCTCTTTCCGGTTACACATGCCCGAAACACCACGCGATTTAGGCGTTGAGGAGGCATTCTAATCAGATGCCACTTCAACTGGCTCCTCTCAACACAGAGGAGCAGAGGTTCTACTCCGAGCTCCTCCCAGAGAACCAAACTCCTCAGCCTATCTCTAAGGGAGAGCCTAAAAAAAAATGACCTAATAGATCATTTAGAAAAATGACTTTATAGATCACCTGAGGATTATCAAAAGCTACAAGATGGTCAGCTTAAATTTGGTTTTATTAAGAGGATGGAGAACTTTGACTTGTGTATTTTGTCTAAAAATTATTTGATATACCGCATATCTAATTGGATCTAAATTATATCTTGGAATGGGTGGGTGTAAGTTCCATTGGAACCTGCAGATGGCAATATTGGATCAGTCTTTACATCTATTGTAAAAGTTAAATTTAACACTTTCATTTCCCAAACAATGCCGCAACTTCAGTGACACTTACAAACTTTAAAACACACACACACACACACACACACACACACACACACACACACACACACACACACACACACTGTCTGCTTTAATGTGTATTTCAAGTAATTTCATCAGCTAATTCAGTGTGACTAAAAAAACATTTCTTTCTAATTATTTTCCTTCTTTCTGTTTGTACTAATTGCCACTCTTAAATTATTTCACACTGTCCATGATAACAATTTTGATTCATTTTTTTTTTCTTCCCAACCCTTCATTCCTCCTTATTGGTCTGTGTAGATATCAGTCAGCTATAAAAACAGATGGCAGAAGTTCATAAGCCAACCAGTCTATCATACATGCTAGTAGGGACATCCATGCTCATGAATTCACCCAGGAGCCTCTGTGATGCTTGGGAATATGCCAGAGTGTGAGCTGGCCCTGTTGGCTATTTTTCTGCTCCTCTGGCCCAAGGTTCAATCCTCAGAGGCAAGCAGTGGCTGTCAGAGAGTGGGGAAATTTCATCCTCATGTGCTGGAGCTGGATGGAGATATTATTCTTGGAGGGCTCTTCCCTCTGCATTACATAGCACCAAAGCCTGATCATGTTTTTACAGACCAACCACAGGTTCAGAGGTGTAGTGGGTGAGTGATACCACGTGTTGCGATAGAAATCAGTCTATGAAAGTGAGACATCCATGTGAAAGAATCATGTAAAAAATGCCTGTATTAGTCACTAAGGGATCTCTGGTTCTGTCTAGGGTGGTAAATTTCTGAAAGGAAAATGAATAGATAAATAGGTAAAAGTAAGTAAATATGCTTTTGTGTATGGTATGAAACAGTGGTTTAAGACTTACACAAGTATCTCTGTTTTGTTTTGTTTTTTCCCCCCAGGTTTGATTTGAGGGCTTTCCGCTGGGCCCAGACTATGGTGTTTGCCATTGAAGAGATAAACAATAATTCCAGACTTTTGCCAGGTGTGAAACTGGGTTATCGGTTACTGGACAGCTGTGATCATGTTCACACCAGTCTACAGAGTGCTTTCTCTTTACTCAATGGATCTTTTCTACCTAAAACAGAGGTCTCTGCAGCCAGAAGCCTTCCTTGCCTTTCTAAAGCTCCTGTTCCTGCAATCATAGGCCTGGCATCATCTACACCAACCCGAGCTGTAGCCCAGACATTTGGTCCTTTTAATATTCCTATGGTGAGCTTTGACTTAAAAGATACTGGGTGTAAAAGAAACACACAGAAACTCACTCATGTTATATCAAAATTTACATTTAATATATGCATTGAACTCTTAAAAATCTTTACTCTTTTTGTTATTTACCTCAATCTTTATTTTAATACACAGTGGTGGACTGAAAAGGTACTAAGGAAAATTAATTGACTGATGTTGTAGAGTCGGGTTACAATCAGTGAGATGGTTCACGTAATTAAAATATTATGCATGAATAATAAAAATTATTATTATTATTCAAATTATTAATATGACTACTAACGTGACTAATAAATATTAACATCTCACATTCTCTCACATGCACCACACATTAAAACTATAATAAAAACTAT
>JBCNYH010000004.1:15623541-15638948 GCA_039654325.1 Tandanus tandanus
ATTGTCTTTGAATGTGCTGCAGGTTCTGTATTTGGGTTTGCAAGTCTATTAGGCTACATTGGCCTGCTGGCTGCAGTGAGCTTTCTTCTGCAAACTGAGACACATGGCATTTGGTATCAGCTTTGTATTGAGCTGATACCAAATGCCACGTGTCTCAGTTTGCATGTCCATAGCTGAGGTTGGCCAATGAACAGCAACACACACAGGAAGCATAGTTTGAGTGACAGAATGAGCAGGAAACTCAGCTCAGAGTTGTTGGTCCGGACCACACAAACACAATCAGAACACCAGTGCAGAAACAGGTTCCACCAAGCTTAGCTGTTGTTAAGGAGATACCCAGTGGGTCTTCGTAGGACAGGAACTCCACCTCTTTTGGGACACAGTGGTCCTTCTCTGGGCTGGATCAGACCTCATCAGGGCATGTGGTGCATTCATTAGAATCTGAGTAAGAAAGAGGGAAAATAGAGGAATGCATGAGAAATTGTCCACAAATAACCAGCACACATTTTATTGGTAAAGCCTACCATTTGTAAAATATAAAGGTCATATTCACCTGTTGTGTTATTGATCTCTCCATCAGCACAGGGCAGACAGTCAAAGCAGCAGATGGGCATGCCCTTCTTTCTGGCTCTTCTGGTGCCTAGGGGGCAACTTTCACTGCACGCAGACCTGGGAGGCTAAGCAATACTCAGTCCATATTCATAAGTTTAGCAGTGCAATGCATTACTTTAACTGTGTGTGTATAGTATCTTTACTATTCGTGATATTCATGTGCTTGACACTAAGTTAAAAAATGCACAACTCGAAAGAAACATAAATAAAAAAATAAATAAGAGTCAGTTTTGCAAATGAAATTTAAGGGATAGGCTGGCTTTCTATACATGATACGAACGCTGATCTTTATAAGCATATGACTTACTTTCTTTGTATCAAAGTTCCAGAACAAGGCATCCTCATTCAGTACAAGAACCAGTTCTGTCTTTGCAGCTTCATTCATGACACCAACTGTGTGGAGCCTGATTGACCCATCAAGGTTTGGCTGCCAATTCAGAATATCATAGATACCCAAAGGATCACCATTCTCATCAAAGGATACATGTTCCCCAAAGCTAGTGATGAAATTTACCCTCTGTAGGTAATGGACAATCTGTACCAATAAATAGAAAATGGAACACATGCAGATGGGACAAGTATTAGCTTTACATAGAAGGCAATTTTTTGTGCGTGTAGGAACAGTACAATTTTTAGTTATTTTTTTTTTTAATGCAAGATGAACAGCTGTGCATTACTTCAATATGCATGTGTCCATTTCTCAGATTCACCTGCCAAGGTTGCAATGTGGATATTCTGGCACAGCTGTGGCCACTAAATGGTCCTTTTCCTTCCTGACACTGTGTTAAGTCATGCAGGGCATGAGCTATTGAATACACTGCTTTATATACATTATAGGAAGCTCTTAGTTCAGTCACATCACTGTACACTGTATATGTGCTATTCAAAGCTTCAATTCCTGTGCACATTCTGTAATCCTCTCCAGTAATTCGTGTGCTATCTAAATCAAACTTGCATCTGAACATCTCCTCCCAGAAAATTTGCACTATGTTGTTTTCAGGCTGTGTGTCAGGGCGCAGACGTATGAGAAATTCTTGAAGCCCTGCAATCTCTCCACGATGGATGGCAATGCCGAGAGTTCCTCCAAGGAATGGCAGGAATCGTGGTGTGAGGAAGATGGGTGAAGTTGACCAGGCCTCACTAGCTATCAACTGCTTTCCAGTAACATTTCTCAGAACCACTTCATTCATTAAAGACAACAAATAAGCATTACTAGAAATCACCACCACCACCTTGGCTGTGGAAGTTTTGATCACTCTGGCAATACGCTCCACATCTCTGTGGTTGCTGTCAATTGGCAGCATCTCAGAGTAGGCAACACAGCCACCCAACTCCTTAATATTCTGGTGGAAGGACTGGGCAGCATAGTCATTATTGCTGTACACCAGGCCCACCCAGTTCCAACCGAAGCGTTTCAGGATTTGAATGATGGCATACACCTGGAAGGCATCACTGGGGATTGTTCTGAAAAATGAGGGGAACTGACGCCGGTCACTGAGACAGGAGCAAGTGGCAAAATAGCTCACCTAATGGAAAGTGAGATAAACAAGGATAATTAGTCAGGGAGTGGAAATTGCAAAGACATGGTGAAAGTAAAATTACAACATGCAAATATAACAGAAAGAAGTTATAATCATTTGAATAAAACCTTTGCCACATTTTAGTACAATGATAATTAAATACATGAACACAAGCTATAATTTTTCATATTTTCTTATCTGATTTTGTCATCTAAACTTTTCCTGAATCTGTACCATGGGCACTTGAAACAACCCCAGCACACTAGAGATGGCAATAGAGCAAGTAGAAACCAGGTCCCCCACTATCCCAACCACTGGGGGAGAACTGGTGCAGTTCAGTCCAGAGGAAGTTTCATTATTTCCACTGATCAAAGCTGTGGCTGGACGAAATGCTTCAGCAAGCTTCACACAATTGTCATACAGTTGGTAGCCCAGTGTGATGTTAGGAAGGAGGTTGGGGTTTCTGTTGATCTCATCAATAGCAAAAGCCATCGTAATTGCCTGCTGAAAGTTTGCCATGTCAAACCTGTGGGAATATCACAGACAAAGAAATAGATTATGTGTGACCAAAAAAAATAAATAAGATTCTGATGTAGTATATGTTTCTTAGAGTGCCAGAGGGGTAAATGATTTGTCAAACCCACTCACTGTGTACAATTGGGTTGCTCTGGTTCACTTGTAAAATTACAATCTAGAGACACACTAATTAAGTGAATTGCAAATATGCTCCCAAGAATAAGGTCTCCATTTTGCCACATCCAATTTAGCTTGAAGTGACCTCGGAGTTTACAGTATCCTGAGAGTACATCCAAGCCAGTGACTGAAGATGTGGATAAGGGGTAGGTCATTGCTGAGCTCCAGTCTATGCACAGATACAGATGCAAAACAGGCCACATCTCCTCTCTTTGTGTGCTTCTCTCTCATTCTCTCTCTCTCTCTCTCTCTCTCTCTCTCTCTCTCTCTCCACATCTCTTTCTGTGGTAAATATGTAGTGTTTTATACAGCTAATGAGGTCACAAGGGCTTCTGTGAAAATTGTGACAACACATTTTTCCAGATATATGAATTATATAAAAAAGTTTACGTAATTGATATAATGGCTATATATTAATGAAATATCAGTGTATTTCTTTTGTTTATTTTTCCTACTAAAAATGCATGTCATGTATATAATGTTCTATGAAATCTGCAGGCATATATTTCAATGGGGGTTTCTGTTTATTTGTCCACTTGCTTACAGGCATTTGACCAATTGATATTAGTAATGATTTAATTGGGCCACACAGTGGTGCAGTGGTTAGCACATCCGACTCACACCAGGAAGGTCCTGGGTTCGATTCCTGGGCATGGGCGTTCCTGTGTGGAGTGGGCTTGTCCTCCCCGTGCTAGTGTGGGTTTCCTCTGGTTACTCCGAATTCCTCCCACAGTCCAAATACATGCACAGTAGGATAATTGGATGTTCCAAATTGCCCCTAGGTGTGAGAGTGAGTGTGAGTGGTTGTATGTGTGTTGGCCCTGCAGTGACCTGGTGAACTGTCCAGGGTGTACACCGCCTTCATCCAATGTCAGCTGAGATGGGTGCCAGCCTCCCCACGGCCCTAATTAGGATTAAGCATTTTAGGAAATCAATAAATGAATGAATGTTCCACATATTAAATGTTAACACAGAGACAAACAAACAGCCAGGGCTAACACAGAGACAAACAAATATTCACACATCTATTCAGACCTATGGGCATTTTTACAGTAACCTGTTGACCTACTCTGCATGTATTTGGACTGTATGACTACACCAGGATATCTGGAGGAAGCTCATGCATGGATGGAGGGAACAAGCAATCCCCACGCAATCTGTGTGTGTGTTTTGCGTACGTCTGGTTATTATACTGTAGATGACAGTACGGGACCTGGCTTTATTAATATTGTCAAGTCTAACACTTATCTTGTGCATCTATCTGAATATTTCCCATACAGCACAGCGAGTTCATTGTCAGTTATACCCTGGGCACATTACAATTTTCATTTTCATTTTGGCAGGTCCCGTTTTCATGGTATCAGTAACATTTGGCAGAAGCCTAAGCTCTTCCCCTGATTTACTTATTCATTTTTTCACATTAACCACAGTTTCAGACGTGTAAATGATGAGTGATAATGCATGTTTTGATAGTAATCAGTCTCTGGAAAGGAGACATCCGTATAAAAGGAATATGAGAGTTTGGCTTCAGTGCAGAATGCTTGTATTAGTTCATAACATCTTTGGTTCTGACTCAGGATGACATAAATCTGAAAATACAGTTTTATTTGCTTTGATTATAGTAGTTGACTGATCACTGAACTTCAAAGAGTGTCAAATTATCAGTAAATAATCTCTGATTTAGTGAATGTATTCCTTACAGCACATTCATATAGCCTCAAGTTCAAATATTTTTGAATACATATTTGTCCAGTAGACTCATTTTTTGTCTATTTATTTTTTAATTCCCCTATTTAATTTATTTGCAGCTTGGGGCTGGTGGTGTAGTGGTTAGGGTGCTGGGCTCATGATCGAGAGGTTGTAGATTCCAATCCTATACTAAGATCGCTGGCAAGTCTGTCTCTGTCCAAACTGAAGAATTAATTTGTACCAGTAAAATTACTGGAGAGGGAACCTGAGATGGACTCGCATCCCATCCAAGAGAAGTTGAACTCGTATTTGCTTCACGCTACAGGAACTGGGATAAGCTCCGGCTTTTATGAGCCACTAGGCTCGGGTGTAAAAAGTCCAACAAACTTACATGCTTTGCAACCTGCACATGGCTGACCTAAAGTAAATGTTGTTGGTTTGTTCAGGGAGGTGGAAAGTTAAATCTAAATATTAAATTTGAAGTTTATTTCATCGAATGGAAATATATTCTCCCACAGAACTCAGTGGCCTCTATAAAGATACATTATTTGTGTAAATATCAACAATTTGAGGTAACAATTAATTTGACTACAGGGATTTAATTTTTAAAATCAGGTAATCTGGATTTATTTTTATTGAATTTTTTTATTCATATTTTTTATCTGTTTAACCTTCAAGCTCTATCCTACCCCTGATTGTATGAGGAAATCTCCTGCTCTTTTAATGTTATGGATGACTGTGATTCATGTGTTTCATCTTGTAAGAAAAGAAATTAACTTTTTATTATTCATTTAACAGAAGAAGGTTCACAGAGACTATGAAGAGCTTCAAAGAAAAAAAAAACCAAGAGTCATAAAATGTTGCACAAAATGAAACATAATAATGGCATTTACTGTGATATATTATTATGTAGCCATATACAGATATTCAAGAAGTGATCATTTGGAGCTATTAATTTGGTGGTGCACGACCCATGATAGCTTTTTTGGTGTTCCGCTCAGGGTGTAAGAGCATAATGTAGCATTTTGGAGCAAATATGGCTACCAACAGGCCAAAACTAGATGCCAAGATAGCAAAGACCTCTACAGCCACAGAATATTTCCCTGGAGAGCTGACATATGCAGGAATAAAAGTGATCCACACAGCACAGAATATTAGCATGCTAAAAGTGATGAATTTGGCTTCATTAAAGTTATCTGGAAGGTTTCTTGCTAAGAAGGCCAGAAGAAAGCTCACTGCAGCCAGCAGGCCGATGTAGCCTAATAGACTTGCAAACCCAAATGCAGAACCTGCAGCACATTCAAAGACTATTTTTGAACTGATGTAGCGAGTGTTCTTATAGGGTGTGGGAGATGCTGTAGCCAACCACACTGTACAAATAACCACCTGCACAAATGTGAGGACCAGTACTGTGCCTCGCTGTTGAGCCACCCCAAACCACTTCATAGCATTCCGACCTTCTGGTCGAGAGGATTTAAACACAGCCACAACCACCATGGTTTTGACCAGAATGCTAGACATACTTAATACAAAGCTGATACCAAATGCCACATGTCTCAGTTGGCATGTCCATAGCTGAGGTTGGCCAATGAATAGCAATACACACAGGAAGCACAGTTTAAGTGACAGTAGCAGTAGGAAACTCAGCTCAGAGTTGTTGGCCCGGACCACAGGGGTGTGGTGGTGACACACAAACACAATCAGAACCCCAGTGCAGAAACAGGTGCCAACAAGGGAAGCTGTTGTTAAGCAGATGCCCAGTGGGTCTTCATAGGACAGGAACTCCACCTCCTTTGGGACACAGTGGTCCTTCTCTGGGCTGGACCAAAACTCATCAGGGCATGTGGTGCATTCATTAGAATCTATGCGTGTAAGAAAAAATAAATAAAAACATGGAGGAATGGGCATGAGAGGTAACCCCAAAAGTGAACAGCACACATTTTAATTGTATGCTTTATGTTTTATAAAATGTAATGGTGGAGTTTACCTGTTGTGTTGCTGATCTCTCCATCTGCACAGGGCAGACATTCAAAGCAGCAGATGGGCATGCCCTTCTTTCTGGCTTTTCTGGTGCCCAGTGGACAACTTTCACTACACACAGACCTGGGAGGCTAAAAGACAGAGAGCCCAGATTTATTCGTTCAATCATGCAATACATTACTTTTAGTCTACATTTATAGGATATTTACTGCTGCCAATATTTATGTGCCTGGTACTGGGTTAAAAATGCACAACTAGAGAGAAACATGAATACAGAAAAAAAATAATTAGCGTATAAGCTGGCTTTCCATTAGAGTACCCTCTCTGCTCATTATGAGAATGTGATTTACTTTCTTTGAATCAAAGTTCCAGAACAAAGCATCCTCATTTAGTACAAGAACATTGTCTTTCTGTGCAGCTTCATACACCACACCAACTGTGTGTAGCCTGATCGACCCATCCAGGTTTGGTTGCCAGTTGAGAATATCATAGATACCCAAAGGATCACCATTCTTATCAAAGGATACATGGTCCCCAAAGCTAGTGATGAAATTTACCCTCTGTAGGTAATGGATGATCTGTACCAGTGACAAGAAGAGACAATAGAGGCAGATAGGTATTTAACTAGTTATATAAGTTCTAGCCATAATTTGATTGAAAAAAAAAATCAATTTGCTTGTAATATCATTTCTCATTTTAGGAGCAAAAGTGCATTCATGTAATTTCAGTAATTTTTCCTTAATTTCATACATTTTCATCATCACAAAATAATTTCACATTTATGACATATTTTGTGTTTGCTCCATAGTAGATCTAAATAATTATTATTATTTTTGTTTTCAAATACATTAAAAGTACAAAACTAGTAGATCAGCAAATCAATCATCCAATTCTTTAATATGCATGTGTGCATCTGTCAGATTCACCTGCCAAGGTTGCACTGTGGATATTTTGGCACAGCTGTGACCACTAAAAGGCCCTTTCCCTTCCTGACACTGTGTTAGGTCATGCAGAGCATGAACTATTGCATACACTGCTTTATATACATTATAGGAAGCTCTTAGTTCAGATACATCACTATATGCTGTTTTTGTGCTGCCCAGATCTTCATTTCCCGTGCATAACAATCTGTCATCTTCCCCAGAACTATTTATGTGAATAGAATCGAACTTGCATCTGAATATCTCCTCCCAGAAGATCCGCACCATGTTGTTTGCAGGTTCTTTGTCAGGGCGCAGACTTAACAGAAAGTCCTGAAGCCCTGCAATCTCTCCACGACGAATGGCAATGCCGAGAGTTCCTCCAAGGTATGGCAGGAAGCGTGGTGTGAGGAAGATGGATGAAGTAGCCCAGGCCTCACTAGCAATCCACTGCTTTCCAGTAATGTTTCTCAGAAACACTTCATTCATTAAAGACAACAAATATGCATCAGTAGAAATCACCACCAGCACCTTGGCTGTGGAACTCTTGATCACCCTGGCAATACGCTCCACATCTCTGTGGTTGTTGTCCCTCGGCAGGATCTCAGAATAGGCAACACAGCCACCCAGCTGTTCCTTAATATTTTGGTGAAAGGACTGGGCAGCATGTATACCATAGTCATCATTGCTGTACACCAGACCTACCCAGGTCCATCCGAAGCGTTTCATGATTTGGATGATAGCATGCACCTGGAAGGCATCACTGGGAATTGTTCTGAAAAATGAGGGGAACTGATGCCGGTCAGTGAGACAGGAGCAAGTGGCAAAATAGCTCACCTGATGGAAAGTGAGATAAACAAAGAGAATTAGTTAGGGAAACTAATGTGCAAATGAAAGGCAGCTATAAGACGACAGAACATGGGAAATAGGACATTCTGAAAGAAGAAAGACTTTATAATTATTTGAATAAAACCATGGCCACATTTTACTACAAAGAAAAACACAAGCTACATTTTTCCTTAATTTCTCCAAAGTCATTTGATCTTTCCCTGAATCTGTACCATGGGCACTCGAAATAACCCCAGCACACTAGAGATGGCAATAGAATGAGTAGAACCCGGGTCCCCCACTATCCCAATCACTGGGGGAGAACTGGTGCAGTTCAGTCCAGAGAAAGTTTGATTATTTCCACTGATCAAAGCTGTGGCTGCACGAAATGCTACAGCAAGCTTTACACAATTGTCATACAGATGGTAGCCCAGTGTGATGTTAGGAAGCAGGTTGGGATTTCTGTTGATCTCATCAATAGCAAAAGCCATCGTAATTGCCTGTTGGAAGTTTGCCATGTCAAACCTGTGAAAATATTAGAGACAAAGAAAAAGAACAGATGAGAAAAAAAAAAAAATATATATATATATATATATATATATATATATCTCAGCCGACTCTGGGTGAGGGTACAGTACACCCTGGACTGCTCGCAAGGTCATCGCAGGGCTAATATATAATCTGAGTTGTCAAATCTACTTACTCTTTACAATAAGGTTCCTCTGGTTTACTTGTGAAATTCAAATCTGGAAACACAGTAAGTAAGTGGACTGCAAATATGCCTCCAAGAATAAGTTCTCCTTCTTGCTGCATTCCATTTAGCTTGAAATGTCCCCGGAGCTGGCAGTATCCTGAGAGTACATCCAAGCCAATTCCCGAAGATGTGGATAACAATACAGCCAATAATGAGCTCCATGCAACGTGTAGATACAGATGTGAAACAGGCCACATCTTCCCTCTCTTTGAGCTTCTCTCTTTCTGTTTCTTTCTGTGGTAAATATGTGGCAGAGTTTTATACAGCATCTGAGGTCACATGGACTTCCGTTGGAAATTATGACATCATATTATTATTGATATATGAGATGCAATTAAATTAAATGTATGCAATGCATGCTAATGAAATAGTATAATATTTAATAATGTTTTCTTTTGCTCCTGAAGATTCATATACCCTATCATATATGATCTAGAAAAACTGCATGCATATCATTCAACAGGGGTTTAGGTTTATTTTTCCTGTGTTGTGTTTATTGTTTTTGCTAGTGTACTCATTATTGTTTTCTTTATTAATCTGTCTTACTTATTGTTGGTTTATTGAGTAGTTTATCAATTAGTAAACACATCCTGCAATTTACCTTTGGGTTGGTTAACCCTATGTTCAATGGCAGTGCTTGAATTATCCTGATTTACCTAGTCACAGTACCCAGCTAACAATTTTGCGTGCCCAGAATGTTGTCTGACCATTAGTTTTTGGTTATGAAAACATTCACAGAATGTTATTTTGGAAAGTTTTCTCAATGTTCTGGGAACATTATCAGGGAATTTTACTAGATAACATTTAGATAACCTTCTGAGATTGAAGCCTTTTCATGTTATAAATCCCTATCCTGTCCATATAATTATGAATGAGACAAAGATCATGCAGACCCCAGTGCAGAAACAGGTGCCAACAAGTGAAGCTGTTGTTAAGGAGATACTCAGTGGGACTTCATAGGACAGGAACTCCACCTCCTTTGGGACACAGTGGTCTTTCTCTGGGCTGGACCAGAACTCATCAGGGCATGTGGCGCATTCATTAGAATCTATGTGAGTAAGAGGGAAGAAAAAATAAATAAACAAACAAACAAACAAAAAAAGATAAAAAAATAAAAATAAAAAAAAGACAAGGATGAATGGGCATGAGAGGTGATCCCAAAAATGAACAGCACACATTTTAATGGTATGCTTTATCTTTTATAAAATATAAAGGCCATGTTCACCTGTTGTGTTGCTGATCTCTCCATCAGCAACTTTCACTGCACACAGACCTGGGGGGCTAAAAAGCAGAGATTCCAGATTCATTATTTCAGCAATGCATTAGCTCTGGCATATGTTTATTGTAAGTTTATTATTGGTGGCATTCATGTGAATCACACGGAATTAAAAATTTATGTTTGAAATCTGTATGATTTATAAGAATGTAGTTTACTTTATTTTTCTTAAATTCCAATAAAGAACATCCTCATTCATTGTAAGGACATGGTCAATCCGTGCAGGTTCATCTACCACACCAACTATGTGGACCTTGTTCAACCCATACAAGTTTGGCTGCCAGTTCAGAATATCATAGATAGCCAGATGATCACCATTCTTGTCAAATGATTCATGGTCCCCAAAGCTAGTAGTGAAATTCACAGGTTCTAAGTAATGGACAATCTGTACCAGTGGTTACAAGGGAAAAGACAGGCAGATAGAGCAGGTGTTAAACATGTCACTGACTGATAATGACATTCACTTCATACTGGGATCCAATGCAACAGCTTTATAAAATAAAGTTTTTATTAATTTTTCTTTGTCAAAGCATTAAGCATTACACAGTGCATTTATTTATTTATTTATTTTTATTTTTTTTTATTCATTCATTCATTCATTCATTCATTCATTCATTCATGCATGCATTTTCTGAACCCCTTAATCCTAGTTAGGGTTGCGGGGAGGCTGGCACACATCTCAGCCAACTTTGGGCGAGGGCAGAATACACCCTGGACAGCTCACCAGGCCATCGCAGGGCATATTATTATTATTTTTATTGTTATTATTATTTTCATTAGGGACTTTAATTAATTAATTTAGTTCAGAGAAAATATAGCCCTAAACTGCTAGTTTAAGTATCCCTGATTGCGGCCTGAAAATTCTTACATATCAATCTATATATGCATATATTTCTTCTCACTTCAATGTGTGGGAAATTTGGGATTTATTTAAACAGGTATGTATTCATCAGTTATACCTGCCAAGGTTGAAAGGTTGATATTTGGGCACAGCTGTGATTTCAAAAGGGCCCTTTCCCTTCCAGACACTATGTCAGGTCATGCAAGGCATGCGCTATTGCATAAACTGCTTTGTATACATTATAGGAGGCCCTTAGTTCAGACACATCACTGTATGCACTGTTTGTGCTGCTCAGATCTTCATTCCCTGTGCACAACTTTTTCTGGTCTTGTCTGGCAGCCTGCATATCATAAAACTTAAATCTGCAACTGAACATCTCCTCCCAGAAAATTTGTACCATGTTGTTGCGGCCTGCATGTCAGGTTGCAGATGTAACAGGAACTCCCGAAGCCCGTTAATCTTTCCACGATGGATGGCAATGCCAGTGTTCCTCCAAGGAAAGGTAGCAGGCATTGGAATAGAAGTATGGAAGACAGGAGAAGTAGCCCAGGCCTCACTAGCAATCAATTGCTTTCCAGTAACATTTCTCAGATTCACTTCGTTCATTAGTGGCAACAAGTAGGCACCTGTAGAGAACACTACCACCACCTTAGCTATAGAGGTTTTGATTACTCTGACAATGCGCTCCACATCTCGGTGGTTGTTGTCTCTTGGTAGCATCAGATAGAAGGCAACACAACCACCCAGAATTTCCTGGACATCCTGGTGAAAGGACTGAGCAGCATGGATACCATAGTCATCATTGCTGTACACTAGGCCCATCCAGGTCCAGTCGAAGCATTTTAGGAGTCTGACAATAGCACGCACCTGGAAGGATTGTCCTGAAAAATTAGGGGAGCTGATGCTGGTCACGGAGACAGGAACATGTGGCAAAGTAGCTCACCTGATGAAAAGTGAGACAGAAGACAAAAGGAAATAACAGAAAGATAATGTGCAAAGAAATGCATAAAAACATAAAATGAAACCACAAGGGAAATTAGATTTTCATCATTAGAATGTAATAAATAAAAACCACATGCTGCACTTTCCCTCAATCCTTAGAAGCAAACTGAACTCTCCCTAAACCTGTACCATGGGCACTCGAAACAATCCCAGAACACTAGAGATAGCAATAGAGTGAGTAGAACCCGGGTCCCCCACTATCCCAATCACCGGGGGAGAACTGGTGCAGTTCAGGCTGGAAGTTAGTTCATCAGTTCTACTGATCAGAGCTGTGGCTGCTCAAAATGCCACAGCAAGCTTCACGCAATAATCATACAGATGGTAGCCCAGTGTGATAATAAGAAGCAGGTTGGGATTTCTGTTGATCTCATCAATTGCAAACACCATAGTCTGTGTATGCTGGAAGCTTGCTGTGTCATACCTGTGGAGATATCACAGATAAAGTGATAGATCAACAGTAAAGACATGACTTAGATGTAATAAATTGATCCCACTCCCACTATTTTGTACTAATGTGATTATTATTATTATTATTATTATTATTATTATTATTATTATTATTATTATTTTTATTATTATTGTTGTTGTTATTATTATTATAAGTAATAGTAGTATTAGTGGTAGTAGTTGTAGTAGTATTTTACAACCACAGCATGATTTTTAGAAATATTCAAATTACTGTATTGCAATTGCACAACAGTTTTTCAAGTGCATGATTCAAACTTACTCTATTATTATTATTATTATTATTATTATTATTATTATTATTATTATTATTAACAGCAGAAACAGTAGAAGTAATTGCAAATCTTCTGTTACCTGTTAACTGTCATGTCTTCTCCTATTACTTACTTACTGTTCACAATAGGGTCCTCCCAGAATATGGTCTCCATCCTGGCACATCCCATTTAGCTTGAAGTGCCATTTCTGCTGTGTGCTTTATAAAACAACTGCAGAAAAATTATTCTCTAATTTAACCCTGGGTTGTGCTATGTGCTATTTGTACTATGGCAGAAATAGCACTTGTGTTTGCATTTTTTTTGTTGTTGTTTTGTTTTTTGTTTCTTTTGTCAGGAAATTAATTAATTTCTATGGCAGGTTTATCCTATTCATTATTCACAAAGTTCACAAAGTTTCAACACCTTCATGGTCATCTGCGATCACTTGTCAAAGTTCCTCTGCCTGGTCTACCCACAGCATTTGAAACAGCAAAGGTTTTATTTGACCATATGTTCCATAACTTTGGCCTACCAGAAGATATTGTGAGTGACCAGGGAGTTCAGTTCACATCACAAGTCTGAAGGGCATTCATGGACAAGCTAGGCACCACTGTGAGCTTAACCCCAGAGCAACTTGACATCAATGGCCAACCAGCATATACTATAAGTTCCCTTTTAGACTCTAGACACAGGTGTGGGGGCCTGTAGTATTTGGTGAATTGGTAAGAATATGAACCAGAGAAACAATGCTGGACACCAGACATCCTAGATCCACTTCTCATACAGAACATTCATCAAAGACATCCAGAATAACCAGGTCCTTATCCTGGATTTTGCCCAACAAAAAAGCCAGGTCCTTGAAGGGGCTCTGTATCAGCTTTGTTAAATCCCAGTAGGTACTCACACTTCACTTCCCAGCGTGCCCCTCACTGATCTCAGTCGCCTGATTACTGATTCACCCATCATATAACCATCAGGTCACCTGTCAGACCTCAAACCTGAACACACCCCTTCGTATAAAAGGACTATGTTTTTACACAAAGTCTTTGTGAAGTGCTGCTTTGCGTCTAGTTACCAGGCATTGACAAGCCTTTGTTTACTGAGTGTGCAGTATTTTGTGTATAACCTATTTTGCTCACTTGTTTATGACTACGTACCTTGTTCTTTCAGGGTTTGGATAATCTCTGCTGAACTCGTTATCTGATCAATTGACCTTTGCCTGCCTCACATACACAAGTTTGAGCTGTGCCTTTGTATTTGTCTGCATTTGCCTCATTAAAGCTTTTGTCATTTAAAATTTGCATCTGTTGAAATCTTTGCTGCGAAAAGGCATGATAAGTATATGCAGAAGTGACTGCTAAATTATGAGACCTTCATTCATTCATTCATCTATTCATTTTTTGAACTGCTTAATCCTAATTAGGGTCGTGGGAGGCTGGCACCCATCTCAGCTGACTCTGGGCAAGGGCAGAGTACATCCTGGACAGCTCTCCAGGCCATTGCAGGCAGAAACACGCTGATGGCAACTCAATGGCCTACTCTTTTACATGCCTCGCACCATAGGCTGGCCTTTGATAACCCAGTTAGCTGCACTGGGTGGACAGCAGTGACAACCGTGATAGTGGGGCTTGAACCACCGGGCCACCACTGACCTTCATTCATTCATTCATTTGCCAAACAACTTAATCCTACTAGGGTCACATGGAGGCTGTAGCCTATCTCAGCTGACAGCGGGCAAAGGCGGGGTACAGCCTAAAGAAATCGCCTGAACATTGCAACTCTAACACTCACACAAACATCCATAATCACACTCACACCTAGGGTCAATTTCAGAACAACCAATTAACCTAATGTTCATGTCTTTGAACTGTGGAAGGAAACTGGAGTACCAGGAGAAGATCCATACAAACATGGCAAAAACATACAAACTCCACACAGAAAGGCCCTCTTGCTGAGCCTAGGACTTGAACTCAGGACCTTCTTGCTGTGAGGCAGACATTGCCTTATGGGACCTTATTTAAGGGAAAAGGGTAATAAGATTAATGGTAGTCAGTGGTAACAAATTTACCACTTAATTTAACAAATGTAAAATTATTTAATGCAACTGAATTGCACCATGATTTCCACATATAATGTTTGCCAACTTAGAAGATTCATTTTTAAGTCTAGAGAGTCCCAGTTTATCATTATTCTGTTGAAATATAAGACTGTTTAAATATGATAGAAAAACAATAAAAGATCATGGTGTGTGTGTGTGTGTGTGTGTGTGTGTGTGTGTGTGTGTGTGTGTGTGTGTGTGTGTGTGTGTCTTCAATTCCTTTTGAAATAAATTATATCAGATCCTGCAGGTGGCAATATTGGACCTGTCTTTATTATTATTTCTAATTATTTCTAATACTTGTATCTGCAAGTTCACTGTCAATTATAAAATAGCCATATACATAATTGTGGTGATTCTAATTAAAATCGCGGGAAGGCTGGCGCCCATCTCAGCCGACTATGGGCGAGGGTGGGGTACACCCTGGACAGCTCGCCAGACCATCGCAGGGATATATATATATATATATATATAT
>JBCNYH010000004.1:15641225-15654788 GCA_039654325.1 Tandanus tandanus
ATCTGTACCTAGTAATTATATCTGGTATAAGCATGCGTACTATATATAAATTATATCTAGTAAATGCTTGTTTCAAGATTATAATCTCCAAAATTGGTGTGAAAATTGGTGTCCAGCTGTGACTAGTTCTTTATCACATTCATTTGTGGACAAAAAAAAAATGAAACCACCTGCTATCTCTTGCCTTTTTTCATTCTGTCTTGTTTCCTCTTTCACTATATTCTATGGTCTGTTTATGGTGTGATGACATAGTATTATTTTGTTATTATATAATATATAATAAAATAAAAATATTAAAATATTTAGTTGTTACTTAGTTACATGTATTACTCCTCTGTCATGTAATAAAATATAGTGTGCAGCAACATATATCCTTTACTAGTGCAATGAAAGAAGTCTTCTTTTTTCTTTCCTAAAAGTCTTTTGTCTTTTTGATCCCTGATTAATTTTATGTATACATAAATGACGTCTGTAGTATCCATTATCAATATGCTTATGCAATCTTAAAATATGCCATAATTTGTTTTTCATTTGCTTTGACATATTATTCTGGAAGGTATAGTCTTAATATATTACACTGAAATTAAAATAACATTGAATCTTCAGTGAAGAGGCCTCTGTAAAGAGTTTGAAGAGTTTCCAAACGATAATTTCAGTATGAGCTATATTTGTGCTTGATTAAAAATGATAACTTACAGCCACAATGGTTTTTGGGGGATATGACTGGTTAGCATTGCTTTTCAAATTCTGCCGAATTATATTCCTTATATAAAACACTCACATAGTTCAAGTTCAGAAATAATTATGAAAAATGCATTTTGGCCCTGTTAAGAAAAATATTTATCTGTCTCTCATTCCACTCTTTATTTAACTACTTCCAGATTAGCTACTTTGCAACCTGCACATGTCTGACTGATAAGCGTGTGTACCCAGCCTTCCTCCGGACTGTTCCCAGTGATATTTTCCAGGTGGAGGCTCTGGTGCAGTTGATGGCCCATTTTGGCTGGCGCTGGGTGGGAACAATTGGCACAGAAGATGACTATAGTCGCTATGGAATCCAAGCCTTCACTGAGCAGCTGGAAGAATGGGGTGGTTGTGTGGCTTTTCACCGCACCATCCCCCAAGTGCCCACTGCAAAACAGATCAGTGCCATCATTGATGTCCTGGAGGCCTCCACAGCCCGAGTGATTGTGGTATTTGCCTCAGAAGTTCAGCTTTTTGAGCTGCTATCAGAGGTGGCACTGAGGAACCTGACAGGCTGGCAGTGGGTGGCTAGTGAGTCCTGGGTAACTGCCACTATTCTTACAGCCCCGGAGTTTCAGCATGTGTTAACAGGGACCCTGGGATTTTCCTTTAGGGGTGCAAATATCACCGGGCTAGCTGAGTTTCTCCTGAGAGTACGCCCATCAGATAACCCAGGTTCAATCTTCACTAACATGTTCTGGGAAAAACAGTTCAACTGTCACCAGTGAGGGCTTAGGCAGGCCACTCTGTACTGGCTTGGAAAATCTTGAGCTGGTTAAAAGCAGTTACACAAGTGCCACTTTGGTGCGGGTTTCTTATAACGTGTATAAGGCAGTGTATGCCATTGCTCATGCTCTACACCACCTACTACAGTGCACATCTATAGTACAAGCCTCTGATCAGAGAAGCTGTAACACTGGGGCAGAATTTAAACCTGGACAGGTGATTATAACAGGTGATTTCCATCCTGCAAAAAATTAGATACTGTAATTACTGTAATGCACTGTTGTTTGCTTTGCATTTTATTTCCAGTTGCTTTATCATCTGAGAAGAGTAAATTTCACAAACCAGTTTGGAGAAAAGGTTTATTTTGATGAAAAGGGTGAGCCAGTACCCTTGTATGATATCATAAACTGGCAGAATGATGGCCAGGGTGGAATCAGGTTTCAGAGAGTGAGAATCTATGATGGTTCAGCACCACGTTGGGAGAAGCTCAAGATGAACATGGACTCGATTGAGTGGACAGGAGGACACAGCCAGGTGTTCAGTCTGAAAATCAAATCATTGAGTTTATCACTTGTTATACCTACCATACACTTTTATTATTTGTGTTTCTCACAGTCTGACCTTGAATTATGTGTAATAGAACATCTTAACATCCTATTATCGATGTATTCTAGATTTTAGCTCACCAAATTTACTTTAGCTATTCGACTATTTTACTTTTTAATTTTAATGTACAATGTCCTGCAGGTTCCTTTGTCTCTCTGCACAGCCCCCTGTCCTATTGGGACTCGACAGGCCATACGACCTGGCCAACCCATCTGCTGTTTCAGTTGTCTGCCTTGCACAGAGGGGGAGTTTACATAGCTATAAAGATGTGTAGTGATATGCAAATAAATGCACTATCAAACTGTTTTTATAATATTTTCACAAATCACGCCAGTTGAATAATAACCGCTCATTAACCGAGCCTGAGGTCTGTACAGAGAAATCTCTGCAGACAGGTGTGCTTGTGATCATGTGGTGTGTGACTCAACAATCAGATGACTGCGTTCAGTGAAGTGCTGGGGGTGTAGTGAGAGTGTAGACTGATTTGTATGATGCTCTGACAGGTGATAAATATAGCAGGACACAAATATTTAATTTCAGCAAAGTACTGCTCTATTTACAAATGTGGTGGCTCACAAGGTGTTGACTAATTTTCTGTGAGAGCATCTCTGACAGAGGCACAGCTGAAAATCACAGATTTATATTCAAGGAAATTGGTCGCCCTAACTCTGCATGAGTGCTGAACACATCAAACCATGTCTTTGTTGACCGTAGCATGCATTTTCTGGAGCGAAGTTCCTATGCAGGCTTCCCTCGGGGGTGTTACTCGAGGAACCAAGCATGTGCAATGTGTGACTTCTGCAGAAACTCGGAATGTCCACGTAGATTCTTTGCTCTGGTAAGTGTGTGCTGCAGTCAACTTAGGCATGATTTGGTTTGTTCATTGCTCGTGCAGTGTTGTGGCGACTGATTTCCTTTAATATGCCAATACTTTATTATTATTAATCTCAGTAATGGCACATGGTCTTTTATGGAATACACAATATCTTAATATTAATCATAAATTGATTAAAAATTTTTATTATTTAAGAAAGAAAATTTATAATTTATATGAAGATGAAGGATAAACTCTTCTCATATGTTGCATTTGTACAATTTTGTGCATTTCTTGCAGGAGCCACAGAATGTACCCGGTGTCCTCTGTACTACTGGACCAATGCTGAGCGTGTGGCATGCGTGGCAGGCATAGAGGAATTCCTTTCCTTTCAGGAGATCCTGGGTATCATTCTTGTCTCCTTGTCCCTCCTGGGATTTGTTGCAGCGACTGCTGTCTCTGTAATCTTTTTCCTCTTCAGATCTACGCCTATAGTCAAAGCCAACAATTCAGAGATGAGTTTTCTGCTGTTACTTTCACTGAAACTCTGCTTTCTCTGTTCACTGATATTTTTGGGCCGGCCTTTAATGTGGTCCTGTCAGGCCCGGCAGGCAGCATTTGGCATCAGTTTTGTCCTTAGCATCTCCTGCATCCTGGTCAAAACCATTGTGGTGTTGCTGGCATTCCATTCCACCATGCCTGGCTCTAGTTCTCTCAAACGATTTGGTCCTCCTCAGCAAAGAGCATTTATTGTTAGTTGCACTGCAGGCCAAGCCATACTCTGCATTAGCTGGTTGGCATTAGCACCTCCTTACCCTTTTAAAAACACTTCTTACCAGGGTGGAAGGATCATACTGGAATGTAAAGATGTCTGACCTCTTGGCTTCTATTTGGTGCTTGGTTATATTGGTCTCCTTTCCGGTATTTGCTTTATTATGGCCTTTTTGGGACGGAATCTTCCAGGTACATTTAAGGAGGCCAAGTTAATCACATTCAGCATGCTGATCTTTTTTGCTGTTTGGATCTCATTCATACCTGCATACAACAGCACCCCAGGGAAATACACAGTAGCAGTAGAGATATTTGCCATCCTGGCTTCAACCTTTGGCTTGCTTATCTGTATATTTGCTCCTAAATGTTATATTATTTTGTTGAGGCCTGAACTTAATACCAAAAAAGGAATGACTGAAAAAACACCTAAATTAAATTTTTCACCATTTTTTGATTGCAGTTTATTTAAAATATACTTGGTTGTCTTGTCTTTTTACGCTGATGCTTTCAAGAACATGCAGAGAAAGGAGGAGTGCCAGATCTAATACATCACTGTATTGGAATTTGATTACAATGCAATATAATATAATATGATATGATATGATATGATATGATATGATATGATATAACACAATAGTAGATATTCAGTAAGAATTATGTTCATTTACAGTAAAAGCAAAATGATTTGCAATAAAGTTTATTTTGTGAAATAAAGTGAAAATCTCCTCTATTTTTCAGTTTCAAGGTGGGGGCAGCAGAAAAACAATGTTTTACTATGTGACTTTATCTGCACAAATATGTCCATAAATAGTTCATGAATCTAATGATCTGGTATATAGTGGGTATAAAACCGAGTCACCCCCTTAAAAATATTCACATTTTGTTGCTGTGAAGCCTGAAATGAAGACACATTTCCCCCCGGCTCTATTTAATTAATACAACACAGAACACCCTAATGAACAATCTAATATCCCTCCCTCTCCATGTCAGTACTTTGTGGAACCATCCTTTGCTTTGATTATAGCCATAAGTCTTCTGGGATAGTGCTCGACCATCTTTGCACTTCTAGACTGTGCAATATTTGCCCACTCTTGTTAACAAACATGTTCAAGCTTAGTCAAATTGGTGAATGTTGTTAGACTGGAATTCAAGGCATTCCACAATTTTTCAATAGGGTCTTTCAATTTTTCAAGTCTGGGCTGTGACTAATCCATGCAAGCATATTTGCAATTTCCTCCATCAGATACTGTGTGGTCTACTTTGCTATGTGCTTTTGGCTACTGTCATGTTGAAAGGTGAAATTTCATCACTTTCTGGTGGAAGGCAACAGGTTTTCCTCAAGAATTTGACATTTTGCGTCATCCATTTTTCTTCTATCTTGACAAGTTCTCCAGTCTCTGCTGCAGAGAAACATCCCTACAACAGGATCCTACCATGCTTTTTACTGTCAATATGGTGTTCATTGGATTATAAACTATATTGGCTTTGTGCCAAATAGACCATTTGATGTTGATGACAAATAGTTAGACACCTTTTTCTATTTGGCCTCAGAATGTTCATGGTGCATTTTAACATAGCTCACTCAAGATTTGATGTGGCCTTTCTTAAGGAGTGGCTTTTTTATTGCAACCGTCCCATTTGTGGACTTGTGATATTGATATCACATGCATACAATGACCACTCTACCAAAAAGTTCTGGACTTTCTTTAAAGTTGCCATAGGCCTCTTGGTAGACTTTCTGATTAGTTTCTTCCGCACTCTCCCAACCAGTTTGGAGAAACAGTCTGATCTGGGAAGGGTCCTAGTAGTACCAGACAATTTCTATTTTTGATTTTGGACTTTAGTGTGCTCTGAGGGATTGATATTTTTGTATAAATCTCCTGACATGTGCCGTTTAACAGTACCGTGCCACCCATAGTTGATTGTTTGCATTTAGTTACACTTTCAAGAACGTGTATGCTTTAATAGTAAGTTTTTATATGCTTAACTTACTAGAATGATTAAAACTGGTGGAAGCAAGTCAGTTTGGTATTTGCAACAGAGAAAATGATTAGTTATACTTGATTGAGTTTACAGTTATTTTTTGGAGAGGGTATTCCTTTACCGTCTCAAAGACTGATTTTTTTTTTTTTCAAACTGCTGCTATATCTTCCACTTGGCTAAGATAGATTGCACTGAGTAAATACAGCTGAGA
The DNA here is from genome assembly GCA_039654325.1 of Tandanus tandanus. NCBI lineage: Eukaryota > Metazoa > Chordata > Actinopteri > Siluriformes > Plotosidae > Tandanus > Tandanus tandanus. The sequence continues at coordinate 15,647,081 of JBCNYH010000004.1, forward strand.
ATTGTGTGTCTGTGTGTGTGATCATTTCAGGCTGCAAAGCAACCTGTGAATATTTTTAAAAGGGGTGATTATTATACCCACAGTATGCACATGCAGTTGATAAACTTTCACATACTGTTCACTCCAATTGAATTATTGGTTATAAAGAGTGATGTATAAATCAGTATCCACTTAACGGCAAGAGGCCTTACAGTTCAATAAATGCTCTTTAAGACCAGACATTATGAATGAAGTTAATTTGCTTTAAAAATATTACATAAAACTGATATGTAGTTTCTGGATATTAAAATCATATTTTAATTCAGCAGGATATTTTATTTCTGCATGTGTTAAATTCCTATGATATGTATAATAAAGCTGATTCTAGTTAGATTATTGCAAATGATTACTGTAAATTTTTGGAATATTGTGGTTGATAATGCAAGCTTTATTAATGAGCATAAATGTTTATACTTTAAATTTTTACAATTTAAAAATATAAATATAGATGATTCTAAAAAATATTGGTGAGGCTGAAAATTATGCATGCATGACCATCATAAACTGTGACAAATTGCTCATCTTTCATGTTACACTTGTTTTTAATTTAAGGCCCTTATAGTGCTTTAGAGGGTTCCTTACCCATCAGGTGCTTTTTGGAATTTTGCTCTGGCCTAAATACAATTATGAAACATTTAGGAGCAAAAATACAAATGGTCAATCCAAAGCTTGAAGCCAAAATTGCAAATACTTCAACAGCTACAGTGAATTTTCCAGGAGAGCTGACATAAGCTGGAATAAAGGTGATCCAAACTGCACAAAATATGAGCATACTGAATGTGATGAATTTGGCTTCATTAAAGTTATCAGGCAACTTACGAGCTAGAAAAGCCAAAATAAAGCATAAAAGTGCCAAGAGTCCTATATATCCTAGTACAGCCCAGAATCCTACAGCTGAACCTAAGCCACATTCCAAGATAATTCTTTCCTTGTACTGCTTCATGTTTTTAAAAGGAAAAGGCGGAGATATAGTTAACCAAAGCACACAAATAAGAACCTGTATGAGAGTGAAGACAAGAACACTGAGTCTTTGTTGTGGAGGTCCAAACCATTTCATCACATTACTGCCTGGAAGTGTAGCCCTGAAAGCCATTAACACAACTAAAGTTTTCCCCAGAACACAGGAAATACAGAGGACGAAGGTGATCCCAAATGCTGTGTGGCGCAACATACAGGACCACTCAGAGGGTCGACCAATGAAAGTAAGTGAACAGAGGAAACACAGAGTCAAAGAAAAAAGCAACAGAAAACTCAGTTCAGAGTTGTTGGCTCTAACAATAGGAGAGGCCTTGTGCTTGTAAAAGACAGCACCCACACACACAGCCATGAAGGCCCCTGTGATGGAGAATACTGCTAGGATGATGCTGAGTGTGTCATCCCAGGAGAGGAACTCAACAGGTTTTGGGAGGCAGCTGTCTTGGTTGTTGTTGGGCCAAAACTCGGGAGAGCAGCGCAAACAATCCAGCGAATCTAGGAGAAAGTCACAATGACTAAATACTGTATATTAAGCCTTATAGGCCGCACATGATACATTATAGCAATACAAAGGGAATGATGAAGTGTCTCTACTGTCATTAAGTCCGCTTGTATCAGTTGTACTATCCTCAAAAAAAAAAGAAAAAAAAAAAAAGCATGAATATTGGATGATTAGGTTCATGCACGTATCCTGGCAGTGAGCAATGTCAAAATATCAATGAATGATAGACTGAGAATAATGTATGTGATCACCTGACCAATAACAGCCATATGTGATTGAATCCACCTTTGGTGTGGTCATTATACCCTCCACTCTTCTGGGAAAGGTTTTCTACTAGATTTTGGTGGTTTGTACTCATTTAGCCTCTAGAGCAATGAGGTCAAGCATTGATTTTGGCTGAGGAAACCTGACGCACAGTCAGTGTTCCGCTTCTTCACAGAATTGCTCAGTGGGGTTGAGAGCAAGATTGTGCGGACAGATTTTACAAACCATTTCTTTATGCTGGAATAGGTTTTTGCCTGTTAGTTCCATTAAAGGAAAATGTTTAATGTTACAGCAAGTAGACAAGTGTGTGCTTTACACTTGCAGATGTGGAGGAACCACACATGGGCATGATGGTCAGGTGTCACCATACTTTGGCCATAGAGTATACACCTTGATATAATTTGTATTCACAACCTGTTTTGTTACTAATCTCTCCTTCAGCACATGAAATGCAATCATAGCAGCAGACTGGCCTTCCCTTCTGCACAGCTTTCCTAGTGCCAGGAGGACAACTTTCACTGCACACAGACTGTGGAACCTATTAAAAATAATAATAATTAAAAAAAATTTATATACATATATATATATATATATATATATATATGTGTGTGTGTGTGTGTGTGTGTGTGTGTATAGAGCTCATTAGACAGCTAATAGAACTACATGAACATAATATGAGTTAAAATAATAATATTAATAAGCCATTCTTTAATTTTTTCTTCAATCACGTTGCTTTGTAATGTAGTAGACTGTACCTCTGCCTGTGCACCAACCCAAGTAATGTTTTTGCTCATTATGAACTCCTTTCCATTTGGTTTGGATGAATCATAATGGCCCACTGTCATGAAATCCAAAGTGCCATCCTTGTCAAACTGCCAGTTTATGAGTTCATATACAGCTGGGGGGTCTCCATTAGAATCAAATGAGACTGAAAAACCATTCCTCGTAGTAAAGTTCAGTTTCTTGAGCTGGTTACATATCTGCAGTGGTAGATATAATTTCATGAATGGTTCTGTAGTTAAAAGAAACGGCTCGGATTTTTAATGATTTGTTGTCATAAATGATGTGGACATCTTCAACATAGTTTTGTTTCATGAACAATATTTTAATTATTTATTACAGTCATTCTGTTCCTGAACTTTCCACCGACAGACCATATAAGGTTAACATTATTTGCAGCCAGTTTTGAGTATTGAATTTTGGATTAAAGCCATTTACTCTAACACACACACACACACACACACACACACACACACACACAATAATAATAATAATAATATTAACTATAATAAATATGTTGTGATTTTGATAATGCTTCAACTAAATACATAACTAATTTCATGAATACTTGAAGTGAGAACCACTACCTTAATTATAATAAGTATAGCCTAATGCATGTTTCATACCTGCCATGGTGTAAATTTAATATTCTTGTCACATCGGGTGTCATTACATATCAATCCATGGATGGCATGTGCTATGGCATATGTTGCTTTGTATACCATATTAGTTACACGCAACTGAGATGTGTCTGTATATGCATTATGGAGCGCACCAATGTCCTCACTTCCATCACAATGCCGTGCACCCTCAGTGATATCTGTTTGCCCTTTAAGGTTACAAGTGAAAGAGCTTTCCCAAAATTCTGTTAACAGAGGTGATTTCAAAGCTTCAACTGGAGTCAAGTCTAGCAGAAACTCACGAATTCCTGGGATAACAGAACGGGGAATTCCGAACCCTACTGCACCAGCACACATATTAAAGTGCAACAGTTCGGGCTCTATAATCCATGTCTCGCTTCCAATCCACTGAAGTGGAGGCAGTGGCTGTCGTGCCAGTTCCTCTAAGAGAAACCTCATATCTCCAGAGGCAATAAATGCTACTATAACCCGGGCTGTTGATCTGCGAATCACGTTTGCCACTCGCTCAAGTTTACTGCGCGGCTGTGTCCTGAAGTAGGCCTCTGAGTATTCCACACATATTCCCTCCTTTTGTGCCGCCTTTAGGAATGATGCCATTCCATAATTTCCATAATCTGAGTCACTGCGCACTGCTCCAATCCATGTCCAACCAAAATGTTTAACCATTCGTGCCAGTGCAGCTGCTTGGTGTTGGTCACTAGGTATGGTCCTAAAGAAGGCAGGATACTGATGCTTATCACTCAGACACGAGCAGGTTGCATAGTGACTCACCTAAAATTCCAACAATGCAGAAACTTGTTACACCAATCTATTTTTTTAAAGCTCATTTTCAATTGTATGCATTTATAAAAATTACAAAAAACACAGACTCTCCTGTGCACAAAATAGCTGAACCCCAAATTGCAAAACAACATTTTTGGAGCAGACTTTCTCATTTGTTTACCTTGAGACTTGTATGTATACAAGACTTGCTGTATATTTTATATTGTACTTGTAAATGTCTGTCACTTCTGGTTTTGTTTAAGGGCCTGTAATCATGTTTGGCATGGGGTGCATTATTTGTGGAATATTACCAAAATTATTTTTTTAAGGGGAAAAAATAATAAATAAATAAAGAAAGAAAGAAAGAAAGAAGCCAGAGCATATTTTGGAAAATTTGTCGTGTTAGTTTCAATTACAGATCAAAAATTAAACCTTTCCATGACTTTATCTAAGCACACAAGAAGACAAAGTGCAGTAAGTGAATTTCATTGTTTCCATTTCTCCCCAACACTGCTTCAGCAATGAGCTGTTACAAATAATTGGTGGCACAGGCATCATAAGTGAAACATTCAGTTTTGCACAATTTTCTGACCCGTGAGTTGTTGTTACCAACATTAAAAAGTTATTACTTTTTCCCCCACCAATGTATTTAAATAATTAAAGTAAGTATGATTTAAAAAAAATAATAATAATAATAATAATATATATATATATTATTTATACATTCCAGCAAACAGGATAGCTTGTAATCCTCACCTGTGGAATTCTAAAAAGCCCAAGCATTCTGGCCATACTTATTGATGGAGAGGATGCAGATTCTCCTATGATAGCAGGTACAGCTGCAGATTTTGAACAGTCACCTGTGTCATTAAACACTGACTCCACTCCATTTGCAAATTGAAATGCCACTTTTATTGCCATTGGAACAGAAGAGCATGAATCATGTATCTGGTATCCTAAAGTGATGCCTGGGAGGAGATCTGTTCTGTTATTAATCTCATGGATGCTGAACTCCATGGCACGGGCAAAGCGCAGTTCTCTGAAATCCATCCTGTTAGAATACGGTAAGATATAAAAATAGCGCTAAACAAAAACAATAGTCTATTAGATGTCTCTTGAAATATATACAAATAACATTCTTTTCTGTGTAGTCCACAAACAGACCTCCCAGAGCACTGCAGTTGTGATGGCTGCCATGTGTAAGTATTCAGCTCTGATCGGGTGTAATAATGAATGGAAAAAATCCCTCCTATCACAAAGTCTCCATTCATAAATATGCCAGGTAATTGAGGATCACTCCACAGTCTGCAGCTAATCAGGTTAGTGTTACATACTGCAGGGTTAGGCAGAGTTATCAAAAAAATTGACACAAAAGGCATCACACTAAAAATGAGCTGCATGGCAGAGTCAGTGGCACACAGCACTGTAGAATAAGACGGTTGTCCTTTAAATAGCACTCTTGCTGTGAAGCTCTATTTTTTCATTTTGTGGGTGTGATTGAGCAAGAAGGGGCACGCTCATTAAGTATTCAGAAATAATTATGCGTGTTTCGTCTTTCTTTCTGTCTGTATTACGTATGAACTGACACATATGCACTTACATACACATGCATACATACTTGCATACATACATACAAGGATACAGTGTAAATGTCTTTGTGAAAAAAATGTTTTACAAATAAGAAAATCAAATGTTTTACAAAAATCTTAATGCTATAAAGATCAGTAAAGACCTAAAGATTTTGTAAATAAAACAACAATACTTGTAAGCAAAGACACCTTTAGAATTTAAAAATGAATTACTGCACTCAGTACACCTTTTTGAGCTCAATTAGCAAATTATTATTATTATTTGATCATTTATTTATTTTTATTTTTTAGATTCATGAAGAACTTGCCATTGTTGCAATACTTGCTGATTATGTAATATATTGCTTTTTTCTCTGGCATACAATTTTTTCCCTTTTTTCTTAGAAAAGTAATTTCTGGGAATAAAATGTATTGATGCAATCATTGAGAAGACAAATAAAATAAATATCCAATCACTCACTCTCACTCACTCACTTGCTGAACTACTTACCCCTACTTGAACAGCTCACCAGACCATCGCAGGGCAACACACACACAACCATTCACACCTAGGGACAATCTGAAACAGCCAATTTGCCTACAGTGCATGTCCTTGGACTGTGGGAGGAAACTGGAGTGCACAGAGGAAACCCATGCAATGATACTGCCCCAGAATTTATGTCATTCTCCCCTGATGACATAATTTTTGCTACTTCCAGCTCCCCTTATTTTCAGGCTAGTTCAGGAGTATTTGCTAATAAAAAAATAGTGCTTACTTATAAGCACCCATTTCCTTGTCAACTATATTTAACTATATTTATAACTATATCAGAAACTGACAGGCGGACTTGGAAAAAGTCGTACATTAAAAGACTGGCTAGATCCCTGGAGATATTCGGAATAACGCTGGCTCCCTGTGACGACACAGAACGATTTGGCATGGGATCAAAGAATTGAGGGCCTTTTATCCTCAGGAGGAAATGGGGAACAGGTGGAATCATCAGGGCGGAGCCTGCACCCAAAGTACACACAAGGGGGTGTCAGGTAACCTGGAACAAGAGGAGAGAACAGATCAAAAGACAGGCATGACCCTAAATCCTCCGATGGGACATCACAGTACACCCCCCCCCCTTAGGGCCGGCTCCCGACAGCCCTGGTGTCTCCGGATGCTGTCTGTAGAAGTCATCGATTAAATTATTAATAATTTAAAAAAAATAAATAAATAAATAAAAAAAAAAGAAGTCATCGATTAATGTGTGGTCGACGATGAAGCTTACGGGTATCCAGGAGCGCTCCTCAGGTCCGTAGCCCTCCCAGTCCACCAAAAACTGTCTCCCCCGACCCTTCTTGCATACAGCCAGAAGACTTTTGACCGTGTAGACCGGTCCACCCTCCACCATCTTGGGCGGAGCTTGGTGGGTGGCACCAGATGGCTCTCTCGGACAGGCTTAAACCTGCTGACATGGAAGGTCGGGTGTATTCGTAGGGACCTGGGGAGTTTAAGCCGAACAGAGACAGGGTTAATCACCTTAGACACCGGGAACGGACCAACAAACCTGGGGGCTAATTTCCTGGTGCGGACGTGTAGGGGCAGGTCCTTAGTGGAGAGCCACACCCTTTGGCCGGGTGTGTAGGTAGGTGCTGGCCGGCGATGACGACCCGCTGCTGTCTTCATGCGGGACTGCCCCCTAAGGAGCATTCGCCTGGCCGCGGCATCTCCGGACCAAGGTATGGGCTGAGGGAACCGTCACCTCATCTTCGTTGGCAGGGAAGAGTGGCGGTTGGAACCCTTGGGCGACCTGGAAGGGGGAGAGTCAGCTCTCCCGGTGGCCGCGGTGGGGAGCGAGTTATGGGCATACTCCACCCAGGTGAGGTGTTCGCTCCAGGTGGCTTGGTTCTGCGTCACCAGGCATCTTAGACAGGTCTCCAGTTCCTGGTTCAGCCACTCTGTCTGGCCGTTGGACTCCAGGTGGTAACCGGATGATAGGCTGACAGTGGCACCCAGGCATTGACAGAACTCCTTCCAAAAACCGGATATAAACTGTGGGCCCCGGTCGGAGACGATTTCTTTGGGGAGACCATGGATCCGGAAGTCCTGAAAGATCAGGATGTGAGCGGTCTCTTTGGCCGAAGGCAGCTTGGGCAGGGGGATGAAGTGGGTCATCTTGGAGAAGCGG
>JBCNYH010000004.1:15654888-15664966 GCA_039654325.1 Tandanus tandanus
CGCTGATAGTGGGGCTTGAACCCCCGACCTTGGGATCAGTAATCCAGCACCCTACCACCGGGCCACCACTGCCCCTGTACCAAAGTTTTCATGTGAAAATCAGTGATATGCGAAATGGGTTCGGTAAGTGAACCAATGCTTGCAACGATTGGCCTTATATGTGGATTTCTCAAATTTTTGTGTATCTTTGGCAAAGTGTACAACACAGATCTTATATGGTTCTGTTGTATTTGTATTCATTTTCAGAAATCCCGCCTTCACGTAAGCGGCATTTTAAAAATACTTTAATTTCTTGTACAAAGCTGAAAGTTGGGTCAGGTTCAATAGGGGTATACACAAGTCTATCAGAAAGCTGTGTCATAATCTCATTTATATATGCAGATTGATTCTGAACCACAATCTTCTATAGGTTTAATCATTAACAATTTAAGTAGCAGCTCTCAGAAGAGGAGTTATTTTCTCCTGTACATAAGGAGTGTCTGGTAATCAATTTGTTGGTTCTAAATCTCTGTTGGTTCAACCTGCTGGCTGCCTTTTCACCTAGTGCCCTGCACCTGTGGCTTCACCACTTGAAAAATGCAAATACATGGATCACTTTTTAGCTGCAGTCCAGATAGTGACGAGTTTTTCTTGTATATTATTACCAGCACCTATTTATGAGTGTTTTTTTTTTCTTGTTTCCTGTAACCAGAAAGAAAGCGAGCTGTGAACAGACATTTGCTTCTGTGAGAAAATATTTTGTCACTGTTATACTTTGGAGCATTAGAGTGAGATGGAAACTAGAAAAAAAGACAGCTGAAAAATTCCTAGAGCTAAGTTGGACTTGAAAAGTGAATAAAGAGAGTGAATTGTCCGCCTGATTCTGAGTTTTTAGTATCCTAAGCCCAAGATGTGTTATCTGGATTGTGCTGGAGTACAAGGTTTTGCTTCTAGCCTAATTCACTGCAATATTTTTGTTTTGTCCATGGGTTTTGGGGCTGAAAGCTATTTAAAAAACTCAAGGATTTTTTTTTTTTTACCATACATAACACATTTGATACAGAAACATATCAAAGTAAACATTTAAATAACATGGTTCTCTAGGTTCAAACCATGCAGTCTGCTAGGGTGTTTGTGTGTGAAGTAGGCCTGTGTGGAATTCCTCCAGGTGTCCTGGTATTCAACCCTGCCTCTTTCCTAATGTCACCTGCAACTGGCATCAGCTCACCAATTAATGTGAGGAAATGTAATGGATAAGAAGTATACAAATGAATAAAATAATTAGCTTACTGTATTTAAATGGTTTCGCCTCAATTTACTTAGATATAAGATATTTTTTATTATTATTGAGATGCATATAACAACAGTGAACAACTCTGTTATGCTATACCTACTTAGGCAATAGATTATCCAAAACATATAAGTAAAGTATTGTATTTCAAGGAGCCTTTGAGGGCACTTTACCCATAATGTGCTTCTTGGTGTTTTGCTCTGGCTTAAAAACGATTATGAAACATTTAGGAGCAAAAATACAAATAGTCAAACCAAAACTTGAAGCTAGAATTGCAAATATTTCTACAGCTACAGTGAATTTTCCAGGAGAGCTGACATAAGCTGGAATAAAGGTGATCCAAACTGCACAAAATATGAGCATACTGAATGTGATGAATTTAGCTTCATTGAAGTTATCTGGCAACTTCCGTGCAAGAAACGCCAACATTAAGCACAAAAGTGCTAGGACTCCAATATATCCCAACACAGCCCAAAATCCTATAGCTGAACCTAGGCCACATTCCAAGATAATTCTTTCCTTGTAATGTTTAACATTTTTTAAGGGGAAAGGGGGTGATATTTTTAACCAAAGCACACAAATAAGAACCTGTATAACAGTGAAAAAAAGAACACTGAGTCTTTGCTGTGGAGGCCCAAACCATTTCATGACATTACCACCTGGAAGTGTAGCCTTGAAAGCCATTAACACAACTAATGTTTTCCCCAGAACACAGGAGATGCAGAGTACAAAGGTGATCCCAAATGCTGTGTGGCGCAGCATACAGGACCACTCAGATGGCCGACCAATGAAAGTTAGTGAACAGAGGAAACACAGAGTCAGAGAGAAGAGCAAAAGAAAACTCAGTTCAGAGTTGTTAGCCCGAACAATAGGAGAGGCCCTGTGCTTGTAAAAGACAGCACCCACACACATAGCCATGAAAGCCCCAGTGATGGAGAATACTGATAGGATGATGCTGAGTGTGTCATCCCATGAGAGGAACTCAACAGGTTTTGGGAGGCAGCTCTCTTGTTTGGTGTTGGGCCAGAATTCAGGAGGACAGCGCAAACAATCCAAAGAGTCTAAAAGAAATAGAATCATATAATAAGTTTCAATGGGGAAAAAGACAACTTCTGTGATTAAATACCAACCAAGTGAATGTTCAATCAAAGCATTTCTAAATTGTTTCAAATTGTAAGCGACAATTTGATGGCCTGGCGAGCTGTCTAGGGTGTACCTAGCCCTCGCCCAGAGTGGGCTGAGATGAGCACCAACCTCCCTGCAACCCTAATTAGGATTAAGCGGCTTTGAAGATGAATGAACGTATTGGTCCAACACACTGAATGTTTTGAAGCACTACAGTGTTAGCATGACCTAAATCCACCGAACTAGATGTAGAATTATCTGGCCATTATAATATGCATCACATTATACATATTTTCACTGATATTATGTCAGTGGTTGTCGTTGTATGCATTGCTGTAATATGTAGTCACATGTCAGATTACTCTGTAAGAAGGAGCATACACAGATACATCATAATCTACAGCATAGTTTAGATGCAAAAGTATAAATTGACTTTAACTTTCACTGATGTTTACCTTTTTTGTCAGCTTATCTAGTGGCCCTGCCACAGAGAGCCATATTTACTGAATGGCTGACTGGCTTCCGATGAACATCCAAAGGAAAGACTTGCCAATACAGCAAAGACAAGTAAAGAAAATGGAAACTGTGGACATGGGCTGTTTTCCAAAATTGGCAAATTTAGCTAAGTCATGAATTTCCTGACCTAAACAGATAATCAGTAACAATGTTCAAACCTGTGGTGGTCCTGCAAAACTAAATTTACCAAAAATACTTGTTTAATTGTTTCCTTATTTCTACCCCCCAAAAAACATGAAAATTAAATGTATGTTATGGATCTTCAGCTTTTAATAATTGTATCTCTTTTTTAGTGACTTGATTACACTATTAAAGTTCAAGATATATACAGTGCTGCGTTGGAAAAAAATAGAGCAGTACATGTTTTAGGACAACCTTATTGTTACTATATAAGAAATTAAGACAACATGTATCCTTAATGAAGATTGAAAACTAAGGCAAAACTGAGTCTAGAATGCTGTGCACAATGCTACACAACCTGTCTTGTTGCTGATTTCTCCTTCAGCACATTGTATACAGTCAAAACAGCAAACAGGCCTTTGCTTTTGGACAGCTTTTCTGGTGCCTGGAGGACAGCTTTCAGTGCACACAGACACTGGAACCTAGAAAAACAAAAACACAAAATCTGAATCTGTTATTTGATATTCCCAGCATTATTAACAACACTAGTACACAAGTACCACAGTATACTATTTTCCCACAATTCTGTGAGAACTAGAGAACAGTTTTTAGTCACTTAATTATTGTAATGTACTTTTGTCTGGCCTCCAAGCCAGCTGATATTTTTGCTCATTCTGAACTCCTGTCCTCTTGGTCTGGTTGAGTCATACTCTCCCACTGTGACAAAATCCAAAGAGCCATCCTTCATAAACTGCCAGTTTATGAGCTCATAGACAGCTGGAGGGTCACCATTAGAATCAAATGAAACCTTAAAACCATTTTTTGTGGTAAAGTTAACCAGTTTGAGCTGATTAAGGATCTGAAGAAAGAATATGATGCAGCGTTATGGAAGCAACTAACTTTATCTACAAATAGAAAATATACTTTTTCTTTAATTTTAAACCTAAGGAAAGATTAATGTCAGGACTACTATAGTCAGGAATTCATACATTAATGCATCCTCACAATTTTAAAGCTTTATAATTTAATAAACAATGTTATACCTGCCATGGTGTAAATTTAATTTTCTTATCACATTTTGTGTCGTTGCAGATTAGTCCATGAATAGCGTGTGCTATGGCATATGTTGCTTTGTACATTGTGTTAGTGATGCGTAATTGAGATGTATCTGAGTATGGGTTCTTAAGTGTGTGAATGTCCTCACTTCCATCACACTCTCGCACACCTTCTGTATTGTCTGTTCTCTCTTTAAGGTAACATCTGAATGAGCTTTCCCAAAATTCTCTTAACAGGGGTGATTTTAGTGCTTGGGATGAATTGAGGTCTAAAAGAAATTCACGAAGGCCAGGAATAACTGATTTAGGTACACCAAATCCTATTGCACCAGCACACATATTATATCGCAGAAAATCAGGATCAGTGATCCATGTCTCACTTCCAATCCACTGAAGTGGAGGTAGTGGCTGTCGTACCAGCTCTTCTAAAAGAAATCGCATGTCCCCCGAGTGCATAAACGCAATTAGAACCCGGGCTGTTGATCTGCGGATAACGTTTGCTACTCTCTCCAATTTTTTGGGTGACTGTGTCCGGTAATAGACCTCGGAGTACTCCACACATATTCCCTCTGTTTGTGCAGCCTTCAGGAATGATGCCATTCCATTATTCCCATAGTCTGTATCACTGCGCACTGCTCCAATCCATGTCCAACCAAAATGCTTGACTATTCTTGCCAGTGCAGCTGCTTGGTGATGATCACTAGGTATGGTCCTGAAGAAGGCAGGATACTGATTCTTATCACTCAAACAGGCACAAGTTGCATAGTGACTTACCTAAAATTCACACAGTGTGAAAAAAAAAAAAATAATAATATAAATAGCCTAATTCAATCCTTTTTTCCTCTAAGTAGTCATAGTAGTGTGCATTTATATTTGTCATTCCATAACCTTGCATAGATTACAGCAAAAACAAAATGTAACAAATATGATTTTAACCTGTGGAATTTTAAAAAGGCCAAGCAATCTGGCCATACTGATTGATGGCGTAGAAGCAGATTCTCCTATGATAGCTGTAACATCAGCAGCTCCAGCTTTTGAACAGGAATCAGTGTTGTTGAAAATTGACTCAAAACCATTTGTAAGCTGAAATGCAAGTTTTAAAGCTATTGGCACAGTAGAACATGAATCATGTATTTGATATCCTAATGTGATCCCTGGTAGGAGATCTGTCCTGTTGTTGATCTCATGAATGCTAAACTCCATCGCACGGGCAATTTGCAGTGCCCTAAAATCCATGCTGTTAAAAGAGAGTATAATATAAAGGTAATATTAAAGCATCTGCAATTATAATAAATAAATAGATAGAATTTAATAGTGCAAAGACATCCACAAACAAATATTTAATAATGTTTAATCAACACACAAACCTTCCAGAACACTGTAGCAGTGATGGCGTCTTGGTGTAAGCATTTTTTTCTGATTTTGTATAAAAATGAATGGTGAAAATACCCCCAATCATAAAGTCTCCATTCATAAATATAGCAGGTTGCTGAGAAACAGTCCATATTTGGCAGGTGTTAGTTTGACATGCTGCAGGGTTAAGCAAAGCCATGCACAGAACTGTTACAAATGGCATTAGACTAGAGAACTCCTGCATGACAGAAGCTGTGGATCAGTACCTCGTCTGTCAAAAGCTACACCATGATTTTTATAGTCAACTGTTTATGATCCACTGAGAGTGAGGGGAGTGGCCATACATTACACAATCAAAGTAATCCATTTTTATTAAAGGCATCACTTCTAAAAAAATACCAATATGTGACAGTGTAAAATAATATTAAAAAGTTAATGGATAGCAGATTGTAGATAGTTTAGTGAAGCTAAAAGACAAAAAGAGCAAATAAATGGTTAATTTTCCTGAATGTGTCAAATCAATCGAGAACTTGGTTCTTCTGAGCATAAATCTATGGACAATATTCGATGTAATTCGTTTAATCCTTTATTTGCTAAATTGCTTAATGCCACTACGGACACAGGGAGGCTGGAGCAGGATACACTGAACTGCTCGTCAGTCAACACACACAACCATTCATGCTCACACTCACACCAAGTAGCAATGTGTAACAGCCAATTAGCCTAATGTGCATGTCTTCGTACTTTGTGAGGAAACCAGATTACCTGGAGGAAATCCACACTAACACCACAGAGAAATTCCCTCACCAAGCCTGTGACTTAAACCAAGGACCTTCTTGCTCTGAGGTGGATGTGATAACCACTTTGCCACCATGCCACCCTATTTGATGTAACGCTTTACGTTATTTTTTTTTTTTAAGAGGGCAATATTGTGGCAGCATGGTGGCATATTGATTAACATGCCTGCCTCACAGCAAGAAGGTCCTGGATTCCAGTCCTGGCTTTGGGTGTTTCTGTACTCCCAGTACAGAGTTCAGAAGTGCAGAGTTTGCATGTACTCCCCGTGTTTGTGTGGTTTTCCTCTGGGTACTCTGGTTTCATCCCATAGTCCAAAAACATGCACCTTAGGCTAATTGGCTGTTCCAAATTTCCCCTAGGTGTGACTGTGGGTGTGAATGGTTGTGTGTGTATGTATTTGTGTGTGTGTGTCTGCCTTGTAATGGTCTGGCATGCAGTTCAGGGTGTACCTTTTTTACTTTTGGAATTGCCATTTTTAGTTGATACAGCACATGAGTTTTCTCTATTGTGCTCAACTCAGTTTAATCTGAAAGTTTATCACTGATTAGTTTCAAGTTAATAAGCTTTCTGAAAATATCATAGTACTTCATTACTCCCACCAGCATACATATCAGGATTGTGCCGCATTAAATGGATTTGCTTCTATGATAAATACGTTGGTGGGTTTGACTTCGGTGACTTGTGAGTGTCCGGGGAGGAGAGGTGAGTAAGCTCCACTGAAAAAGATGAAGCACTTTATTTATTCAATCTTTAAAATCCAGGAATTTATGTGATAAGAAAAAAAAAGAAGAAAACTAAACAAAAATTACAGAGGTGCTGATCTTTTCAGCTTAATGTGTTGGTGTGACTCTCTCTCTCTCTCTCTCTCTCTCTCTCTCTCTCTCTCTCTCTCTCTCTCTCTCTCTGCGTGCATTTTTTATCATGCATGCAACTCTGAAAATCTCCCGGGAATGTGTTGTGTTCAAGCAGTATCAGTAAAAAGTTTGTCTGTCCTTGGAGGACCGGGGGATAAGAAGAGCTGGCATTTAGAGAAAAAGATAAAAAGAGGCAGGCCCCCGGCTCAGTGAGATTTTAATCTATAGGCTTTGGTAAATTTATGTAGTAGTAATGTTTTGAAAGAAAAGGGTTAAAATATTAAGTAATAATAATGAGTAAAGCCACTTCGTTAGAAAAAGTGCAAAAGGATATAAGTGAAAAAAGATATAAGCTCTGTGAGATTCTACTCTGTATGCTGGTTCAGTTCATAGGCTTCTGGGACCACAGTAACTTAACCCTTAAAGAGGGCTGAGGTCACCAGTAGGTTTATGCTGACCTTGGGAAGAGCAATAAAAGTGTCAGAGCAAAGGCCACTGATGAGTATTGGGGCATGTATTTTGTACTGTCCTGAGGGGTTTGTAGTATTCTTTTCTTTGACCATGCCATTAGAAGGGAATGACCATATGACTGCCCTCGACGTGTAGGGGGTGTGCAGGTGAATCAAGGACAAGTGTGGTTTTTAAGTTACTGAATTCCACCAGTAATAGAGGAAGAAAAGAAAAATATTGCAATAAAACTGTGGCCAGAAAAGAGATGAAGAGATTACAGAGGAATAAATGAGAAAAACAGAGAAGCTAGCAGATTTCTTATTCAAAGTCAGGATATAGAAAAAGATTTAAGTTAAGGTGAATAAAAATTATAAAACTTGCAAGTTGTGTCATAGTGTAAATAACTGCATATGTATTTTTCTTTAACGTGGGGCACAGGACATTATGGGGGTTGTTATTATGTCATGACTCTCTGATCTGCCATGATCAGAAAACATATATCTTTAAATGGGTTGAGCAAGTTATGTACCTCTCTGATCCGAGAAGGTTAGAGAAGATTTTTTAGATGATTTAATAAATGATGAATTATGATAAGAATTACTGTAGCATCACTCCTATGATGTGTAGATTCTATTAAGTAAGAGCTGAAGTTGCTACAGAGTTCTTTGTGTAAAAGAGATGGATTTGGCAATCATAGTAATTTCAGGTATAAAAGAAAAATTTATTATAAAATAAATTGAATTAAAAATGCATAGTGAAATGCAAAGAAATTATAGTGTGTTGTAATCAAAACACTTATAAAATGGCGAACATGTGCTTGAGCATATGAAGATAGTAGTGTAGTGTAGTAGTGTGATGTCAAAAGACCAGAGTTTGCACTTGTGTTTCAGTTTAAACTGAGTATAATGTTTGTGCTTTCCTGATTCTCTGGGATCAGAAAATATGATAAAAGTGTGGTTTAGTTAAACTAAAATGTATTATTATAATTATTAATATTCCTGTATATCATGCTAAAAGCACACATATCTAAACCGAGTGCTATCTCAGAGTATCGGGGAATTCCCGGTGGGGGAGTTAACCCTTCCCTAGTATATGCCCAAATGTTCTGTGTTGTTATTTAAGTTGTCTTTTGTTTGTTGTTTTTCCTTTCCTTTTTCCTCGCAATTATCTGGAAGTTAACATGTTTTGAGGTATGGGGATGCACAAATGGGAGATATTACCTGGAAAGTGGTATATTATTATCAAACAGGCAGTGAAAGATATGGGGTGAGAGTAAATAAAAAATATTATTCTCCTCATTTCCTTTTAAATATGTGTCAGTTGATGCTCTCGTTTCCTTTATGCTTCTCAGTGTTTATTATTATTGTTAATGTTATAACTATATTATTATTGTGTTTTTTCCCTTCTCTTTAGACATCATGTTCAATTAGTTAATGAATTTATTTCATCATTGTTCCTTTTATAAGTACTGTCGCTTGTCTAATATCTTCTTCTTATTTTTTTTTACTTGTTGAGACATAGAAACATAATTTTATTTAACTTCCAAGAACAAAGAAAGGCAACTGGAAAACAAATAATAATAATAAAAGTCTGGTGTTGATGGTGTTGTTAATAGTAGAAAAAAATATTTTTAGTCCTCCTCGTAAATACATCTGTTAAATTAAAGTTTTGGATTGGAAGAGAGATGGCATTTGCAGACAGAATTTAGTCATAATCAAATATATGGGGATAAATTAGGTAGAATAGTGGCCGAGCAAGACCTTGCTTGTGAGAGATATCAAGCATGGCCTTGGGCCCATAACGCTAAATAATAGTGAATACCAGAGGTTGATTTTGATGATAAAGTTGCTTATGGTACCTAGATTTGTGATTTATATAGCTCTGATTATTTGTTCTACCAGCTGTGCAATGCTTCCTAATCAAATAAAATGAGTATCTTAAGTTACACCAAGTTTTATAATTAATAATTAAGTTTTCTTTTCTATAATGATAAGTTTCCTTCCTTTTTCCTCATCTTTAAAATTGAATACAGCAATAAGAGGAGCAAGAGAAAAATGACAGTATTACTAGAATGTGTATGAACCTTCGTGCATTTGACTTAACAGGACAGGACAATATAAGAAAGATGTATTTTTGTTTTCCTTTTTCCATTTGTTAAAGAATGAATTAGCAAAATACTGTAATTGTGTATCTGTCATTGAACAGAAAGAAGTAGGAAATTAGGAATTACCATGTGATTGGACGTTCTTAACCTTACATTAAATTGGCACAAGGGCTCACTGTGTTTAGTCCCACAGGGATATCATAGTTTTGGATCCATAGCAGGACCTGAGTGCTGTTTTCAGCTGGACATCTGGAAAAGGTGAAGGACTCTTCTGCACATCAGCTGGGTAAAACAAAACTGGTCTAAAGTGAAGTATTAGCAGCCACGCAAAGATGTAGTAACACAGCCTGTTAGGCAATTGGGAGAACCCCACTACAGTCCTTCTCGTTCTCCCTCTGCTCTCCTCTCCCTCCTCGTCTCTGGGCCCAGGAGA
>JBCNYH010000004.1:15665066-15678055 GCA_039654325.1 Tandanus tandanus
GACCAAGGCCAGGAAGATAATGAAGGACCTCAGCCATCCCAACAATGGACTCTTTTCTCTGTTGCGGTCAGGGAAACATTTCTGTTCCTTGAAAGCAAACACTGAGCGAATGAGGAGGAGCTTCTTCAAGCCCTCAACCAGAACACTGGTACCTGGACTTTGCATACACAATTTGCACTCTCTGTACACCTTTGCACTACTCTGCGCACACAATAACCACACTCTACATTGGCATTGGCGGAGGTGCATAATAGGCAGGCTGTGCCTGCTGTAGTGGGTACGTTGGCATGGTTTGCACAATGGCTGCTGTTTGTGTCACTGGAGTTGAAGGCTGAGTCATTGGCTGTGCTACTGGCTGCGCCACCAATACTGCTGCCTGCTTTGCTGCGTTCTTTTCTTCCTTCTTCTTCATATTTTCTTGTTTGCTGTGGGCCAACTCACTCAGCTGGACCTTTTCGTAGCTGCATCTCCAAATTTCTGGCTGCCGTTTTTCGTCTCTTTCTCTCTTCGTCTGTGCCGATCTAAGTAATGTATTATGTTTGCCTCAAAGGTGGGCCATGCCATTGTGCTCAGATCCACCACTGTGTCCAACTGATCTTGGACTTCCACTGAAAGAGCTTTCTTTACCATCATGCGGAACAGTGTTCGGCTTGCTTCTGTTTCATCCCAGGCACCTCCCATTTCTTCTGCCCATGCCTTTTGTAGCTTTAACGCAAACTCTGCCACACTCTCATTGTCTTCCATTTTTATCTTTTCCACTCTCCCGGGATCTGCCTGCGTGGGGTACACATCCCTCAGAGATTGCCAGAGTTGGTTTTGGTAATTGTTAATCATCCTTGAGTCGTATTTTTGTCCCTCGGCCACTGCTCCCAGGTTAGCATTAGTAAATATTTCACTCATCTTGGCCTTGCCCAGTGATGGAGACCATATGGCTTTAATGTCTCCTAGTGCCAGCACTTGTCCCATTGTCTGCTCCTCAAACCTTGCAATCCACTTTTGAGCACCTTTGCAGATACTTGTTAGCCTGCTATTTAGTCCTGTCAGGTCTATGAATGACCAGGAGACATAGGCCACATCGTGGCCATTTATTATGACTGGGAACTGGGACGTTGCTCCTCCCCAGGCATTGGCTTGCCCATCATCCAGGTCCTCATTGTCCACTGAAAGGTGTATTCCTGTTTCTTCTTCATGTCGTTTAGCTAGATCAGACATTAATTCCATGGTCCTGCTTGGTGCTGGTCTTCATCCAACTTTAGACCAATTCCAGTGTTTGGTGGCTTTCATTCATTTTTTGTTCTAGCTCACTATATGCTTCCCTCAAGCTCTAGTGGAGTCGGTATAAACTCGTCATCATTTACCTGGAATCTTCTTTTGTTCAGCATTGCAGACTCACTTTGTATTTGTTCTATTCCATGCACCCTCTGTTGCCATTGCCTGTTCAGTTTCTCACTTTGCTCTATCACTGATTCCATTCACTGATTCCATTCTTTCTATTCGTTTCGTTTTTCCATTTCATCTTCCGCCTGTGCGTATGATGCCTCCCCCAGCTCACCCATCGTTAGGAGGCTGTTTTCCACGTCTATTACTTGATTGTTTATTTCTTGAAGCTGGTTGTTGATTTTTGATTTCACTGATGGTATCAATTTTACCAGCCCTTGCATGTAATACTCCTCCTCACTTTCTGTGCTAGCTCCACTCTCTTCTGTACTTTTGCTGTACAAATTCTGCTCCTCTTTCCGAATCTGGGGGCAGGGCTCTTTGCCTCGTGCTTTCTTTATGCTGGATTTTTTGTGGTCCTGGTCATTTAAGTCAGGGCCACTTGGAGTTCTCCCTCTTTGCTGTTTGCTCCCAACAATCAATTTCCTTTCCTTTCTCCTCTGGTGTGCTTGAATAGAATACCCTCATTCTCGGCTGCCCTATTCCCACTTCACTTTCTCCACCCCTTTGGTTCGCTTGCATCTCATAGAGTTTGTTGCACAACCTGTCTCCCACTGTCAGTCCTCCACAGAACCCTGGGTCCCACTCTGGGCTTTCTTTGCCCTTTTCCAGGTTTTCCTTTAGTTTGGGGTGTTCCTTCTTTTGTCCTTCTTCTGAGTGCCATGCTCCCCCCTCTTCATCATCCTCGTTTGGTCTATACATTACTCTGCCTTTGAACTGTGACCTGCAGAAGAAATCTTGACTCAGGTCTTAGACTCATGTCAGCTTTTTCAAGCAACTCCCAGGTTTCAGCACCATTCTTGGTATTCACATAGACCATCCTGACCACACACCCTGTTTTATTTTAGGATATGTAAGTACCCTGACCATCTCTTTGTCATTTTGACATTACACTAAGTGGCTTGATCTTAAGATATGAGTATGGTATGAATAAGCCTTTTTCTAAATGCATTTCTAATTTTATTATAGCTCAAGCTTTAGCAATTACACTGCTTCACACCTTCACTTCACACTGTCATGGAGAAAAGTGTCCAGTTCACAACACAAGAGATTCAAATCCATTTTCAGGTGTTTATTTAGCTTTTAGGAAAAGAAAAGCATACAATCAATCACACAGAAGAAATTGTTCCAAGAGGAAAACCTTGGACATGGTCTACCAGCTTGCATTGGCTTATAAACAGTGCCAATTCCACTCTGATTGGTCTATCATCCTCTAGCTCTTGACTCTGATTGGTCCCTCATGACCTCATATCTCAACATGTCTTAACAAGTCTTGACATGTCTCAACATGTCCCAAGCTGACCTTAAAGCATAGGCTCGACGCCCCCCCATCGCTTAGGATGGCCATTTTGTTTCTTTTCAAGGTCCAACATCAGCCAAGCAATACTCGTACAGAGTGGAATGGCCCAAAAATAAAATAATAAAATAATCTTACACTCACTTCAGTGAATAAACTATTCATACAATAGTCACATAAATCATCCAATAATCAAATAGAACAGTAAATCATACAACTGCTATTCTATTGGTATAATCATTAAGAATTTAAATATATTTCATTAGAGATGACTTCATTGGACAGTTCTCCTTTTCATGATTACAAATGTCTTTAAATATAGGAAATATGATAACTCATTCCAAAGATATTACAATTTCTGTATTCATATTCACGTTGACGTGGTTAATAATCAATCATTAATCCCAGTACATTATAGGGAAGTCCAGCAATTTGCATAAGATTTATGGGGGACCAAATTTATGACATAATGACATTTCAGACTGGTAGGCCATAGGCCTTCTACAGTTCATGGGTCCAAAACACAGCGCCTCAGTGGCACCTGATACCCCGATTTCCTCCACTTCAGCACTTTTACATTTACATTTACAGCATTTGGCAGACGCTTTTATCCAGAGAGACATACAATTATCATTTTTATAAAACTGAGCAATTAAGGGTTAAGGACACATCACACATAACACTTTGCATATGCACCTTACTTTATCCCATTTTGTTTATTTTCTCTAGCTCAGTCAACTCATTGTGGCATTTTCAGGAGGAAGGGAAGAAACCTGCGGCACCTCTGTCGGTGCCACCCACCTTGTCTGTCCTCTGATCTTCTTGATTACCTGTCCTTCCTTTCTGCCACCTGGTTCCAGCCCACAACTCCTGGGCTTTAATCTGTGCCTCGCCTTCACTTCATCAAGCCTCGAGCTGTTACCCATGACCAGGGTACCCAATCTCAACCTGAAACCCATGACCAATCCACCTAGGTTTGCTTTTGGCACTCTCAACCTGTTGGTTCTCAACATGTCCAGGTCACTTCCCTGTAGATTCAGACCGAGGGTTTCCTTTTTGATAATTCTTTACTTGATGCCCCTTCTTCCCCTCCTAGCTCTCCTTTTATTCCTTTGCATTCATCTGAATATTCTCCTCCTAACTCCTCAGTGGAGTATTGCCTAGGTTCCCCCGTTAACTTTTGTCCAGACTCTCCCATTGATTACTCTCCTACTTCTCCTGTGGAACCTGAGCTGCCTTCTTCTTCCACTGATCCCCCTATTCCAATGATCCCCTTAAACAAGCTGACTGATCTGTAATTTCTCATGTTCTCCAATAAATTTTCATCCTCTTTCAGTCTCAGTGTGTTTTTTTTTTTATTAGTACACCAGCAGCAATGATCATGCATGAATTGTATAAATGATATATGAATATTGTAGATTTGCATTTGATCAAAGCTAGCTCCTAAGCCATAGCCAAACATTCTAATAGATAAACACTACTTTATGGCAGAGTATTGCTAAATTGAAGCTAAGTATAAATTTTATTGCTAAATTAGAGAAAAATGTAAGATTTTTCCTGACAGTGGTTATCAGAAGAATGTGTAATATTAAAGGCACCAGAAGATTTGTGGCTGATTCTCCAAGATATCAGTGAGAAATAAACAAATAACAGCTAATTGCCTTAGAAAACTGTTTAAAGTGTACATAAGACCATGTATTTTTAAAGCCATACAATTTCTAGTGAACGATCTACCTTTTTACTGCTATATGAATGAGAACAATCAGGATTGAATTGAAAATGGACTTTGTGGGATTTCTTTGCATGCAGTGAGCACTATGCATGCAGTGAGCACTGTTGTTATCAACCAGCACTGGCACTTCAGCAAAACAACAATGGAGGTGAACTATACAGGCAGCCTAGCTGCAAGGAACCTACCGATATTGAATAAAAATCACTTTCTTTTTTTTTTAAATTTTTCCACTTTACTGACCTGATTATGTACAGTTGACAGAACATTTGGCATCCTTTAAAGAAAATTGCAATAAATTAGCTACTTACTATAAGCTTTTTATACATTAGCTACTAGCAAATCAGTTATCTCTCAAAAATACAGGGTGACTCGACTCCCCTCCCCCCACAAAAAAAATGGTGACCCTAAAAACCTCCCATAATTCAAAGATAAATTAAAAAAGTGAATGAAATTATTATTTTTCTGTGTGCAAATAATGATAGGCCGGGACAGTGGCATTAGAACACCCACCTCACAGCAATAAGTCCCTGGGTTTGAGTCTGAGTCAAGGATTTTCTATGTGCATATTCAGTTTGCATATTCTCTTCGTGCTTGTGTGGATTTACTCCCTGTACACTCTAGATGCTCCGGTTTCCTACCACAATCCAAATTCATGAAAAAAGACTAAGTGGCTGTTTGAAATTGCTCCTAGGTGTGAGTGTTAATGTTTGTGTGTTTGTTGGTCCTGTGGTAGACTGGCAAGCTGTTCAAGGTGTACCAGACCTTTACCCTGAGCTGCCTGAGATATGCTCCAGTTACATTGATTACTCGCTTCAGCATACTTATTGACTGGATTGCGCTGAAGTATAAGGTTTTGCTTCTAGAACTATATACAAGGCAATGTGTTTGTTTCATCATTGTTTTTTTTTTTTTGCAAGAAGGTATTTCGAGAAATCAAGAATCAGAGAAAACATTTATTTACCATTTACTATTTCAAAGACAATTTTCAAAGACATATTTAATTGAACATTTTTAAACTGGTAAAATCGCATGTAGTTTCCATGCTTTTAATTATTGGTGGCATGGTAGTACAGTTAGAACTGTCACCTTACAGCAAGCAGGTTCTGGGTTCAAACCAGGTAATTAACTGGAGTCTTTGTATGTGGTTTTTGAATGTTCTTCTCGTCCCTGTGTGGATTTGCTCCAGGCGCAAGGGTTTCACCCTACAGTCGAAACTGCTGTAAATTAGGTCATCTGGATACCCTAATTACCTAGTAGTATGAATGTGAGTGTCTGTCTGTCTCTGTGATAGCCCTTTGAGTGATTGGTGACCACTCCAGTGTCTTGCCCAATGCCAGCTGGGACTGGCTCAACTTTCCCAGGATGGGAAATAATTGAGATGATGGATGGATGTTTGCCTTAAAAAGTATTATTATTATTATTTTTACTGGGATCTATATAACAAAAACTCCCTTATACTTTACACATTTACACAATAGACAACAGAAAATATTTAAGGTTCTAGATCAAAATTCCCCCTTTGATTTGAGTCTAAAGATAATTAGGGGGCACTTTACCCATAATGTGCTTTTTGGTGTTCTCTTCTGGCTTAAAAATTATTATAAAACATTTAGGAGCAAAAATACAAATAGTCAAACCAAAACTTGATGCTAAAATTGCAAATACTTCAACAGCTACAGTGAATTTTCCAGGAGAACTGACATAAGCTGGAATAAAGGTGATCCAAACTGCACAGAATATGAGCATACTGAATGTAATGAATTTAGCTTCATTAAAGTTATCAGGCAACTTCCGACCTAGAAAAGCCAAAATAAAACATAAAAGTGCAAGGACTCCAATATATCCCAACACAGCCCAGAATCCTATAGCTGAACCTAAGCCACATTCCAAGATAATTATTTCCTTGTAATGTTTTAGATTTTTTAAAGGGAAAGGAGGAGATATTTTCAACCAAAACACACAAATAAGAACCTGTATGAAAGTGAAAAAAAGAACACTAAGTCTTTGCTGTGGAGGGCCAAACCATTTCATCACATTACTGCCTGGAAGTGTAGCCCTGAAAGCAATTAACACAACCAATGTTTTTCCGAGGACACAGGAGATACAGAGTACAAAGGTGATCCCAAATGTTGTGTGGCGCAGCATACAGGACCACTCAGTCGGCCGACCAATGAAAGTAAGTGAACAGAGAAAACACAAAGTCAGAGAAATGAGCAAAAGAAAACTCAGTTCAGAGTTGTTGGCCCGAACAATAGGAGAGGCTTTGTGCTTGTAAAAGACAGCACCCACACACATAGCCATGAAGGCCCCAGTGATGGAGAATACTGATAAGATGACGCTGAGTGTGTCATCCCATGAAAGGAACTCAACAGGCTTAGGGACGCAGCTCTCTTGTTTGGTGTTGGGCCAGAATTCATGAGGACAGCGCAAACAATCCAAAGAGTCTAAAAAAAAAAAAAAAAAAAAAAGGAATTATATATATATATGATACATACAGGATGGCAATATGAGTCAACATTAAATAAAGGCATAATGAAGTTAAAGCAAAAAACAAGATTATCACTCTCCAACAAAACTATGTGCTGCCAAGAAATGTAGTTACAGTACATTACTGGATGTCAGACCTCAGGGAACTGCTTATGCAACTGTCATTCCCAGTAGATTTGAAATGCAGTTATAACTTGCCAATAAATTATACTTGTGTACAGCTACTTTTTTGCCAACCTAACAAGTGGACCAGCATAGAAGAGCCATTTTCACTAATCAACTGACTAACTGAATGCAACTGTTGAAAAACACATGCACAATTAATCTAGCAAGCAGAATTTCATTTTTGCCACACTTAGCTAGCAAGCAGGGAATGAAACCAGGATACTTGTGTGACAAATGCCATGCACCTGATATTAATCCCATAAAACTAGACTTTGATGTATTGTTTTCTTGTTTACTTTTTTTTTTTGTTAGTGATTGAGTTATGAAGCAGCGTGGAGTTTGCATGTTTTCCCTGTGCTTTTTTTACTTTTCCTCTGGGTGCTCTGGGTTCCTTCCACAGTCCAAAGACATGATCATTAGGCCAATTGGCTGATCTAAATTGTCCCTAGGTGTAAGTGTGAATGATTGTGTGTTTGTTGGCCCTGCAATGGTCTAGTGAGCTGTTCAAGGTGTACTCTGCCTTTGTCGTAAGTTGGCTGAGAGGTTAGCCTTCCCGCGACCCTAGTAGACCCGGTTTGACTGATGAATAAATAAATAACATGCCTTATTAGGGATTGTAGCTAATTTATTAGTGACTTGATTATGTTCTTAATATCTTAGGTCTGTCCTTGGTTGTCCTAAAAATAAAATGAAGACAGTATGAAGCAATAATGCAGATTGGGAACTAAGGCATGATTAAGTCTAGAATGTTGTATACAGTAATACACAACCTGTCTTGTTGCTGATTTCTCCTTCAGCACATGGTATACAGTCAAAACAGCAAAAAGGCCTTTTCTTTTGTACAGCTTTTCTGGTGCCTGGTGGGCAGCTTTTACTGCACACAGACACTGGAACCTAGCAAAACAAAAAATCACCAATGCAAAATATTATTTGGGCAAATTCCATATTATATTTTGAAATTCTGCTTAATAAACAACACAATACCACAGTATACTTTTTTATTCTATGAGATCATTTATATAAAGACTATTAGTTCTATGAGAACTGGAGAGCAGTTTTGAAATCCACAAGGTAGTTATAATGTACCTCTGTCTGGCCTCCAAGCCATTTGATATTTTTACTCATTCTAAACTCCTGTCCTCTTGGTCTGGTTGAGTCATACTCTCCCACTGTCACAAAATCCAAAGTTCTATCCTTCTTATACTGCCAATTTATTAGTTCATAGACAGCTGGAGGGTCGCCATTAGAATCAAACGAAACCTTAAAACCATTTTTGGTGGTAAAGTTCACTACTTTGAGCTGATTGCGAATCTGGAAAAGAATTGAATAAAATGTTATGGCACAGTCAACATTGTTTGAATATATTTATTAATGGAGTTTTAAGTGAAAACCACATGAACTGAATAGTTTTACTATTAAATAAACAATTCTTTACCTGCAATGGTGTAAATTTAATATTTTTATCACATTTTGTGTCATTGCAGATTAGTCCATGAATAGCATGTGCTGTGGCATATATTGCTTTGTACACCGTATTAGTGATGCGTAACTGAGATGTATCGGAGTATGGGTTCTTAAGTGTTTGAATGTCCTCACTTCCATCACACTCTCGCACACCTTCTGTGATGTCTGTTCTTGTTTTAAGATAACAGCTGAATGAGCTTTCCCAAAATTCTCTTAACAGGGGGGATTTAAGGGCTTGGAATGATGTGAGGTCTAACAGAAACTCACAGAGGCCAGGAATAACTGATTTGGGTACACCAAATCCTATTGCACCAGCACACATTATATTGCAGAAAATCAGGGTCAATTATCCATGATTCACTTCCAATCCACTGAAGTGGAGGAGGTTGTTCTCGCATCAATTCTTCTAAGAGAAATCTCATGTCTCCTGATGACATAAATGCTACTATAACCCGGGCTGTTGATCTACGGATCACATTTGCCACCCGCTCCAATTTATTGTGTGGCTGTGTCCTATAGTAGGCTTCAGAGTACTCCACACATATTCCCTCAGTTTGTGCAGCCTTCAGGAACGATGCCATTCCATTATTCCCATAGTCTGTATCACTGTGCACTGCTCCAATCCATGTCCAACCAAAATTCTTGACCATTCTTGCCAGTGCAGCTGCTTGGTGGTGATCACTAGGTATGGTCCTAAAGAAGGCAGGGTACTGATGCCTATCACTGAGACAGGCACAGGTCGCATAGTGACTTACCTAAAATGCACACAGTGTAAGAAAAATAAAATAGAATATTTTAACAGCTCATATTTTTTTCTTTACTAGTTAGAATATTATATCGTCACATGCATTTATATTTGTTATGGTTGGCAATGTGCCACTAGCTAGATTTCAGCAAAAACAGAGACAGAACACAATAATTATTTTAACCTGTGGAATTTTAAAAAGACCAAGCAATCTGGCGATACTGATTGATGAGGTTGATGTAGAATCACCGATGACAGCTGTAACATCAGCAGCTCCTCCAGATTTTGAACAGGAGTTAGTGTTGTTGAAAACTGACTCAAAACCATTTGTAAGCTGAAATGTAAGTTTTACTGCCATTGGCACAGCAGAACATGAATCATGTATCTGATATCCTAATGTGATGCCTGGTAGGAGATCTGTTCTGTTGTTGATCTCATGGATGGTAAACTCCATCGCACAGGCAAAGCGCAGTTCCCTGAAATCCATGCTGTTAATACAGAGTAAGCTGGTAAGTATTGTTTTTTGTTTAAAAAGCAATATTTGTAATTTCTATATTTTCAAGTTTTATACATAATTCATTAATCAATGTCAAAATAATGAGAACATAATTTAAGCAAAGTGTTATAAATATAAACACACATACTTATTTTTTTTCTGTATTTCTAAAATAAATCCCTTGGTGTACATTGATTAAATCAACACACTAACCTTCCAGAGCACTGTAGCTGTGATGGCATCTTGGTGTAGGTTATTTGTTCTGATTTTGTGTAGTAATGAATAGTAAAAATCCCTCCAATTATAAAGTCTCCATTCATAAATATGCCAGGTTGCTGAAGAACAGTCCATAGCTGGCAGCTGTTAACATGACATGCTGCAGGGTTGAGCACAGTTATGTACAGAACTACTCCAAGGGGCATCAGACTAGAAAAGAACTGCATGTCTGAAAATATGGATCAGTACTCTAAAGGTCAGAAACCTGCTTCACCATTCTTTAAATGGTGATTGTGGTATGCGGGCTTTATTTGTCCCAAACCAAGCACAGGCTCAGTGAGCCACAAAAACAGGAACAACACAAAACAGGGTCTGAAAAGGAAACCTGCCACAAGGGGCAAACCAAAACCAACAAATATAACAGGTAAATAAACCAAGGATCCAGGAGAACTTCAGGAGAAGTCGTAACAGGTAGAGACCACAGAACTCAAGGTGAGGCCAAGCCACTAGAAGGCGTAGCAGTGAAACACATGCATCTCCAATGAGGCTAGACACTGAAGTGTGTCTAGCAGGGGTTTATATGGGGAAGACAATCAGCTCTGTTAATAAGGTGCAGGTGATGACGATTAGTACTCGGGGGAGTGTGCTCGCGGTGTGTGAGAGTCGGGGAGAGAGTTCGATATGGACGTAACAAATATGCTGCATTGTCAAAGCTTATTAAAAAGACAAGGAAACATGGTTAATTTTCTTGAACATGTCAAGTCCAGCTAATACTTGGTTCTTCTGAGCATAAATCTGTGGACAATATTTGATGTAATATTATATTTTTCAAGATTCAACATTCAAGATTCAAGAATAAAATATATACTTAAAATATACTAACATATACAAATCTAACCAGTAAGCAATGAATAAGTACTAAACAGCAGCAGAAGCAGAAAGTGACAGTTGCAATATATAAAAAGTGACCATGGGCAATTATGATATTGAAATAGCAATGTGCAAATATTTTATGCAAAAATATAATCTATGCACATAAATGACAATGTGCAAAAATGTAAAAAATATATACTAAAAAATATACAAACAAGTAAATCTAACTAGTAAGCAATATATAATAACAAAGAGTAACAAACAAAATGAGCATGCAGCATGAACAATGCATTTTATGAACAATGCAGCATAAAATGACAGTTGCAACATAGGAAAAATGACCTTGTGCAATTATGATACTGAATGACATTGTGCATTGCAAACAATAAGATGTGCACTATAGCGTGAGACACTGTAGTGAAAATTGTCCAGAGTTAGTATGGATGGTGAGACATGGCTTGGTTGAGGAGCCTTATACTCTGTAGGAAAAAGCTCCTTCTGAGTCTCTTAGTCCTTGTCGTCAGACTGCAGAACCGTTTGCCTGAGTTCAGCAGATGAAACAGACAGTTTCTGGGATGGGAAATGTCCCTGATGATCTTGATGGCTCTGCTCCAGCAGCGACTTGTGTAGATGTCCTGTAGCGAGGACAGATCAGATGCAATGTAACGCTCGGCTGCCTTGATCACTCTCTGCGGGGCTTTCTGGTCTTGTACCGTGCTGTTGCCAAACCATGCTGTGATGCTGTCTTGCCTTCGTGACCTGAGTGTGGATATGGATGGACCAGGTAAGACTGTTAGTGAGATGAGCCCCAAAGTACTTCATGCTGTTCACCTCCACTGGAGCACCACCGATGGAAAGAGGAGAGTACGACCGCTGCTGCTTTCTGCTGAAGTCCACCACCATCTCCTTGGTTTTGCTAACGTTCAGCTGGAGTTGGTTATCCTGGCACCATCTTTCCAGGTTTTCCACCTCTTTCCTGTAGGCCGTCTCATCATTGTTGGACATGAGGCCGAGCACTACTGTGTCACCAGCAAACGTGATGGTGGAGATGGAGCTATGAGTGGACATGCAATCGGAGGTGTAGATAGTGTACAGCAGGGGGCTCAACACACATCCTTGTGGGACTCCAGTGCTGAGGGTGATGGTGCTGGACACCCAATGGCCCAACCTAACCACTTGGGACCTCTCTGTGAGAAAGTCCAGCACCCATCTAAACAGCTGGGTGTTCAGTCCCAAGTCCCTCAGCTTGGTGAACAGTCTGAGTGGGATCACACTGTTGAAAGCTGAACTGTAATCGATGAACAGCAGTCTCACGTAGTTCCCATTTTTACTGTCCACATGTGTGAGGGTGGTGTGTAGGATGTGGGAGATGGCATCCTCCGTCGATCTGTTTGGACAGTAGGCAAACTGCAGAGGTTTGATGGAGCTGGAGATGGAGGAGCAGATGGAGTTCTTTACAAGCCAATCGAACACCTTCATGACCACAAATGTCAGAGCCACAGGGTGGTAGTCATTCAGGCTGGAGGGCAGTTCTGTCTGCTCGGAGCATGGAGAAAGACTTACAGCGAGGTCCGGGACCACAGGCGTGAGCCATGTTTCGGAAAAACACAGGTTGCAGTCCCTGATATTACACTGGAACTTTACTTTGGCTGTGAGGTCATCCAGTTTGTTCTCCAGTGACTGAACATTGGCCACTAAAATACTGGGCAGTGGTGGTCGGTGTGGTCACTCCCTCAGTCTGAGCCGTACTCTGGCGTATTTCCCGCAATGTTTCTTTGTTCGCTGCCGGCAAGGCTCACAGCTGCTGCTGCCAGCATCGCAGAGTATCTCAGATGGCCGCCATGGATCTACTGAGAAAACTTCTAAAAACTGGTGGGTCAGCTGTAGTTTGATGTTTAACAGTTTCCCTGTCATAGGTAGTGAAAGCTGCACATGTTCATGTGAAAAGCACAAAAAAATAAAGGTAAAAAAAGTACATAAACACACATTCTGTGCGGAGCGTACAGGAAGGCGTCTAACCCAAGCCGCGCCATCTTGGAAAAAAGTAATTAATAAATAAATAAATAAATGAGAATAT
>JBCNYH010000004.1:15690930-15701644 GCA_039654325.1 Tandanus tandanus
AGACACTGCCGGGCCTTCTTCACCAGGGTGTTAACATGACAGGACCATGTCAGGTCCTGTGTGATGTAAACACCTAGGTACTGGAAACTGTCCACTCACTCCACTGGGGTCCCATTGATAATCAGGAGCATTCCTCTCCTGCTTTGTGCTGAAGTCCACTGTCAGCTCCTTAGACTTGCTGACGTTCAGGAGGAGATTGTTGTCCTGGCACCATAATTCCAGGTTTCTAACACTCCTCTAGGTAGGCCGTCTCGTCGTTGTTAGAGATCAGGCCCACAACCAGAGTGTCGTCCGCAAACTTAATGATGCTGGTGGAGCTGGAAGTGGCCACACAGTCGTAGGTGTATTACAGCAGGGGGCTCAGAACACAGCCCTGGGGGCCTCCAGTGCTGAGGGTGAGTGAGGGTGAGACATGGTTGCCCAACCATACCGCCTGTGGTCTGTCTGTCAGGAAGTTGGAGATCCAGCGACACAGGGATGGGCTGAGGCCCAGGATCTCCATCTTAGTGGTGAGTATGGAGGGAATTTTGGTGTTAAACGCTGAACTGTAGTCAACAAACAACATTTTTACATAATTCCCCTTTACGCTGTCCAGTTGGCTCAGGACTGTATGATGGAGGTGTGTGATGGCGTCCTCAGTTGATCGGTTGGGACGGTACGCAAACTGTAGCAGGTCCAGGGAGGCCAGTAGCGAAGAAGTGATGAAGTCTCTGACTAGCCCTTCGAAGCACTTCATCACTACTGAGGTAAGGGCCCCTGGGTGGTAGTCATTCAGGCAGGTGGGCTGAGGTTTCTTGGGGACTGAAACAATGATGGACTGTTTGAAGCATGTAGGGATTATTGACTGATCCAGGGAAAGGTTGAATATCATAGTGAACACTGGAGCAAGCTGGTCGGCACAGGTCTTCAGGACCCGACCCGTGATGCCATCTGGTCCTCCTTGTATTCACACTCCTGAATGCCTTTCTCAAGTTGTGCTCTGAGATGATGAATGAGTTACCCTCTCCGGTATTCTCCAGAAGTGTGCTGCCCATAGCGATGTTAGCACTGCTAACCCTGTTAGCGCTGTGAGCTGCAGCCTCGAAGCGAGCATAAAAGGTGTTTAGCTAATCTGCCAGAGAAACGTCTCCATTCCCCGATCTGGAAGATGGTGTTTTATAGTCCATCATATTCCTTAGTCCCTGCCACAGATTCCTAGAGCCACTCTGTTGAAAATGTGACTCTAGTTTCTGTCCATAGCGCTGCTTCGCCTCCTTCACCACTCTGCGCACATTGTAGGATGCAGTCTTGTACTTGTCCATGTTTCCACAGGCGAGCCCTGTGTTATACGCTGCGGAACGGGATCTCAGAGCATCGCGGACAGATTTATCCCCCCACGGCTTCTGATTAGCAAACGTTCTGATGGTAGTCTTCTCAACTGTGTCATCCACTAGTTTTCTGATGAATCCCACAACTGCTTCCGTAAACATGTTGATGTCTGCGTCACCCAGAGCGTCTTGCGGAGTGGCCACCGATTGCTCCTCGACCTTTCAGCAGCATTTGATAGGGTCAACCACAAGACTGTCTTGTCCACCCTCAGAAGTCTTGGAATTTGTGGCTCAGCATGGCTTGTTTCCTAACTGGAAGGTCACTCATATGAAGTTGCATGGAGGGGATCCACATCTGCTCCACGCAGACTTTCCACTGGCATTCTCCAGGGCTCAGTACTTGGTCCACTTCTATTCTCCCTTTATGCTAGGTCCCTCGGTGATTTCATATTCTCAAATGAGTTCTCATACCACTGCTATGCAGATGACACTCAATTTGTCCTCTCTTTTCCTCCCACAGAGACTGATGTTTCTGCCCAGATCTCTGCATGTCTGGCAAGCTTCTCATTATGGATGGTGGCTGAATCCCAGCAAGACTGAATTTCTGTTCATCCCAGCTGACTCATCCCACATCAGGATTTTGTAATCACCCTGGACAACTCTGTGATCTCTCCTTCAGTCACTGCACGAAGCCTTGGGGTAACCATCTAAAATCACCTGTCCTCCCCCTCTGATATTGCTAACCTTTCTGAATTATGTCAATTTCTCCTCTTTAACATCTGAAGGAGTTGTCCATTTCTTTCCACTTAGGCCGCTCAGATACTTGTTCAGTCCCTTGTAATCTTAAGACTAGACTACTTCAACTCACTCCTGGCAGGTCTGCCTTTGAGGGCCATTTGACCTCTGCAACTGATGCAGAATGCAGCTGCCCCAGGTTGTTTCTAACATTCTCAAGTTTTCCCACACAACTCCTCTGCAACTCTGTCTCCATTGGCTTCTTTTAGCTTCTTCCATTAGATTTAAAACACTAATGTTTGCTTACGAAGGCAAAAATGGACCTGCACCCTCCTACCTCAAAGCACTTATCACCCCCTCATTGCACCATGTTTTCTCCGATCCTCTAGTACTTCTAAATTGGTCCCTCCTTCTACCAAGAGTAAGGAAAACATGCATCTAAACTCTTCTGGTTCTGGCACCATGGTGGTGGAATGAACTTCCTCTAGATGTCTGAACAGCTGAGTCACTGGGTACACACAACACCTATCCATTGAGTGCTTCCATTCCCCCACATTATAATTAGGTTGAACCAGCATGAGCTTGGAGAAGAATGTCACAGGATGAAGTTTAGATCTTTCTCTGATACTCCTTGGCCCCACTCCTGTGTCAGACATGTCCACATTTATGAAGAAAGGTTGGGCTGGGTGAGGGTGTTTAAGGATCAGGTACATAGCAAATGCATACTTTAAGTTGCTAAATAGTAAATGGATTCCACTGCAACTTCTTGGCATTTTTCTTGGGCAGGTATTGGAGGGGAATTCCAACTTCAACATGAACTGGTGAATCCACAGTTGTTCTGAGGCTAAGGGGATGAGTGGCACTTGGTATGCATATTTCAGGGTAATCTGTTTCAGGCCCCTATGGTCAATGCATGGTCACAGGTTCCCTCCCTTCTTCTTTACAAAGAAGAGAGCTGATGAGACTGGTTCTGTGTGTATATATCCCTGTTTTAGTGCTTCCTCCACAGTTTTTTTGTCCAGTGAGGGACAGTGGCTAGATTGTGTCACATGGCACAATCATTGGGCTGGTGCATAGGAAAGACACAGGCGTTAATCTTAATGAAGACCTTCAGCAGGTGGTACTTGAGAAGGATATCAATGTTAATTTTGATATAGGTTCTTTTAATAAATGTGAATGCAAGGCACAGATGGGTTGGGCATTGTACACAGTGTTGAAGTCACCATGATAGCTATCAGTCTATTTTCCATCAATTATGTTTAAATTACACACAGGTGAAAAAAATTAAATAAAATAATAAAAAATAAATTAAATAAGTGCAATAGGTATTCATTCAAATGTTCATGCCACTTTGATTATCTAAATCCAGGTGGCTTTTTTTTTATTATTATTGTCAGGGCATTGTACATACACATATCAGCCATAATATTAAAACCATCTGGCTATTATTGTGTAGGTCGTACTTGTATAGGCTCTAAGACATCAACACAAATGGTGCTAACTCAACATTATGGATTTCCCAAGATCACTGAGAGTGTTCCATTTTTTATTTTTATTTATTTATGTATTTTTGTGTGTAGAGCACTGTTTCTATTAAATTTCTCACCAATATTGTTTTTACCGAATCAGTGATTTAGCAACCAATTTTGGGAACATTTAACACAAACAGAAAGTGTAATTAAACAAAATAAACTAAGAAGTACAGCAAGAACATAATTTATTTTAATGATTCCATACATTATAAATGATTGTAACGTGTACACACTTAGAACCTTACAATATATTAATTTTGCAAATATAGTATCAAAGAGAGCTGACCTTCATTGATGAATACTACAATATGTTAGGATTAGTAAATCCATTGATCTTCGTTATTAAGCTATGTTTGTACCAATGAGCCACACCAGATTCAACAAAATTGTAAAAAAAGGCTGTATAAAAGTTATGAATTGCACCTGTGTGTAAGTGTGACTGCTTTCATGAGAACTGAAGCTATTCATCTGTCTCTGCAAATAAATCCACATGCTGATGGATAACACACTCCTTTACCTTGGTGTGATATGCTAAGGCTTCCAAAACTATCAGGTCAGCCATGATGAACCTGCAAGGCCACACCTCTCACTGACCTTATTTAAAGAAAATGTATATACAATATATACAAAAGACTTAACCATAACTATTACAATATGTTTTGCAGTCAAAGATGTTAATATTATCACCAAACAATGGTATTGATATTCGTTTAAATTGAGTAGGTTATAAAATTAGAATTATACATAAAATATAAATCTAAGTATAAAATCATATCAAGAAATTATTTGGTTTATGGGGTTTTGAAGTCTTAAGATATATTAAGACGAATAAGATATAGAGCCATTTAATAAAAACTAAGCTTGTTCAGTTAAAATTGCTTTCTACCATGTGTAAATTTTCTTACTACCTGTGTGAAAATTCAAAATACTAAGACTGGTGAATGCCACCAGTTTACATAAATTGTTGATAAGTGACTTTTACTAACAAATATGTTAGTACGTATGGTTCTTGCATAAGGCCCATTGTCACGTTAATATAAAAATGTTAAAATACAGGACAACACTGTGTAAAAGTTACAATTAATTACCCTTTGAATTTTTTCCCATTATATGTTTTCTGGTGTTTCTCTCTGGTTTGATTATCAGTACAGACTATTGATGATCAGGTATGGTGTTTGTAATGTTTATAAGAACACTGTATTTTATAATGATGCTGCACACCATATTTTCACATAACATTATTATTAACATTATATTTTCAAACAGCACAATCTAAAACATATAATTAACTAACCCTTTGTATTTTTTCCCATTATATGTTTTCTTGTGTTTCTCTCTGGTTTGATTAAAATTATGTAACATTTTGGTACAAAAATGCATAAAAGTAGGCCAAAAGCTGAAGACAAAATTGCAAATATTTCTACAGCAACTGTATACTTTCCAGGAGAGCTGACATAAGCTGGAATAAAGGTGATCCATACTGCACAGAATATAAGCATACTAAATGTGATGAATTTAGCTTCATTAAAATTATCAGGTAACTTTCTAGCAAAAAAGGCTAGGACCAAACAAACAAGAGCAAGAAGTCCAATGTATCCTAGAACAGCATAAAAGGCAGTATCCGAGCCTGTGTTACATTCTAAAATTATTTTTTTACTGCCATGTTCAAAAACCTTATCTGGGAATGGTGGTGCAACATTTAGCCACAGAATACAAATAACTATTTGAACTGTGGTGCAGGAACACACAATGGCCCTTTGTTGAGGTGGTCCAAATTTTTCTGCCATATTGTTTCCAGGTAATGTTGCCTTGAATGCAGTTACCACAACTATAGTTTTTCCAAGCATACAGGAAATGCAGAGGGCAAAGGCAATACCAAATGCTGTGTGACGCAACATGCAGGCCCAAACTGTTATCTCTCCAATGAATGTGAGAGGACAGAGGAAGCAACATATAAGGGAAAGAAGTAAAAGTAAGCTCAGCTCTGAATTATTTGCTTTTACTACTGGTGTGTCTCTAAAATGTATGAACACCACCATAGTGGAAAATGTTAAACAGGCTCCCAACAGTGACAGGGCCATGAGAATAATGCCCATTGTTTCAGTGTATGAAAGAAACTCTGTTATTTTTAGAATGCAGCTGTCTTTTCTTTCATTAGACCAGTACTCCTCAGGGCAGTTGATGCAATCTGTTCCTCCTAAAGTGGGAAAAAAAGACATGATTGATTGCTACAATCCAATTGATTCAGCAATATTGTTTAGCAGATCATGTCACCTGTTGTGTTTGATATAGAGCCTTCAGCACATGGAATACAATCAAAGCAGCACAGAGGTAAACCTTTAATTTGTGCTTTCCTTGTTCCTTGTGGACAAATGTCTGAGCAAACAGCTTTTGGAGTCTGGAACAGTTCAGAACATGTTAGTTGAATGAATGAATGAATGAATCAGTCAATCAATCAATCAATAAATATAATAATAATAATAATAATAATAATAATAATAATAATAATAATAATAATAATAACAATAATAGTAATAATGTGTTTTTTACTTATAAAGTAATGTATACCAAATTTCCTGTGCTCCAGATAATCCTGTCTTCATTAATTACAAGCTCATACTTTCCATTTACAGAGCTGCTGAAATGGCCAACAACAATATGCTGCACTTGCCCATCTATGAGCTGCCAGTTTATGACTTCATATGACGCCGGCGGGTCCCCATTCTCATCAAAGAACACTACCTCTCCAAATGCATCCACAAAATTGACTTGTTTTAACTGCTCACTTACCTTATTACCAAAAAGTATAGCATAGTTAACAAAAGGTTTTCAGTTATAGGTCAAATTAATGCTTTTGTGCAGTTAGAACTTACTATTTCAGGGGTTATCTGAGAAGCATTAAGGCATAGGATTGAGGTTTTGCTCTCAGGCTTTTCACAAAACATCCCTTGGTGTAGGGCATGTGCAACTGCATACACGCCTTGGTAGACATTGTATGAGATTCTAAGTTGTGTGACATCAAAAATTTTATTTGTGTATTCAACTTTTTCTGTTCCAGAGCATATTTTGGAGCTATTATACAAATAATTTATAGGAGAAGGAGGCCTACAGCCCACCAGTGTTTCCCAGAAATCGCTGACAAAACCAGACTTTGAATCATTATAAGGGTTGATATCTTCGAGAACTGGTGCCAGTTTGGGTATTGCCATTTTTCGGACCACAAAACCTATTGTTCCTCCAAAATACTTGAACATTTCTAGAGTGGAAAGACTGGCTGCAGTTACCCAGGCTTCACTTCCAATCCACTGTATTCCTGTGATGTTTTGCCTTACCACTTCTTTCATTAAGGGATCAATATCTCTCTCTGGTGTGAATGCAAGAATCACTTTGACAGTTGATTGCTTTATCAGTTCAACAGCTTCAAGGATTTTACTTTGGGGATAGGTTCGCGAAACAGTGCCAACAAATGCAACACAAACCCCATGAGCCTGCACTTCCTTTGTAAATGCTGATATCCCATTCTGTCCATAATCATTGTCAGACTGAATAACTCCAATCCATGTCCATCCATATTGTCTGACAAGAAAAGACAAAGCCTTTGCTTGGTAGTAGTCACTTGGTATTGTTCGGAAAAATGTAGGGTATTTTCTTCTGTCACTCAAACATGCACATGTTGAAAAGTAACTCACCTGTTCATGGACAAAGCAGTTCTATTTATCAGCACATTTTATAATAATGCAGTTTTGCAATAAAATGTTTTGCATACAAATTGCTTAGCAGTACCAATGGTATTTTGAATGGCCCGACTGCACCAGCCACAACTATGGACTGGGTTGATCCTGATTCGGCAATAAGAGCTAATATTGGAGGTGGATGACATTGAGAGAACTTTTGCTCTGATGTGCTCAATAAAGTGAGAGCACCTCTTAAAACATTAGTTGGAGAGGAACAAGAGTCCACAATTATATATCCTAGAGAAATGTTAGGAAGCAAGTGATTGTCCTGATTTATTTCATCTATTGCAAACACCATAGTCCTCATCCAGCTAAAAGCCTGCAATCCAAAACTGTGGAAAACATTCAGGCAGTAATGCAGAGGTTTGTAAAATAATCAGCTCATATTTCATCCTTCATAATCATAATATTTTAAACTTACCCATTACATTCTGCTCTTGATGGTTTTTTATCAAATGAAAACATTATATTCTCCTGTTTTGAATAAATTGGGAAAATGCCACCTATCATAATGTTTCCTTCCTTCAACATGCTTTGCACTTCAAATTTAGCCAACAGCTTACATGCAAAGCCAGTTTGTGCACA
Source organism: Tandanus tandanus (assembly GCA_039654325.1). Classification (NCBI taxonomy): domain Eukaryota; kingdom Metazoa; phylum Chordata; class Actinopteri; order Siluriformes; family Plotosidae; genus Tandanus; species Tandanus tandanus. The sequence goes on from JBCNYH010000004.1 coordinate 15,698,824, forward strand.
CAGAAGACAACACAGGTGAAATATATTAGCTATACACATGTTTGGTCAGCAATGTGAAAAACACAAGAATGAGGACTCTGTTTTATAGACATTGTCCTTGCTTACTGGGCAGGGTGTGGGTTGGTTCATAGAGGTGTGCCAACTTAGAGGTGTGAGTTGCTACATACTATGCGTTCCATATTGTAATATTTTATCAAAGCCTATTGCAGAATATCCATTCCATAATGTTTAGAAGATGATTCAGTATTTGACTATTTAAACAGAATGCAATAATGTCACAGTGCACTTCTCACTGCTCTGATGTGCTGCGATAAAAATAGTTTATTTTATTTTTTATTTTATTTCATTTGTCAAATATTTTACATTCCTCTCACCCAACATTCCCAAGAAAGATTGATTCCCACCAGAGCCACAACTTTAGCCAGGTTAAAGCACTCACCAAACATGAATGAACAAATAGTATAAATGTGTGCTCTCAGCAAGATTCTAGTGGGGCCCTCTCATTGTAACCAATTTCATCACAAATCATTTTGTTTATACACTCAAAAACAAGCTGAATAGATTGTCTCTGAGATCTTCTGTTTCAGGAACAAACAAATAAACAAAAACACACACACACACACAAAAAAAAAATCACAAACCTATTTTGCCAGGCGTGGGATTCAAATGTCTCAAAAGTTCATCTGTAAAGACTAGAATATGTGACCACTTAGTCTTACATTTTAATTGTGAATTGCTTCCATATGAGCCTAAAAGATAAGATGCATTAATGCCAAAAGTCGGCAATCTGGAAAGGTAATCAGCCATGAGGTTCTGCCTTCATGCCTTATGACAGATGATGAATCTATAGGGTTGCAGTGCCAGGTACCACCTCGTCATCCATGCACTTTGATCCTTCATTGTTTGAATCCAGGTTAGTGTACGGTGGTCGCTATCTAGATCAAACTCCCTCCCAAGAAGGTAATACCTGAGACTGTCCAAGGCCCACTTTATAGCAAGGCACGCTTTCTCAATTGTGGAGTAGCTCTGTTCCCTATGCAGCAACTTCTGACTCAGGTATAGAATAAGCCACTCGTCTCCTGGCTTCCCCTGTGCCAGCACCACCCCAATACTCACAGCTGAGGCATCCACCTGGACAAGATAACGCTCCTCAAAGTCAGGACTTTGTAGCACTGGGAATGCACACAGATTCCTCTTGAGGGTTGTGAGCACTATTTCACACTCATCCGTCCATGTAATTGGGTTGCTGGTGGCCTTGCTGGTGAAGTCCGTCAGGGGTGCTGCAATGGTGGTGAAGTTGGAGATTGTGGGCTGTTCTGGATTGTCTCGACTTTGTCCACCTGAGGCCGGACTTCTCCTCCGCCAACCAGGTAACCAAAATATTTTGTCTCAGATTTTGCCCACTGTCATTTTTGAACGTGCTGAATTTGCTGAAGAACCCGGCAAAGGTGCTGGAGATGTTCCTCCCAAGATCTGCTGAAGATGACGACATTATCTAGGTAGGCCGCACAGCAGTCTTCACAACCCTGCAGCACACGGTCCATGAGACTTTGGCAGGTAGCTGACGCCCCATGCAGACTGAACTCACGGTGTACTCACGTGATTTCTCGTCTAGTGGCACCTGCCAATACCCCTTACAGAGGTCAAGGGTTGTAATAAAGTTCACCTTCCCAATCTTCTCAGTGAGGTCATCTATATGGGGCATAGGCTATGCCTTGAACTGGGACATGGCATTGAGCTTCCAGAAGCCAATGCACACCCTGAGGGACCCAACTTTCTTTGGAAGAATGACGATCAGGCTGCTCCACTCACTGGTTGACAGCTCAATGACTCCCAGCTCCCTCATTGTCTGGATTTCTGCTTTCAGTCCTGCACCAAACACTCTGGCACTCGGTACGGCTGCTGTCTGATAGGTGTGGAGTCCTTAAGATGATTTTTATGCTCCAGCACCTCAGTACGGCCAGGCCTCTGCTGGAATAGAGCTGGAATTTCAGTGAAGACCTGCTAGAGCTCACCTCTCTGGCCACTCTTGAGATGCTCCAGGCTCACACCACTCTTCTGTTGCCAGGCCTCCAGGCTGCCATCGTTCCCCTCATCTTCATCTACCATGCACACCATCATCACCTTTGCCTCAGTGGTTGGCCTCTTCTTCCACTCCTTCATCAAATCAACATGGTATACCTGTTTTTCCTTGCCTTTATTGGGATGGTGTACCTCATAGGTACTCACAGTGCTGGGCAAACTGGTCATACCACTTCTTCTGGGTCCTCTGTGCCTTTTGCCATTTCTCTGCAGCCTCCTTCCGGTACTTCTCCAGTCAGTCTCTCATCTGTAGGACAAACTGCACAATAAATTTCTCTGGTGAATTTGCCTTGGCACCCTCCCACATCTTTCTCAGTAGGTCCAACAGCCCCTGGACTTGCAAATCATATTCCAGCTCGAACGAGGAGAAACCTGTAGATGCCTGGGATACCTCCCTGTAAGTAAAAAGCACAAACAGAAGCCACTTATCCCAGTCCTTACCTGTGTCTGCTACAAACCTCCTCAGCATGTTCTTTTTTTGTGTGTGTTTTGGATTTTTCCTCATTTTTCTCCCTAATTTAATCGTATCCAATTCCCACCCATCAACTTTTTGCCTTCCCTATCACACGACCACCACTGACCAGGGAGGGACGTAAGCAAGCACATGCCCCCTCTGTGACATGCGATGCTGCCACTCGCCTTTTTTCGAACTGCTGCGCATCCGTATTTGGGGCGGCCTAACACACTCGGAGGGAAAGCGCTATCCGCCCCCTCGTATGAATGAGCTCACAGACGCCCA
>JBCNYH010000004.1:15784384-15797471 GCA_039654325.1 Tandanus tandanus
TATATATATAAAATGATTTGATGGCTACAGTTCAGTGCTTATAGTGAAGATTTCGGATTTTATACGTATTTGTTTTGTGCACTGGTGTTCGACACATGTTGGCTACTTCAGAAGTTTAGTGCACTGAAATTCATTCATGCTTATTATGTTAACGGTGCTTGTGTTACACACTATGTCCACACTATGAGAATCTGCAAGAAATATGCAAAAGAAACATGTTTAAAAGGACATTTATTTTAATTAAGTCAGATTTCAATGAGCCGAGGATTTCTTAAACAGGCCACTTCACCCTTTCCAGAAGTCTAAAGGCAATGTTACCATTTTCAATGGTGTCAAACTGTGATAAGTCTGACTATCCTTCCACAATAATCCACCAACATCTTAGGATGTGGATCATTATTTGTAATGTGACATTGAACATTATATTTTTATCTTATCAAAGTAGTTATAATTATTTTTTCAACTGACACGTTCTATTTTTATATTGTTATATCATTGTATTGAATCAGAACCAATCTCAACTGTCTCATGGATGACCATACAAGAATTGGGGAATATGGAAAAATATGGAAAATTAATTATTAAGTAACCCAACGGTTTACACTGGGGCATGATGTCCGTGATCTCCATGATTTGAGAGAATTGTGAAGATTGTGGGGGTTTGTGGGATCGAATTGAATGTTGATCTTTAAAGAACTTGGTGGATTCATGATGAACTTAAGGGGAACTTGGTGGATTGTGATGATCGTGAGAGAATTTGCTGGATTCGTGATGATCGCGCTGATCTGTCAAAAATGTTGGTGCACTTAGTACAATATACTATGATTTGACGCCAATCGTGATAGAACATGGGAATCATAGTAGAGAGCAGTAGAGCTTAACAGACCTTAACAGAGCATGACAGACTTTGATGCTCCATCGTGGGGGATCCTGATGAACTTGGAAACACGATTCCATCAAGTTTCATCTCTTGGATGCACCCTACCTCCTTTCTATACCCCAATAATGCTACAAGTGTGATCATAAATCATGGAGCCCCACGCTATGTTGTAACATAGAGTTCGCGGACATCGTACCCCAGTGTAAATACAGGGTAAGTAAATGTAGAGAACAAATATTAAAGGTGAAATATTGTGTTACCTAGAAATATCTATGTTCAGTTGGGGTGATTTATTATTTCAATAATAAATAAATTAAAGATTATTTCTTTATTCAATTGATACTTTTCCCCATAATCTGCTTTTTAGTGTTCTTTTCTGGATTTAGTATAATTATGTAGCATTTTGGAAGAAAAATGCAGAATAACAAACCAAAACTGGAGGCCAAAATCGCAAAGATTTCCACAGCTACAGTAAATTTTCCAGGAGAGCTGACATAAGCTGGAATAAAAGTTATCCACACAGCACAGAATATGAGCATACTGAATGTGATGAATTTGGCTTCATTAAAATTATCGGGCAATTTCCGAGCGAGGAAAGCCAAAACAAAACATAAAAGAGCCAAAAGTCCAATATAACCCAGCACAGCCCAGAACCCTATAGTTGAGCCCAAATTACATTCCAGAATTATCTTTTCTTTGTAGTGATTTAGGTTTTTGAAAGGGAAAGGAGGGGATATTGTTAACCAAAGGACACAAATTAGCACCTGTATGAGAGTGAAGGTAAGAACACTGAGTCTCTGCTGTAGAGGCCCAAACCATTTCATGACATTACTTCCTGGAAGTGTAGCCCTAAAAGCCATTAATACCACTATTGTTTTACCCAGAACACAGGAAATGCAGAGGACAAAAGTGATCCCAAACGCTGTGTGGCGTAGCATACAGGACCAATTAGAGGGCTGACCAATGAAAGTAAGTGAACAAAGGAAACACAGAGCCAGTGCAAAAAGTAGCAGAAAACTCAGTTCAGAGTTGTTGGCTTTGACTATTGGAGTGTTTCTATATTTAAGAAATATGACTGCTGTTATCACTGTCATAAATGCACCAACAACAGAAATAACTGTTAGCAATATTCCCATTGTTTCCTCATATGACAGGTATTCGATTTCTTTCTTCAAACATTCATCCTTCTGTGGATTTGACCAGTAATCTTGCTGACATTGTTTACATTCTATAGAATCTGTAAGAATTCAATAAAAGAATAAGAGAGAAAGGTCAGGCAGGCTTTGCAAATAATACATATAACTTAAGCCATATGACAGTTTAATTAAGCTGATTTGCTGTCTTAGTATTACTCTGTAGTTAAGGGTAACCTTCTCTTCAATCCTTTTGACATAGTGTAGGCTTAATGTAGGTTAAATAGTGTATACTCACATTCAAATGTCACAGTTTCACTGACTTATTTTATATTAAACACTTATTCTTGCATTCTTGAAGGAAAAAAGATGGCTGTGTCTTTTTAAACAATGTACATCAAAAAATGTATGCACGTGTATATCTGAATGAAAATAAAGCTAAGTCTAAGTCATATATATATATATATATATATATATAAATTGATTTGATGGCTACAGTTCAGTGCTTATACTGAAGATTTCGGATTTTATACATATTTGTTTTGGCTACTTCAGAAGTTTAGTGCACTGAAATTCATTCATGCTTATTATGTTAACGGTGCTTGTGTTACACTCTATGTCCACACTATGAGAATCTGCAAGAAATATGCAAAAGAAACATGTTTAAAATGTATTTAAGATTTTGTTTGCCTTGTTTGAAGATAAGAAAACACATTTTTTGATATACTATAGTTAAAAAATTGTGTATTGCCTATCATGCATCTTTAAGTGTTTTGGAAATAACAAATATTTATTAAAGTTTGCATATAAATTTTACTGAGGCGAATTGAAAAATTGACCACAGCTTTTCAAATATTTAACATTCTGAAGCATTAAATATCCCAGTGATCTGAAATAGATATTCTACTAAAATTATTTATGTGTGTTTACAATATACATTTCATATTATCAACTTAATCTCAAACTTTTAGCTGACCTCTACAAAAAAAAATATTTAATTACACTTCAATTGCCTCAAAACTGAGATATTTTTGTACCTGTCATATTACTAATCTCTCCTGCAGCACATGGTATGCAGTCAAAGCAGCAAATAGGCTTTCCTTTTTGCACAGACTTCCTTGTTCCAGGTAGACAGCTCTCAGTGCATACAGATTTTGGTACCTAGGACCAAGGCAAAATCCTTTTTTTAATTTATTTTATTTTTTTTAATACTGTGTAAATAGTAAACTGATGATAATGTAAAAGCTGTTCATACGTTTTTCCTTATACTTACTTGATCAGTATTTTTTGCCCAAATAATAGAGGTCACGTTTACAGATAAACGACTTTGACCAGGTAAAGAGGAGTCATAAAATCCAACAGTAACAAATTTATGTAGATGGTCCTTATTTGTTTGCCAGTTTATTATTCCATATTTTCCTGCAGGGTCACCATTTTTATCAAAATAAACATTTTCACCATCTTTGGTCTTGAACTTTACTTTTTTGATGTGCTCAAGAAACTAAAAATAACAATTAAAATCAAGCACAGTTTACATGTGAATACAAATTATATACTTATAATATGTACTTATACTTATTATAAAAGTTTTTTACTCAAAGCAATACTACCCTCTCCATTAAGTGCATTAATACATGATCTTTCAATACAACATGTGTGTGTCAAAGCTAGCCTGTGCAAAAAACCAAAAAAACAAAAAACAAAACAGTGTCTTAGCACCACTTTAAACTCACGGTAGGAGGATCAGGTTGCTTTTTTGTAGGACAACTTTGTTTACAGCCAAGAAGGTCATGTAGAGTATGGCCAATGGCATAAACTCCTTTATACACATTACTGATAGTGGGAATCATGGAATTAGTGAAAATGTTTTCCACTTCAGACAAATTTTCTTCTCCTGTGCACATAGGTAACCCTTCTGAACCATTCTGCACTGTATATTTACAATTAAACAGAGCTTCCCAAAATTTGGCAAAAATATCACTGCCTGCATATTGTAGTGGTTTTATATCAAGAATGAAGTCCTCTAGTCCTGTTACTGTGCTTTTGGAAATGGCAAGCCCTATAGCTCCTTGGAGTATATTTTGCTTATCCAGTTTGGCCACTACTGGATCAGCAATCCAACCCTCAGTACCCACCCATTGATATCCAGTGATGTTGTGTTCAGTAAATACATGCACCAAAATTTCCCAATCCCAGTGAGCAAGAAATGCCACTATTACTCGAGAACTCGAGCTTTTGATTTTTTCTACGATTTTTAAAACTCTTTCTTTTGAGTAGGTTCTAAAAAATGGAAGAGAATATTCTAAACATATGCCCATTTGTTCTGCAATTTTAGTAAATGTAGCCATCCCATTGTTACCATAGTCATCATCTCTTCTTATTGCTCCCACCCAGGTCCAGCCAAAGTGCTTGACAATTTCTGCTAGGGCCCTGGATTGGTGGTAATCACTTGGGATAGTGCGCAGAAATGAGGGATATTTCGTTTTGTCACTGAGACACTCACAGCTGGAAGAGTGACTAATCTGAAATTACACAAACACAGGCAACTCAGGCATTAGGTTCATTCAAAATACAGTGCCAACAGTGCACCAAGAGTGACCTATAATAAAGCCATATCACCTACTTTTCTAACTTTTAAAGTGTTCTTTTAATGTTCATATTCTTTTTTATAAAATGTCAAATTCTTACTATGGGCATGTTGAAAGGTCCAATACTCTTTGCTATAGCTGTGGACACGGACGAATATACCTCACCAATTATGGCTTGCACCTGGGCTGGCTTTTTGCAGTCTTGATGGGCAGCTGAGTTCTTATTTCCATTAATAAGTGCCATTGTCACTTTAACTCCCATTGCTTCGGAACTACAGGTGTCATAAATCTCATAGCCCAGGGAGACTCCAGGAAGTAAAGATGAACTGTTATTAATCTCTTCTACTGCAAAGATCAGAGACTGTGTGTATTGAAAAGCTCTGAAATCCAATCTGATTAAAACAATTACTCAGTTAGGTAAATGCATAATTGATGAATAGTAGCATTTTATGATACTTCATCATAGTAAATCTTCAATTAAGCACACTAATCATTATTTATCATCTATGCTTACCTTGTGCACATAATTGGAGGTGGCAATACTGAATAGGAAAAGTCTGTGAACTCCCAACTACTATAAAATGGGAAAATTCCTCCAACTATAATATCACCATTCTTCCAAAAATGTGGGTCTGCAAGCTCTCCTCGAAGGCTACAAGTGTCATTAGCTCTTGAAAAATTGATGATCGCTATAACCATGTGCAAGACAGTAAACACTGACTCCATTTGCATATGCTGCTGAAATATACAGGCAACAAAAAGGTATGTGGTCTAATCTGTTTTTAAATTAAGAGGAAGGACACAATGGTATTTATACAAATGGAAATCCGAATACTCTATGGTATAATTACACACATGAGCCAGAATCAAAGAAGGTGTGGTGTTTTCTGATTTATCAACACCCCTATAAAAAAAAAAAGAAAATTGTCCAAGTTTCACAGTTATGTTCTTAGTAACTGTCACTCTTTCCAGTTTCTAAAAAAGTTATATTTATATATAATTGCTCTTCAAATATAGCACAACTCTGCATGTGCATTTTCTTTAGACTCATTCAAAATATATTATTGACTGATTAATTAATTAATTAATTAATTTGCTCATTTGGTTGATCATTTCTGTTAGCTTATGATCATTAGTGTGATTTATCTCTTTCATAGGTGAAAGTGTAGGGTGTTTAAGACATGTTCATTCTACAATGTAGTGTTTACTGTATATGTGCATTCTGTGTTCTAAACTGCTGTCATGATTGCATACTTTAATTAAATACATGTCCGTAGACACTGCCTGGCTAAAAAAAGTCACTGTTTGGATTGAAATAAATGTGGCAACCTGGACTGGGAACATCTAGTAATATTGAGGTGGATGAAACCCCTCAACAATATGAAAACGCCACCTTGGTAATTTTGCCCAGGGAATATTGCTACCATTTACCGATAGACCAGGTACACAGGTAAGTAACACTCTACAGGCGAACAAGGTTTCAGTCCTCAAAACAATGTTTATTTTACACAACACAATATAAAACACAATAAGCCATGCTGGAGCTTACCAGGCGAGCTGATGGGCCAAGGAAGGTTAGGCATCCCCAAAAAGAAGTCAGCCCAAACACACATGAGACACTCTAAAGAGGCACACACACTCAGTAAAGGAAACATAACTGAAGATGGGCAACAATGCATAGACACCAAGGAGGAATGCCACCACCATACAAGGCCCAACCACCACCTCCTTTAGCCCAGTGTCTAAAATAAAAATAAAAAACAAGAAAACAAAAGTGAAAGTATTAGAGCAAAAATACACAGCCACAAAACACATTAACATACACACACAAAAACTTGTTTTCCTTCCTGTATGATGTCACAGCATAACCTTTCACCCTGCTCAGTAATTGGCTGACTGTGATGCAGGTGCATTGAAGCACAATTTAAACATATTATAAATTACCATTTTCTTTACAGGGAAACTACATTTTTCCTTTCTTCATAAATGTAACTTTATACAAAATATATTTTCCAAGAAGAAAAAGAAATTCCAACAGAACTGGTGAACATATCATACAGGCATGTATACACCAAATACAAAAGAAACAAAAGCATTGTCATTATAACCATCAGCCATCCACAGGGCTTCATCCTACCCTCTCTAAATATCTGATGTCCTCATCAGATTTTGGCCCTCTATTTACAAAAACAAAACAAAATAAAACAAGAGGTGAGAGAAAACTTTAAGGTATCCAATTGAATAATCCCACTTTTACCCTATGGTAATCACCAATCCTCTATGTACAGTGTTTATTGGTTGGTCTTTTGCTTTTCCTGGCCTGTCATAGGTAAGTCGAACGACTGGTTTAATCCGTCTCTTTCCTACAGGATCTAACCTAATTGGAATTGGGTCAATGTCAATACTCTCATCATTCCCACCACAATCTAAATCTGTGTGAAGCTCAGAACTAACTATTAGATCTGCTTCAGGACCTAAATCGTCTATTGTATCATTTCTCTCTACAACAAAGCTTCCATCTAAATGAATCTCTGCCCCCTGATCATCCAACCCAGGAGTTTCCCTAGGTACTTGGTTATTGTGTCTCTTCCAGATCTCATCTAGTTTTGTCATGTAAGGTCGACGTGGACCATACTCTTCAAACTCCATAGATGAGTCACTCGACTGTTCACTTCCAGTTTCTAGTCTTGGAACCTTTTCAGTCTTCTGCTGTGTTCTTAGTCATCTCATAGGGGCCTGTGATGGTTTATCCACTGCCTCTAATCTTGGCACACTAACAAACTGTCCTATTGGAAGTGGATGTTCACAGTGAATAGTCATCACTCGCCCTCTAGCTTTCTCTGGTTTCACACGATAGACTGGCAGATTAGGCAGTTTCTCCACAGTAATGTAGGGTGTTGGGTTCCATCGACTCTGGAGCTGATGTTTCCCCTTCAGCCCCAGGTTCTTGAGTAACACTCTGTCTCCAACCTTTAGCACTTGAAAACACACTCTTTTGTTGTGAGACCTCTTGTTCGGTTGATGTGTTTTGTTGGCAGTCTGTGAAGCTAAGTGATATGCATTTTTCAAATCTTCTCTTATCTACATACTGAGGTGACAAATCTGATCATTATCAAATGACACACCAAAGCAGAGGTCAATTGGGAGTCTGGCCTCTCTCCCAAATATGAGGTAATAGGGGGAATAACCAGTGGCATCACTTTTTGTGCTATTATATGCATGGACCAGGTGCCCTATGTGCTGACTCCACTGACGCTTCTTTCCTTGCTCTAATGTCCCAAGCAATGACAAAAGAGTTATGTTAAATCTTTCTGGTTGAGGATCACCCTGTGGGTGATAAGGTGTTGTCCTCTATTTCTGTATGCCCATAACATTCAGCATCTCCTTGATCAATCGACTTTCAAAGTTGTGTCCTTGATCAGAGTGAGTCCTTGCTGGAATGAAATACTCCATAATGAATGAAATACTTATCCACTACAACTTTAGCGACAGTAAGTGCTTTCTGATTCTTTGTTGGGAATGCTTGCACATACCAAGTAAAGTGGTCTGTAACAACTAGTATGCTGCTCATCCCCCTCGTGTCTGGCTCTAATGATAGGAAATCAATACATACAAGGTCCATAGGCTCACTGCTAGTTATCTGGTGCAGAGGCGCTCTCTGAACTGGACTCTTGCGTGAGACACATTCCCCACAATTTTGTATGTGCTTCTCAATCTCGTTGGACATCTTAGGCCAATAGAATCAGGTCCTAACCAATGATCATCACTCTGAGCCTTCATTAACTCGTCTCTGCTTAGTAACCCCAAGACAACACCATCCCAATGTATAGGGTAAACATAGGTATCCGGAACACATTCTGGAGGTGCACCCAACTGGACTGCATACTTTGAAGAAACACCTACAGGCTCTTCAACGTCAACTCTCTGGCAGATGGCTTTCACTCCAGGCGATGGGATGTCCTCCCATTCTTTTGAATGATCACCCTCTGGCAGGTTTCGTGAGAGTAGGTCAGCATTGATGTTACCAGGAAGTACTGGATGTTGAAATTATATGTTGCTAGTGCTGTAAGCCACCTATACCCTGTGGTGTTCAGCTTGGCAGACATCAATACATAGGTGAGAGGATTGTTATGTGTGCACACAGTAAATTGGGCTCCATACAAATAATCATGATATTTGTCCACAATAGCCCATTTAAGAGCTAAAAACTCTAGCTGGTGTATCGGGTAGTTTTGTTCAGAGGGGGAAAGTTTTCTACTCACAAATGCTACAGGTCTGAGGCTCTCAGGATAGGCCTGATACAGGACTGCACCAAGCCCCTTGAAGCTGGCATCCACATGTAGAACATAGGGGTTGTTGGGATCTGCAAATTGCAAGATTGGAGCATTGGTGAGGCAGCGAATGATCTGGTGAAAAGCCTTGGTACAAGAGCTGTCCCATCACTCTCCAAAGGGCTCAGACTCATGAAAGCACTCTTTGTTTTTGCTCTTATTAGACTTATGTTTTCTTTGGGTGGGAGCATATCCCTTGGTCAATTCTGTCAAAGGTCTCACAATGGCAGAGTAGTTCTCGATAGATCTCCTGTAGTACCCGCAAAAGCACAGAAAGGATCTTAAACTTTTCAAATCAGTGGGCTTAGGCCAGGCCTTAACCGCTTCAACCTTTGCTGGATCCGATGCCACTCCGTCTGCTGAAACAATGTGAACAAGATATGACACTTTTGTTTGGCAGAACTGGCATTTATCCAGGGAAACCTTCATTCCAGCTTCTGCAAGTCGGTCAAGAACTCGGAGAAGGGATTCCTCATGCTCCTCCAGTGCTTTCCCAAAAATGATCAGATCATCTAAATACACCAAGACTTGAAGCAGGTTCATATCACCCACTGTTTTTTCCATTAAGCATTGAAAAGTCGCTGGGGCTCCCGTAATCCCTTGTGGCATCCTCTCAAATTGGTCGAAGCCTAAAGGACAGATAAAGGTGGTTTTCTCTTTATCTTCTTCTGCCATGGCGATTTGATAGTAGCCACTCCTCAAATCTACCATTAAACCATTTACCCTCTGATAAACAGTCCAGAGCGTCATCAGTCCATGGGGTAGTGTACTGGTCTGGGATGATCCTTTGGTTAAGTGTGCAGTAATCAATGCACATTCTTACCTTTCCATTCTTTTTTCTAGCTATCACAATTGGTGATGCATGGGGACTTCATGATTCTTTAATAATTCCAGCTGCCAAAAGCTCTTGGATGTGCCTTCTGACATCATTAATATCAGCTGGAGCTAGACGGCGAGAGCGTTCACGGAAAGGCCTTGAGTCAGTCACTCGAATGTGATGTTTGACTCCCTGAGCCAATCACTCAGGCACAATCAACACATTTGGCACAATCTTCTCTTCCACTGTTCAGAAATTGGTGAGTTGCCAAAATTAAAGAGACTGGCATCAAGCCTTTCGGTAGATGGCAGAGTCCACCGAAAACAAACGACCCATCACCGTCCCTACTGGTATAACCACTGTTCTGTGGGACTCATTCTGCACTTTTACAGGGAAACACTTTACCTGTACTGCCGATTTCAACGCTACCATTGGCTGCAAGAGTACTCCAGCCAGCAATGGATCTATATCAGATGCTTCAACCATAAGCACTTCCTTTGGAAGTGGTTGCTTCCACTCTACATGACAGTTTACGTGGCTACTGCTATATCAGGAGTCTTTGGACCAGGGCAGATTAAAGCCAACACTGTGATGGCTTCAGGAACACCAGTCACATCAGCTGGAAAATCCATACTCACTACCACATAGCCCCTATATGGATAGCTAGATTCACTTAAGGCCCATATAGCTTACCCAGAAACAGGCCGAATAGGTACATTATTCAGGTACTTTCTGTTCCAATCTTCAAATATTATAGTCACCTGTGAACCACTGTCTAAAAACGCATCACACAGGTGTCCATTTATCTTCACTGATACAAGAGAGGAAGGATCAACTACATCAACAACAAGTCCATTAACAGTCAGTGCTTTTATAGTGCTTTTCTTTGAAGAACAGACACCATTGTTTCTTTCTTTGTCATTTGGTGTTTTTGCTGCCTGGCCCCTCCTTTTGAGGGAACGAATAAGCCTTTGGATCACCTTTGGCTGATTCTCCAGATTCATACATGCAGCATCAAAATGTCCATCTTCAGCACATCGGTAGCAGAAATTTGTTCCTTGGTCATTATGGGATTTCTTAGTACCGAAAGTGGTAAAGCAGCAGCTGAACAGTCAGATGTGCTATTATTTCTGGCCTCCAGTCTCTGCTCAAGTCTCTTCACCTGTTTCTTTAGCGATGTCAATTCTGCCTTATCCTCAGTTTCAGGCATCAGCACCCTACTCTTGTTCAAAGCAGTGTCAGATGTAGCTTTAGATGATGCTACTATCATGGCTCCAACCATCGACTTAAGTTCCTTTATTTCATTTTTCAGGACCTGAATATCCTTGTTCTTCCCATTAAATTCTCGTTCAACATTGACATTATGTACTGAGGCACTCAATTTTGCTCGTGAGGCCTCACACTCCTCCTCAAGCCGGATCTTAGACAACAAGTCCAAGAAGTTAGGTGGATTTGACCTTCTCTCTTGCAGCCAAACTGGACTAACATTAGGTCAGAAGCCACAGCCTCTCTAATCAGTTGTTCTAATCTAGCATGATTTACCTCAGATGCGGCAACGCCACCCCTTTTTACAACTTTAGTCAATGCCTGCTCCAATCGTGTAATAAAATCAGACAGTTTCTCGCCTTGCTTCTGCTGCATAAGCCGAAAGGAAAAATAGAGATCCTCTCCAGTTTCAGCAGTGCCAAAGGCAACCTCTAGGGTGTCCAAACACTACATGAACCTACATCTGGATTAGCAGTACGTGCAGCTATTACTACTTACAGCGCAGGCCCTTTAAGGCTTTACATAATCCTGCGCCTCTTTTCCTTAGCAGAATAATCACTCTCCTCCACCATTAACCTTGCTTGCTCCATCCAATATTCAAACTGTTCTTCGCCTGCTGGCGTAGGCAAAACCCAGAAAAATTACGCAATCGTCTGTATCCGGTGTTTTCCCCAGGAGGCTTAACTGTCTTCTCAAATATTTCAACCATCACATGAATGATCGACTCTGGAGAAGTACCCTTGCCGCCTACAATAGCTTGTAGCTCTTCCATGGTTTTCTGCTCTGCCTGCAAGAAACCCTGCAACCTAGCATGGAACCCACTTTTCTCTGGTATAGCCCTATACAATAACAAGTAACCAAGGAATCTGATGACCATGAGGCAAGAATGAATTCACAGATTCCCTGCACTCACATAATACCATCCACTTATCTTGCTGATCATTATGCTTTCTACCTCTGATGCGAACACGACCCAAACACTTTTTTAGCAACCTCTAAATCTTCATCAACAATTAACAGAAAAGCATGAGAATCATCTACTCCCTCACTTTCACACCATTTCCTAAGTTCTTCTACAAACAAAGTGTGACCCTCCATTTTGTGTCAATATAACTAGAATCACTTTCTATTTAACAACCCAATAATCAATCAATAGAATCCCAGCGGTGCCTCCAATTGTGTAGTGCCCCCGCAGACCCTCTACACTATACTGCAAGGGCGTTCTGGGTTCTTTACCCTTTTTATAATAAACTTTATGTCTGTCTAATTTAATAGCACTTACTCCAATTAACTAATAGCTGATACCTTGGGTGTTGTGTTTAACAGTATGCATATTTCCACTCTTATTGTTAATTATATTAAGCTAAACTAGACTTAAGCTAATCCTATCCCCTTACATGTTCTGAATCAACAGGGGTTATATACTACTAAAACCTGTTCTTTTGATCACTTAGGTTCACATTCAATCACAAAACCTATTAATGAAGTGCATACACAGGATACAGTTGAAATATGTACTATTTTATGCAAAATCAAAATGAGAGAGAAAAAAAACAAACAGAGAAACATTGAATAGGTGCATTCACATACTCTCAGATGAGAAGAAAATAATAACAATAATATTACTGTATGAAGCAATACAGTCAGGCTCACTTAGGATATTAAACTCAATGTTTAACTAATATCCCTGTTTATCAAACTTACTGGGCACATACACAAAGCCGGCACTTGTTTAGATAAAATAAACTAGAATACCAGAGTCCAGTCGCAGGCCTGGGTTGATGCTCGTGAGCGTGGTGGCCTTGAAACTAAAATGGCCGCTTTGCGCGAGCTCTAAACTGGTTCTGAAACAGGTTAAAACCTGGCCAGCAGGAGCCATCTCTGCTCTTCAAGACTGTTTTGAGTACACTGACTGGGACATGTTCAGGGAGGCTGCAGCCAACGGCGACTCTATTGACTTGGAGGAGTACACGGCGTCAGTGACTGGCTACATCTGGAAGTGCATCGATGACGTGACCGTCTCCAAGACCATCATCACATGCTCCAACCAGAAGCCGTGGATGACTGCAAAA
>JBCNYH010000004.1:15834245-15848817 GCA_039654325.1 Tandanus tandanus
ATTCCATAGATTCCATAACACAAATCAACAGTAAATAAATAAATGAATCAGATTATCAAGAGGAGCCTTATACCCATGAACCTCCCCTTGGAAAAGCAAATTTGTTCAGTACAACACAGCAACCAGACTGCCATTCGGCTTGCTATGATGCTGGACAGGACAGGTTTAAAAAAATTAATAAATAAATAAAATCAGACAAGAGGTGAGCTTTGTGATTTCATCGAGAGACTGGATGCTACCTGTAACTTTCAGTTCTATCTTAAACCACATATTACTATGTCATTAAAAAAATAAAAGAAAAAAGAAAAAACACAAATTGTTTACAGTCACTATTGTTTGCCTGTGGCCTCTCAGTTTGGATGTGCCATGAAACCATGTGACCACTTGTGAAAGTTATATTATAAATGAGAAGTACCTTGTTTATCCAGGTCCCTTCTAAAGATTCGTTTGCATTGCTCTATTACTTGCAGTGTTTACAGAGCAGTGGGGGGATAGATTGTCTCTTGGGCACAGCTAAAAGCCTATATAATAATAATAATAATAATAATAATAATAATAATAATAATAATAATAATAATAATTTAATATGAATAAGAATAATAAGAATCCATTATCTTTACGACTTGGACTGTTAAAGGTAGCAGGGAAGATAGATAATGTCATGTAACTATCACATTATGACCACCCCCACCCCAAAGTTTTGATATTGTCTGAAAGTGCTACGCTATTAAGATAAGATTTCTTTAATAGAACCCTAATATCACCACAAGGTAAAGAGATGCCATTCCGCTGGATAGGTTCACTTCCATAAGCATGTTATGCTCACCAGAAATGTCATCAATGTGATTGGACTAAAAGCCTCTCTATTCAAGTAAGTAATGCATTGCGTGGCATTCCAGCTAACAAAACAAACTACTACATATAGCACATAGAAGAAGTTACCATCGCTCATACATTCATTCCCATTACAATGGTTATATACTGCGATGTGAAATATCTCCACAGGTTTCCAACCTGTACAGGGATGGACACAATGTTTGCGACACAGAAAATCAGATCGATGCTGTACCAATTTCTCTTAAGCATGGTGTTCCGCTTGCATGGTGCGTCATTACAAACAAGACACACAAAGTGTCACACCATCAGCTTAAAACATATTATACTTCCCAGCTTCCATTGCACCTTCCGGGTCACACTTTTTCATGTGGCTCATTATAGCCCCATGGCAAGGCACTCAGAACGTGAAAATCACAAAATCATTCATGGCGTTTGCTACCTGCACAAGACCCAAGACCCAAAATGGGGTGAGGCATTTGATGCACTGGCCGAAGCCATGCAAACAGTCTTTCTGCCAGGTAAAGGCAGTGGTGTGGGGGCCCACTGTTGCATTCTCCCCTTTTGTCTCTTGGATAGACACATATCCAGTACAACACTGTGGAGAAGAATTTTCTGGCCATCTCTCTCCTGTTCTCTGGTATTACCGCCTGGGGCTCCCTTTCATGGTGTCCAGATCACACCCTGCTCCAATGTCCACAGTGAATGAAATATCAATGAGCGGATTACATTACAGACATGATTACAGCCTTCCAAAGTCTGGTCCAAATGCCAGGGGCACAGATATTGGTGTCTTATTACCTCATTTGATGAGGGAAGGCAGCTGCAGGCTGAACGGCTTCTGGGCGTGAGTCAGGCAGTGGGGCTTTGTAGCAGAGGGGGGATAATTGAGCACCCTCTGCAAGTGGAAAGGTGTCAGACAGCACCAGCATGTAGTTTTTCCTATTTGATTGTGACGATTTAAGGTACTACCTACATTATAATAGTTATAATTTAACTAAGAATCATATACTGAATTTAAAAAAAAAAAAAGCCCACAAAAAAAGTGACCTAGCTGGTTCATTGACTAACTTTGGGTATCATGCCCCTTTAAATAAATTTAAGAGTTTATGTAAGATAAGTATGCTGGGCTTTTACACCTGAGCCTAGTGGCTCATCAGGCCAGTGCTTATCCCTATTTTCTGTAGCATGAAGCGACTAGGAGTTCAACTAATTCTAGTCCATTGCATGTTACCTTCCCAGTATTACTACTGGTACCCATTTATACTGCTGGGTGGACAGAGGCACACTTGTGGTTAAGACCTTGCCTGGGGCTCTTAGCACAGTGGAGGTCCAAGGGGGATTCAAACCCATGACCTCCTGATCATGAGCTCAGCACCCTAGCCACTACACCACTGGCCCCAAGTGTTTATGACCCTTGTTTAAAAATAAGAAACTAAAAGCATATTATACATACATGTATAAGGGGCAGTGGTGGCCCGGTGGTAGGGTGCTGGATTGCTGATCCCAAGGTCAGAGGTTCAAGCCCCACTATCAGCGGGATGTCACTGCTGTCCCCCCAGTGCAGCTAACCGGGTTATCAAAGGCCGTCCATGTCTCTCACCATCTATGTTGAGAGGCATGTAAAAGAACCATTGCTGATTTTCGTCAAGAGTAGGCTGCATAGCCATCAGCGTGTTTCTGCCCTGCGATGGCCTGGCGAGCTGTGCAGGGTGTACTCTGCCCTCGCCCAGAGTTGGCTGAGATGGGTGCCAGCCTCCCCACGACCCTAAGTAGGATTAAGCGGTTCAAAAAATGAATGAATGAACATACATGTATATTTACTTTTATTATTATTATTTTTTTAACTTGCTTACCTTCAATCACATCCTTATATTAATGTTTACATTCAGCTGTGGAGGTGCCTGTTGCATCATTTGCTCCATCATAGACAGCCCCCTCCCCAGTTTATCTGGCTTTTCCAGCTTTGAAAAATAGAATAAAACGAGCTCCTTGTAGACTTTTTTCTGAATTGCCCATTTTGATGCTCAAACACATCTAAAAACCATTTTTACCCCATAGCCACTTATGGCTGGAGGGGAATTGTCATTGGCTTGGCGGCCGGGCGAGTGGTGTGACAATTTTGTCTCGGCCATTGCTCGGCTCATGCACATGCCAGCTTTCTGAAATATTGTGTAGGCACTCCCTATGATGTAAACCTGTGCATGGGGTAACTAATTTGCATATGTGATCTTTGACCTTTGTCCTGTGCTTCAGGCATCCTGTCTAAGGGTTTCGACGTTCTATAGAACGGCTATTTTAGCAGTATCTATCAACGACGTTCCTATGAGAGATGTTTCAAGATAAAATCAGCTAGAACAATGGTTGAAGGTGATTTTTAAAAGCAAACAGGTCAACCCTCTACATCTCACGTTATCCCTCTGCATCCCTCACCATCATACCAATTGCCTGAATGTCCTTCACCAAATCAATGAATCTCCTTTTTTGGCCTTCCTTTTCTCCTCCTACCAGGAGGTACCATCTTTAACAAACTTTACAAATATACTCTTTTTCCCTTCTCTGCACATGCCCAAACCATCTTAATCTGTCCTTTCTCACTTTATCCTTAAACACTTCAACCTGTGCTGTCGATCTAACATATTTATTTTTAATTATGTCCATTCATGTTACTCCCACAGACAAATCATAGTATCGTCATCTCTGCAACTTCCAGCTCTGCCTCCTGTCTTTTTGTGAGTACTACCCTCTCCAATCCATACAGCATAACTGGCCCTTATCAAAGATACTTCTGTGGTAGCAGAATGAATGCAGAGGCTGATCTAGCCAGAGTGCAGTCCTGACCTCTCCCAAATTGAAAATATGAGTTGAAGTTTAAAAGAAAAATGCAACAATTACCCCATGCTGTTGCTCACCTTAAGATTGTTTTTTTTTCTTTTCTTTTGCAAGAAAAAAGTATTGTCTTCTTCCGAATAGAAAGTGTGGTGATTTTTTAAAAATAAAAATTCAACAATGGCCATGAACTCTTGGACACCGTAGGAAAATATTTTGTTAGGAAACATTTAAATACTTGCTGCATAATATCTGTAAAAGTCTTTTAAGTTTTATGGGAATGAATGACAACATGAAAAAAGTGGTAAATGCTGAACATGTTTAATTTTTGTAAATGTGATATCTTGAGAATGCTTCAAAGGATTTTTCTCTAACTTTGCATACATGTCCACTCTGAATAAAGAGTAAATTTACATTCTTGTGAACAGAATATCTCGAGAACCTTGAAAGGAATTGAACTGACTGAAGAATGAACTGATTAGATTTTATAAGTCACAGGTCAATGGTCAAGGTCACTGTGACTTCATGTGGGCCATTTTTGGGAGCGCTATCTTACATTTTTTAAGGAATTTTATGTTCAAACTTTGTATTTGTATCCACTCTGAATCAAGGATGAACTCATTAGTTTTGGGGGTCAAGCTCATCACTGCCTCATATTCATGTCTTGCTTGTGAATGCAGCTGGAATTCAGGATGGCTTGAGGAGTTTTTGCAAATTTGGCTTAAACTTCAACTTAGAGTTAAGGATGGACTGATGAGAATTACAAAAGAGAGGACAAGGTCACTGTGGCTTCATGATCATCCCATACTTGTGAATGCTTTGTATAACATGTAGAGTCATGTAACCGCCAGGCTTAATTCTAATTATTTTCATCATCATTGTCTATTTCGTCCGGGTTCACATTGCAGGGGCTGCAGCCTAAGCAGTGAGGTCCAGACATCCCACTCCCCAGCCACTTCCTCCAGCTCTTCTGATGGGACACAGAGGTGTTCCCAGACAGGCTGAGAGATATAGTATTTCCAGCATGTTCTGGGTCAAACCTGGTTGCCGGTGGGACATGGCCGAAACACCACAACAAGGAGGTGCTCAGGAGGCATTCTATTCAGATTGCTGGGCCACCTCAACTCACTCATCTCAACATGGAGGAGCAGCATTTCTACTCCAAGCTCCTCCCAGATCACCAAGCCTCTCACCCTACTCTCTGAGGGAGGGACCCATCACCCTGCAAAAGAAGCTCATTTCAGCTGGTGGTATCCACAACCTTGACTTTTCGTTCACTACCCAAAGCTCCTGACCATAGGTGAAGGTAGGAACGTAGATCAACTAGTAAACTGAGAGCTTTGCCTTTCGGCTCAGCTCCCTCTTTACCACGATGGACCAGTACAAGCTCCGCCTCACAGCTGAGGCTGTACCAATCCACCTGTTGATCTTCCGTTCAATCCTTCCCTCACTTGTGAACAAGACCCAGAGATACTTGAACTCCTCCACTTGGGGCAGGTCCTCATTCCGGAACTGGAGGGTGCATTCCACCCTTTTCCAGCTGAGAACCATGGCCTTGGACATGGAGGTGCTGATTCTCATCCGGGCTGCTTCACACTCAGCTGCGAATCACTCCAACAAGAACAACGTCATCTGCAAAAAGCAGAGAAGAGATCATATGGCCACCAAACCAGAACTCATCAATGCCAGAGGCATTGATGAGGCTAGAAATTCTGTCCATAAAAATTATGAACATAACCCGTGACAAAGGACAGCCTTGGTGGAGTCCAACCATCACTGGAAATTCGACCTGTTGTTACCAATGTGGACCAAGCTCTGGCTCAGGTGATTCA
Organism: Tandanus tandanus; assembly: GCA_039654325.1. NCBI lineage: Eukaryota > Metazoa > Chordata > Actinopteri > Siluriformes > Plotosidae > Tandanus > Tandanus tandanus. The sequence goes on from JBCNYH010000004.1 coordinate 15,839,741, forward strand.
GAGACTGAATGGCCCATAGCAACGGGTCCGGTGTACAATATTCCTGGAGCAAACCCCACAAGATAGCCCGAGGGATACAGTGGAAAGCCTTCTACAAGTCCACAAAGCACATGTAGACAGGTAGGGCAAACTCCCATGCCCCACCCAGGATCCTGTAGAGTGTGTTGAGCTGGTCGAGAGTGCTTCGGCTGGGATGGAAACCATATTGTTCCTCTGGAATCCGAGGTTTAACTATTGGTTGGATCCTCCTCTTCAGTACTCAGAATAAACTTTCCCAGGTAGGCTGAGGAGTGTGATTCATCAATAGTTGAAACACACTCTCCGGTCCCCCTTTTTAAAAAGGGGAACTACCACCCCGGTGTACCAATCCAGAGGTATGGTCCCCGATGACCACAAGATGTTGCAGAGACGTGTCAACCAAGACAGTCCTACAACATTCAGAGTCTCGAGGTATTCAGGACAGATCTCGTCCACGCCCGGAGCCAGGCCACCAATGAGTTTTTTAACACCTTGGCAACTCCGTCCCAGTGATGGGCAGACCCCTCGGAACCCCTAGTCTCTTCCTCTTTCACAGAGAGCATGTGGGTGGGATTGAGGAGGTCCTTCAAGTATTCCTTCCACCTCTCGACAACATCCCCAGTTGAGGTGAGCAGCTCCCCTTTTACACTGTAAACATCCTGGGCTGCAGCACGTTTGGCTTGCCGATACCGGCCCACTGCCTCAGGAGTCCCACAGGCCAAAAAGACCCAATATGCCTCCATCATCAACTTGATGACCGCCCTCACCACAGGTGTCCAACACCAGGTTCTCGTTATTTTTAATCATAATAATAATTAACACACAATCCCAGCTTTACACAATGGGGTCCACAGTTATGTCACAATATCATGCTTCTTATTGTTTTAATGAAAATTGACATATCACAAATTGGTAGTTCCAATGAGGAAATTTGAACTAGATTTGTTATCAGCAAATGTGTGAGCCTAAAATATTGTAACTATCTAGGCGTTCTACAGAATGTCTATCCACTTTTGCCAAAATTTTAAATGTGTATTTTTCTCTATTTCTGACCTCATTTACTTTATCTAGGAAAGTTAAACATTCCCTTGGTTTTCTATTTAATGCATACCTGGACTAAGGAAAAGTATAATGCGCTGTGCAAACTGATTAATCTACGGAATGCCAAAAAAATGTATAATGATTTTAATTTTATTTTACACACATCCTCTATGTATTCTAAATAATGCTATGCTGCTCATAACATATTCATTGTTAAAAACATTTCTGAGTAAAAAAAAAAATGGTTTCAATCTACAGATATAAACCCCTTTTTTTTATTTAAGGTTTTTAAACATTCATACTTTTTCATTAGGATTTGATTAGAAGTAATGCTTTGTAAATATTATTATTCACTTGAATTTATTTTTCATCATTTAAACAAGTTCAAACTCTTTGGCTAAAATAATTATACATTTCTAATATATATTTTTTTAAATTTGCAAAAAAATATTTATTAAAATGATGTAGTGGCCATTTTACCCATTATATTTTTCTTTGTGTTTAGTTCAGGTTTAAACAGAATAATATAACATTTAGGTGTAAATATACAGAATAGTAGCGCAAAACTGGACGCCAAAATAGCAAATATCTCCACAGCTACAGTATATTTTCCAGGAGAGCTGACATAAGCTGGAATAAAAGTTATCCACACAGCACAGAATATGAGAATGCTAAATGTGATAAATTTAGATTCATTAAAATTATTTGGCAGTTTTCTAGCTAGAAAGGCCAAAAGAAAGCACAGAAAAGCAAGAACTCCTATATAACCCAACACAACCCAGAAACCTATAGCTGATCCCACATTACATTCTAGTATAATCTTTTCCTTGTAGTAATTCATGTTGTTGTAGGGGAAAGGAGGAGATAGAGTTAACCACAGCACACAAATAAGGACTTGTATGAGAGTGAATCCAAGAACACAGAGTCTCTGCTGTAGAGGCCCAAACCATTTCATGATATTACTGCCTGGAAGTGTAGCCCTGAAAGCCACTAATACTACTATAGTTTTTCCAAGAACACAGGAGATACTGAGGACAAAGGTAATCCCAAACACTGTGTGGCGCAACATACAGGACCACTGAGAGGGCTGTCCAATGAAAGTAAGTGAACAGAGGAAACACAGAGTCAGGGAGAACAGCAGCAGGAAGCTCAGCTCAGAGTTGTTGGCTTTAACAATGGGTGTGTCCTTTTCTATTAGAAATAAAATAGCTACTAACACAGTTAATGTAGCTCCAAATAAGGAAAAAACTACCAGTACTATCCCCATAACCTCTGTAAAAGAAAGAAACTCTACAACCTTCGACGCACATTTATCTCTGATATTATTTGACCAAAATTCTCCTGGACACTGCTCACAGTTATTTGAATCTGAAAAATAACAATGGTTATCATCATTAAAATGAAAAATGTGTCTTTCATTTACGAATACCATTGTTCAGGCACTGAATCCTAAATAATAAAAAGAGAATACACAATGTACAATTAACAATTTGTCTTTGAAATTTGGTAATTCTGAAATTACCTGTCTGGTTACTGAACTCTCCCTCTGCACATGGTATACAGTCATAGCAGCATACAGGCCTTCCATTTTGTGCAGCTTTCCTGCTTCCTGAAGGACAGCTCTCACTGCATATAGACCTTGGCTTCTATGAGCAACATATTGTTGAAACCTTTAAATTATAAAGGTACTATTTAACATTTCTATGTATAAGTAATAATTGTTTGTTTACTAATGGAATCCAAGCAGCTTAACAGATTTGTGATTTTTATTTAATTATTCTTTTTACTTTGAAGCACTATAGTAATGAATGCACAAACATGCTTTATGTACATATTTCATGGGATACAACATGTTTGCATAGAATTCAACAAACACATAAAACTGCTCTAATAATAATAATAATATTAATAATCAAAGGTTTGTAATATATCTACCTCATTTTTTTCTCCAGCCCAGACTATGCCTTCAGCATTTAGTACCAATTGTTGTCCATTTGAGATAGAGGCATCATAATAGCCAACAACTTTAAAATACATTTCTCCATTAAACCCTCGTTGCAAGTTCAATACATCATATTTTGCAGCCTTTGCCCCAGTGCTGTCAAACCAAACTCGTTCTCCTAACGTATTGGTAAAATTTACCTTTTTTAGCGACTTAACAACCTTTCAATAGAAAAGAAAACAAGCATTTAATTAAGTATAATATCAGGTATGTACATGGCTTGTTTTCTTGCTTTTCACTGGGTTACCTGCCATGGTTGTATTGTTTTGTTTTTCTCACAGCTCTGGTGTTCTGTGCATCTTAAAAGACTATGAAGAGAATGTGCCAGAGCATAAACTGCATTGTAGACATTAATTGCGTATCTCAATTCTGATATATCATCACTGTAGTGTTTATATTTAATAATATCTTCATACTTGCTGCAGTTGTTTTCAGTTTGAGAAATGTTTCCTTTCATGCAAGGGAGTGCTGTTTGCCAAAATTCATTGACAGCATAGTCAGAAAAACTATCAATATTCAGTATCTCCGTATCCAAACCAATGGCTCCAGCCAATATGTTGTAACTTGCTGGTGTTATTACATCATCAGTAGTCATCATCCATGCAATCCATGCACCAATAATCTGGTAGCCAGTGAGATTGTTTAGCATCAGATGGTGTGTTAAAATATTTGTGTCATAGTATGAGAGATATAAAATAATTACTTTGGCAGTGCCTTTCTTAATAATTTTAACCACTTCAATCATTTTGTCAGGATCTGACCGGTGAAATTTCTCAGAATACTCAACACATATTCCCTCCTCTTTTGCTGCATCCAGAAAAACTGCAATTCCATTATTGCCATAGTCATTATCACTGTACACAGCTCCCACCCACGACCAGCCAAAGTGCTTTACCAGATAGGCCAGTGCTCTACCATGATAATAGTCACTTGCTATCGTCCTGAAGAAGGAGGGGTACTCTTTTCTGTTGCTCAAACATTCACATACAGCAGCATAACTTATCTGAGGACAGATAAAAAATAATCATATTAATGTTATTAAAAGAATATTTCTTTAGAGTGGGGTTACTTGGTCCTTGCAAAAAACAATTAGACAGGACCCTGTTCTAACATACAAAATACCATGTCAATCTAATAAATATGCAAAAAGTAAATAAATACATTAAAACAATTAATTAACAAACAAACAAAAAAAATTGTCTAACGGTGATATGTATACTACAAATTCAATAATGTACTTATGCCACAATGATGATAATGGCAAGAGTAGCATTTATTCACTTAGCTTAACCACTCTATCCTGGTCATGTTTGCAGTGGAAAGATGACTGAACCAACATGCCCAATTTTGAACACAATTACTATAATCATTAGCAGTGTTAGAATTGGGTCTCATAGTAAAACTAAGCTTATCTTAAATTGAAATGTCATGTAAAATTGGACTGGTGAGCAGAGCTACATATCAAAAGACTCTCATATTTGGTGACTGTTGAATAAATTCAAATATAGTTATACAAAGTAGTTGTAGATAGTAAATGTAGTCAAGTGTGTCATGAAAAGTTTAAGAGTGAGTTGTAACTATTAAATGCATTATTTAATTTAATGATTAAAATAATTGATCCTTACCACTGGGATGTAGAAAGATCCAGTAGTTTTGGTAAGTGCTATAGAAGGAGTAGACTCTGATTCCCCTATGATGGCCTGTACTTCTGCCTGTCCAGAGCATGCACCATCTGCTGTTTCATCCTGACCATTCAGTAAAGCCATAATTGCCTTCATAGATAACAAGCTTGAAAGACAATTGTCATAAATTGTGTAGCCAATTGAGATATTTGGAAGTAAGATGTTGCTTCTGTTGATTTCATCAATTGCAAAAGTCATGATCTGAGCACGGCGGAATTCATTGAGGTCAATTCTACAAATATACAAAAAAGCTGTATGAAATTGACTTTTTATTGATTATGAAATTAAAAATAAGCATTATAATAATAAATAGATATGATGCATAATATTACACATTTCCTAATATGATAGTACACTAGCAAAATTGCCACTACAACAAACCTTAAACAGGTTAAAGGTTGAGGTTTTTCAGTATATTCCAGGGACTGCATCTGTGCACCCCGATGTATTGAAAAGATAGCTCCAATTATCACATCTCCATCTTTGTAAAACAGAGGATTTGCTGGGTTTTCAAGAATATGGCAATTTTCTCCTTTTGCCAAGCTAAGAGAAAGGGGTATTACAAAAAATAACATCACAAACTGTATACAGTGGTTTTAAAAGATCACTCCTCAAACTATCTCACCTTCGTTTATTTAAACACATGCACTGGGTATCCTGGGTATGCCCATTTAGTTTAAACAAATCAGAGAAGTGGTGAGTTTTGTGATGTCACTGAGAGACTGGATGCTACTTGTAACTTTCAGTTCTTTTTCAGTAATATGTGGTTTACGTAAGATATATAATTAATTCATTGCAGGGCTGCTAGAGCACATGCCAAACAGGCTACTGTAGAAAACATTCAGACATAACCAACCATTCACTCTGATGGGAAATTTAGAATAGGCAGTTGACCTAATAGGCACACATAAATGGCCCTGGCGGAAAATTCTAAGACCTTCTTGCTATGAGGTGAGAGGGCTAATCACTGTGCCACTGCACTGTCTGTGCACTCAGAGAGTGCAGACCTCCGCCAAAGCCGCAAAAAAACTTTATTTCCTGGATCCATATTATAATCTGGATCATGGCTAAACTCTAATCAATTGTTCCTTGTAACATTTCCCAGCTATACTGAAAATTTGATCTTTGAACTTTGAACTTTTTCAGTAATGTTGCTAACAGACAGAAAAACAAACAAACCAACGCCGATGAAAACATAAATTTCTTGCTGGAGGTAATAAAAAGATCATATTTTAAATATCTGTCACCCCTTCATGGTTAAATATAATATTACTCTCAATTAAAGCTATTTTGGAGAATAACCACCAGGGGATAGAGAAAAACAAAAAATAAAACTTCATCTGGACAATAATCTGGATCCCTGCCAAAATTTAATCAATTATTATCCTATCATTTCTGACTCATCCTGAAAATTTAATCAAAATCTGTTTTTATAACTTTTTGAGTAATGTTGCTAATAGACAGACAAACAAACAAACAAACCAACGCTGGTGAAAACATAACCTCCTTGGCAGAGGTAATAATAATAAGAAGAAGAGGAAGAATGGTGGGTGACTCAGTCGTTCAATGGTTAGCACCATCACCTTACAGTACATAGACAAGATGTAAGATATGATCAAAATAAGACAAAACATTAAGTGCCACACCATCAGCCCAATACACATTATACCTCCCTGTATTTCTTGCACCTTCCCAGTCACATGACTGAGTACACTTGTGTCAAATGATCACATGCGCCTTAGCCAAATTCTTGTTATTCATGATAGTGTTTTGACCAGTATTTTGCTCTGTGACTTTGACTTTGGATTTGCCTTTGGAATGTCAGTTTGCCCATTAACTTTGTTAGTTTTCACTTTGTCAAATGGCTTGGAATGATTTCAGTCAACTGTTTCATCTGCAAATACATCCACTTGTTCTCACAGTCTCACTCTACACATAGTCATGAAAATGTAATTAAAATACAAAAGCTTAAATTACTTACTAATCAAATAAAGTCCCTTTAATCAAGTAAAAAAGAAGTAACCGGTAAAAGAAAATATGTTAAACACATTGCAAATCAATTTTTTATAAAATAATAGAGTGCCATCTATTTCAATATTGTTAATTTTGTTCTGCAATTTGTATTTATTTACATTTACATTTACAGCATTTATCAGAGATTTACAGCACTCTTATCCAGAGCTACTTACAGAAGTGTTTTAAAGTCACTATAAGTGAATATATTCTTATACTGGTTTGTCAGGATACAGACTAAGTATACCATCAGTCAAAAACTCAGTTTTTTTTTTGTGTGTGTGTGTGTGTGTGTGTGTGTGTAAAAAACATAGTGCTTGTCTAAGTACTCTTGAAAAAGTTCAGTTTTCAGCCATCGTTTGAAGATACCCAGTGACTCAGCTGTCCTAACATACAGGGGAAGTTCATTCCACCACCTTGGAGCCAGAACAGAGAAGAGTTTAGATGCATTTTCCCCTTGTCCCTTGGTAGAAGAAGGGACCAGTCTAGCAGTGCTAGAGGATCTGTGAGACCGCGGTGCTGTGCAGGGTGTGATAAGTGCTTTGAGGTAGGAGGGTGCAGGTGCATTTTTGGCTTTGTAGGCAAGCATTAGTGTTTTAAATTTAATGCGTGCAGTTACAGGAAGCCAATGGAGAGATCATAGCAGTGGAGTGGTGTGGGAAAATTTCGGAAGGTACATTCTGGATCAGTTGCAGAGGTTGAATTGCACTCAAAGGTAGACTTGCCAGGAGTAAGTTTCAGTAGTCCGAAGGTCAGCGGTTCAATCCCCACTATCACCACTGTTGGGCCCTTGAGCAAGGCCCTTAACCCTCAATTGCTCAGCTGTATAAAAAATGATAATTGTAAGTCGCTCTGGACTGCCAAATGATGTAAATGTAAATGTAGTCTAGTGTTGAGATGACAAGGGACTGAACAAGTATCTGAGTGGCCTCAGTGGAAAGAAATGGGCGAATCCTTCAGGTGTTAAAGAGGAGAAATCTACATGATCGAGAAAGATTAGTGATAAAAGAAGGACAGGCAATTGTCCTTGGTTACTCCATGGCTTCGTGCAGTGACTGAAGGAGAGATCACAGAGCTGTCCAAGGAAATTGCAAGATCTTGATGTGGTCAGCTGGGATGACATCACAGCGGGACCTAGTATATAGAGAGAACAGAAGTGGACCAAGAACTGAGCCCTGGGGAACTCCAGTGGAAAGTCGGCGTGGAGAAGATGTGGATACCCTCAATGTAACCTGATATGAGCGACATTCCAGGTAGGAAGCAAACCATTGCCATGCTGAACAACAAATTCTTAGACTCCTGAGGATGGACAAGAGAGTCTTGTGGTTGACCATGTCAAATACTTCTGAAAAGCCAAGGAGAATAAGGACTGATGGCATCTTGGCTGAACTGATTGTAGCTTCTCTGTGACAGCCAACAGTGCAGACTCTGTGGAATGAGCCACTTTCAGGCCAGATTAATTAGGGTCAAGAAGGGTTTTCTGCAAAAAAAAAGAAAGATATTTGGTTATAAATAGTGCGTTCAAGAATTTTAGAAAGGAATGAAAAAAGTGATACCGGTCTGTAGTTCCTGATGTGTAATGGATCCAGAGAGGATTTCTTTAAGATGGGTAGAACCCTGGCTCTTTTGAACACTGTTGGTACATGACCAGATGATATAGAGATATTGATAGTGGAGGTAAAGGGGAGAAGGTCTTGTGAGATAGTCTGGAGTATTGTGGAAGGGATTGGATCCAGTGAGCAGGTGGTAGGATTGCATGATGAGGTGAGATTGGAAAAACTGTGCAAGGGAAGGGGAAGTGGAATCTACGCTGTGTAGTATAGGAGTTGGGGTGGGAGTGAATTTCTGACAGATTTGTTTAATCTTCTCATCAAAGAAGTCAGCAAAGTCTTCAGTGGTCAGGAAGGATGGGGCAGGTGAAGTAGATGGATTGAGTAAGGATGACAAGGATAAGTACGGATGTTGTGGAGTTTGCGTGGGTCTTGTGCAGCAGCGTACAAGTTTTTCTTGTAGAAATGTATTATTATATCTTGTATTTAGTTTCTGATCCTAAAACTGCACTTTCCTCAAAGGGAGATCATTCTTTGGCATTGCTCTGGAGAAAGTGTGGCCCACTCATTTCTAAAAACTTTTTTTAATTCATGGATGTTTCCCCCATGAACTGACCCTAAAGGTTTTAACACTAGAAGTCCAAAAGCCCAGCCATTTGGCTTTTTTACCTTACATGCCCAAAGGGCAGCCAAATGGCTGGATTAGTTTTGAGCTAATATCCTAACTAAGGTGTGAACAGCCACCATTGTTCTGTAAATGAGGCAATTACT
>JBCNYH010000004.1:15858106-15872191 GCA_039654325.1 Tandanus tandanus
AAAGTGGAAATATAATTACCCATTGTAGCCAAAACAAAGTTTTGCTTGCAATCCCTCAGGAAAACAATGATGTGACATAAATATTGTATACTAGTTCTAAACCTCCACCTCTCTTGTTACATTACAACACACTGATTCATTCATGTAAAGGCAAAGCAACATTTGTTCCCTTTCAGTTTCGTGTGAGTAATTGCCTCATTTACAGAACAATGGTGGCTGTTCACACCTTAGTCAGGATATTAGCTCAAAACTAATCCAGCCACTTGGCTGCCCTTTGGGCATGGAAGGTAGAAAAGCCAAATGGCTGGCCTTTGGGACTTCTAGTGTTAATATGCCATGTAGCTATACGTCAATTACCTGTTTTAGTTCATTGATTTATGTAAAGGTGGGCAAAAGAACAGAAATGACAACGGAATACAACGGAGTCACGTATAATTCCGACTACCAACTCTAAACAAATTGGCAAGCTTGGGTAAAGTTACATTGGATAGATATCAGGATAAACTGATTGTTGCTGGAGAGAAGCTTTCTGATCCATATAATTGCTGATAAAACAGGAAAAGTTAGTAGTCTAAACAACTGAATGTGAACTTTCCAGATATTTACTTCTAGCCTATCTGATACACTACCTACTGATAAAGCCTACAAATCTTTGGATGGATATAATTATCACCAAGTTGAGAGTTTTTATATGATGGACTGTCAGAAGAATCATTTGACGAATGGTAAACATTTGGCTATTTGATGAATGGTAAACAAACCTAATAAGACAAAAAGCTAGGATGTGTATAAGCACTCACTGCACATGCACAGTGAGGTAAGTTTAGTTTTTTGATTAAAAATGCTGACATGCAGCTCTCTGTCATCTAGCATTCAAATTGGAAAGTTAAAATAAAAGGAGCAAACTCACCTTACTTTATGAGTCACTATATAATTAATACTCATTCAGGCCTGGGCATTTGGGAGTCCTGTGTCACTTTCATAAACAAAGTCAGCGTTTTCCATAGTTCACAATTACCCATGTTAGTAAACAACAAGTCCGTGTTACTGGAGTGTGTGATCTATATTTATCTCATCCTAAAAGGTAAAGTAGCAGCTTTAAGCAGTGTTAAAGCAGCATGCCAGGTCTACACTGTTTGGTGGAGGATTGTCACAGTGGTATGCGTGGGCTGTAAAAGTGGAAAACCCTAATTTGCCCAGTATATTAGTGCAATCATGGCACCACACACTGCATCCTCCCTATGTCCTACACACTTCTAAAACTGATTATTAAGTTAGAACGATTATTTTTACTTTTTATGAGTTACATATCCAAATAAACCCAGACAAATACTTGATCAAATGTAACAGCAATATTACGGAAGGCCTAAAGATTTACAGCACGTGTGTAGAATCCAAGAATTTGAAGGGAATTTAAAAACTTTGGTGCCTCTGACCCCAACCCTCTGGTAGCTTGTCTTGGCTGCAGATAGGGAAAAATGGTTTGAATTTCTTGAATCTAATAGCCTGTAGTTGTATTTGGTTGTTTTAAGCATGAAAAGCACCAAGATGTCATCCAGAGACTAGCAGCTATTGAAGGTCCCTGTGGTGTCGCCTCATATCACACATATCTGGATGACAGTGTGCATGCACATACTGCAAAGCTGGAACCATTTTCCCCAGAATTCTAGTGATCTTTGAGTGTGTGCTGTAGCTGTACATGGAGTTGTTTAAGCTCAAGGTGTTCAAATGGGGTCGAGCTACCAACAGACCTTAGCACTGTCTCTCCTGTCTTACTATGTTTCATGTGTGCAAATAATAACAACATTAACTGTATTAAATGAAATTTCATGTTAAATCAAAATCTTCAAAAATTAAATCGTTTCAAGTGAAAATAATAAGTGGATTATCTTTAACATTTTATTTAGCTTTGAATTGTGGGAGGGCTTAAAGGGTTTTCAAATAGATGTGAAATAGTGGTGAGGTTGGTAGTAGTGGAATTACTTCTTTTTTCTCATATTTCAAAAGGGCAGTGTAAAACACTATACTACAAAGGCATGTCTGCTGAATAATAAGGTGGACTGTTCAGTCTGTAGTCCTGTCCTTCCCAACAGAGAATGTGTGCATAACCTTTTACCAAAAAAAAGGAAAATGTAACACCTGCCCTGTGCTATTACACAACATGACACTGGTTTGCAAGTGTTTATTTTGAAAACAAACAAATAACTGAACAAACAAACAGATAAACACACTGATAGATGAATAAACAAATAAATAGACAGATTTCCTCTGGGTACTCTAGTTTCCTTCCACAGTGCAATGACCTGCACAATAAGTGAATTGGTTTTTCCAGACTGGGCAATTTGGAACCGCCAATCAGCGTAATGTGCATTTCTTTGGACTGTGGGAGGAAACTGGAATACCCAGAGGAAACCCCTCCACACACGCAGACAGTTCATGCAATCTCCACACAGAAACACCCTTGCCGACTCAAACCCCGCAACTTCTTGCTGTGAGGACATGTTAACCACTACCCCACAATGCTGTATTATTTTACCTTATTTTTTCTCAAATTAATTATTCTTTATATAAAAATTTTTAAAAAGCATTTACAAATTACAACAAATTGTTTCTTAAAGAGATTCCTTTTGACCCATCATATTTTTCTTTGTGTTTAGTTCAGGTTTGAACAGAATTATATAACATTTAGGTGTAAATATACAGAATAGTACAGCAAAACTGGAGGCCAAAATAGCAAATATCTCCACGACTACAGTAAATTTTCCAGGAGAGCTGATATAAGCTGGCATAAAAGTTATCCACACTGCACAGAATATGAGTATGCTAAATGTGATACATTTAGATTCATTAAAATTATCTGGCAGCTTTCTAGCTAGAAAAGCCAAAACAAAGCACACGGAAGCAAGAACTCCTATATAACCCAGCACGGCCCAGAAAGCTATAGCTGAACCCACATTACATTCTAATATGATTTTTTTCCCTGTAGTGATTCATGTTCTTGTAGGGAAAAGGAGGAGAAACTGTTAACCAAATTAAACAAATAAGAACCTGTATGAGAGTGAAGGCAAGAACACTCAGTCCCTGCTGTAGAGGCCCAAACCATTTCATGATGTTACTACCTGGAAGTGTAGCCCTGAATGCCACTAATACAACTATAGTTTTTGCCAGAACACAGGAGATGCAGAGGACAAAGCTAATCCCAAACGCTGTGTGACGCAGCATACAGGACCACTGAGAGGGCTGTCCAATGAAAGTAAGTGAACAGAGGAAGCACAGAGTCAGGGAGAACAGCAGCAAGAAGCTCAGCTCAGAGTTGTTGGCCTTAACAATAGGAGTGTCTTTTTCTATTAGAAATAAAATAGCTACTAATACAGTAAATGTAGCTCCAAATAAGGACAAATGTACCAGTACTGTCCCCATAAATTCTGTATATGAAAGAAACTCTACAACCTTTAACACACATTTACCTTTTACAGCATTAGACCAAAATTCTCCTGGACACTGCTCACAGTTATTTGAATCTGAAAAATAATCATTATTATCATCATTAAGAGGATAAACAAAACGTATTTAATGGTCTTACTTTTAAATACTTGAAAACTGTATCCTAAATAGTGAATGTAGGATACACAATATACAATGAACAACTTGGATTTGAAACATGGTAATGCTGAAATTACCTGTGTTGTTACTGAACTCTCCCTCTGCACATGGTATACAGTCATAGCAGCATGCAGGCCCTCCATTAGGTACAGCTTTCCTGGTTCCTGGAGGACAGCTCTCACTACACACAGTCCTTGGTTTCTAATAAGAACGATATGTTGTAGTTTCATGCATATTCCATGGGATGCAGAACATTCCCAAACAATCATCAAAACAAACACATGTAAAAAACATAATAATAATAATAATAATAATAATAATAATAATCTTCATTTTCTTCCGCTTGTTCCAGGGTCGGGTTGCGGGGGCAGCAGCCTAATCAGTAAGGTCCAGATTTCCCTCTCCCCAACAGTCAGGACCCATCCCCCCACCTGTAGGCGGAGGGAGGCTACCCTTTCATCAACCGATGAGAACCAGAACATGTGGGCACCGTGATGGGGGTCAGCACCCGTCTCACACTGCACCCGACCCCTATAGCCCCTCCCACAGGTGGTGGGTCCATTGGGGGGCGGACCCATGTCTCCTCTTCAGGCTGGGCCCGGCCAAGCTCCATGGGCAGAAGCCCGGCCACCAGGCGCTCGCCTTCGAGCCCCTCCCCCAGGCCTGGCTCCAAGGGAAACTGTGTCCTTGAATTAATCCTGCTCATAGAGGTCTTCTGAACCGTGCTTAGACTGGACCTTCACCTAGGACCTGTTTGCCTTGGGTGACCCTACCAGGGGCGCAATGCCCCCAACAACATAGCTCCCAGGATCATTAGGACATGGAAATCCCCCCAGCAGGATAAGGTGGCTATTCAAGAAGGGGATTAATAATAATAATAATAATAATAAAAATCGTAGTTGTAGTATTAATAATAATAATAATGATAATAATACTAATAATAATAATAACAACAATAATAAAAATAGTAATAATAATAAAAATCGTAGTTGTAGTATTAATAATAATAATAATGATAATAATAATAATAATAACAACAATAATAAAAATAGTAATAATAATAATAATAGTAATAATAATAACTATTACTATTATTATTATTATTATTATTATTATACTAATGACATTGATGATGATTATGATGATGGTAATAATAATGATAATAATGAAAGCAGCGCTTCTGGTGGTGTGGGTGATGCAAAAGGCTGTGCTATTGAGTAGTCTGCATGTACTCCAGCAAGTCCTTGGAGGGTTCAACTAGGCAGTGTTTTCTGAAAGCATTCCCATTCCTTGCCTGGGCTGCGTGTAGTGGGGATGAGGGTACCTGTGTTGATGATTAGCTTTTTCAGGCCTGACTGTACTAGGACCACCTGACCCTCCTCTGCTGCATTTTAGTATATATATATATACTCTCTATATAACAATTATTATTAGTATTATTATTGTTGTTGTTGTTATTATTATTTAAAGTAGTGGTAGTATTATTAATAATATTATCAATAATAATAATAATAATAATAATAATAATAATAATAATAATAATAATATATGTAGCAATACTTATACCTCAGTTTTCCCTCCACGCCAGACTATATCTTTCACATTTAGGACCAGCTGTTTTCCATTTGGGAGGGATTCATCAAAATAGCCCACAAACTGAATATTACTGTCTGTACTGTATTCTTTCACATTTACCAGATTATACTTTTGCGCAGATGACTTTGCCCCAGTGCTGTCAAACCAAATCTGTTCTCCTAATTTGCTGGTAAAATTTACTTTTTTTAAAGAATCAACAACCTTTCCATAGAAAAGAAAAAACAATTATATCATAATAATATCAGGTTTGGATATGGCTTGCTTTCATCATCTTCTTTGCTTTACCTGCCATGGTTGTATTGTTTTGTTTTTCTCACAGCTTTGGTTTTCTGTGCATCTCAAAAGACTATGTAGAGAATGTGCCAGAGCATAAACTGCATGGTACATATTATTTACATATCTCGTTTTTTGGATTTCTTGAGTAAGGTTAGAAATAACCTTTAAGGTATCCAAGAAATCTTCATAAGAGCCGTACATTTCAGGTTGAGGTAAGTTTCCATAAAATACGGTTTGCCAAAATACATTGGAAATATAGTCAATGAATTCATCAACAATTGGACTTTCTGAAGTTACACCAATGATTCCATGGGTACCTACCGTAAGTGACAATGTTTCAAAATGTGCAGTAATAATCTGGTAGCCACTGAAATCAATATCTGCATAATTTAAAACAAAAAATATATCAAAATCAGGAATGTCTTTAAAAAAAAAAACTACTACTTTAGATGTTGTGTTCTTAAAAAAATCTATCTGTCCTCTGGGTTCCCAATTCTCAAAAAAGTCTGATATGGAAAATTTTTTCAAGTACTCAAAACATACTCCAAACTCTTTGGCTGCATTCACAAAACTGGACATTTCAGTGATCATATAATTAGCATCACTGTGCAATACTCCAACCCAGGTCCAGCCAAAGTGTTTTAACAGATGTGCAATAGCTCTACCCTGGGAGTAGTCTCTTGGAATGGTCCTGAATAAAAACGGGTACTTTTGTCTGTTGTTTAAATGTTCATATGAGGCAGCATGACTGATCTAAGGAAAGAAGGACATAAAAACATAACTTAAGCCTTGTGTTTACTTTGTCCAAGCAAATTATTTAAGGAACTTGTTTTAATAGAGAAAATAACAACGCATATCCAAATGATGGAGAGAAAAAAAAAATTACTGCAAAAACAGAGATTATGTTTTAGGTATGTTACAAATTCAAAAGTATTTTCATGTTACTGCAGTAAGAATAACATTTATTCACTTTGCATAATTGCTCTATTTTGGCCAAATTCCACACAGAAATGATGATGGACGAGGCTTGATCTCCACACCTCACTCTGAGGTGAATCTGCTAACCACTGAGCCACTGTGCAAAATTTCCAGGATAATTACTATAATTTACCTCCCTGTTAGAATTGGGTCTCAAAGTAAAATATTAGAGAACTTTTCAACAGACTCATACCCTATATTATCTTACAGCTTATTAGGAGACAATAAATATGAACAGTGTGCAGTTCAAGTGTGTGCAGCAACTGTTAACACTACTGTTATACACTACTTAAATAAATATATATTTTTCTTATTCTTACCACTGGGATTTTAAAAGGTCCAGTAGTTTCTGCAAGTGCTCTAGTAGGAGGGGACTCTGTCTGTCCTATGATGGCATGCACTACTGATTGTCCAGAGCATGCACCATCTGCTGTTATGTCCCAACCATTCATCAGAGCCATGACTTCCTCCATATTGTACCATATTGAGTTACAGTCATCATAAATTTGGTAACCAATTGAAACATTTGGAAGCAAGATACTGCTCCTGTTAATTTCATCAATTGTATAAGTCATGGTCTGAAGAAGATATAATTCATTCAAGTTAAATCTAAAAATAAACGTAAAAACTGTTTAAAATTTCAATTTTTTTTTTAAAAATAAAATTAAAACTAAAATATCATACAAAAATACAGATTATAACAATGTGTAACACCACACATTCCCAAATATAAAACTGCAATAGTAACATTTCCACTACAACAAACCCAGAGCAGTTGAAAAAAGGTTTTTCAGTATACTCCATTGGTCCATACTTCCTTTCACTCAGTGAAAATATAGCTCCAATTATCACATCTCCATCTTTATAAAACAGTGGATATGTGGGGCCTTCAAGAATATGGCAATTTTCTGCCTTTGCCAAGCTAAAAGAAAGCAGTATCACAAGGAGTAACATCCCAGAGTGTATCCAAGACCTTTGATAGATCACTGCCCAAACCTCATCATATTTATACATTCATAGACATGCTCTGGGTGGCAGGGGCGGCATGAGGCATTGGGAACATAGGCGATTGTCTAGGGCGCAAGATGTCAGGGGAGCGCCTCTAGAGAATGTTTTATTTTTTATTTTTTTGGTTGTGCACCCTCAGGCTGTTTTTCTGGTGCAGCATAATATGCTACTAACATAATATTAATAATCATGGATACAGTAACAACACTGTTAACAAAATAACAGCCTTTTAATGACAATAATAAATATGTTGTGCCACTGAACTGCCAGACAAGGTCACATGATGAAATACACTGCCTGACCTAATCAGTGATGGAACATGATGGAAGCATACTAGAGCCATCTACTGGTGTTTTTGTTTTCCTGAGCCTAAAGTCAGAATTTTTGTGAAAACTGTTTCTGAGAAAAAAAAAAAAAGACAAATCATTTCTGAGAAAAAAGTCAGAGCTAATGTCAGAGTTTAAAGTCAGTATTTTCAGGCTGGATGACATGTATGCACTTATAAAGCTATATTTCAGAACTTAGTTTAATAATAAAGAGAATCTTTGTCTGTTGGCAAATAATCACCACATCATAACCAGTATTCATACTTTGAAATGACAATGTCATGAACTAGATCTGTAGAGAAGGAAGAATCATTTGGATTTAATACGAGTAATATCCTTTGTTCAGGAGGAGCTTTTGAGAAAAGGCTGAGTGCAGGGCTATCGTTGGATGCTTCTTTGTGCACTTCAGTGGGAATTCGTTTGACCATTCTGTATCAAAGTAATTAGTAAAAAATAATTAAAAGTGCTTGATTAACATCCACATTAAAAGTGGTTGATTAAATGGGGTCTGCCAATTGCTGGGCCAGAGGTCACCGAGGTAGTCAAAAAGCTTCTTGGTGGCCGGGCTCCAGGGGTGGATGAGATCTGCCCTAAATATCTCAGGTCTCTGGATGTTGTAGGACAGTCTTAGTTGACACATCTCTGCAACATTGGTGGTCATCAGGGGCCGGTCCTCTGGATTGGCAAACCTCTATACCCTCTACAGTATCCTGGAGGGGGCATGGGAGTTTGCCCAACCTGTCCACATGTATTTTGTGGATTTAGAGAAGGCTTTCGACCGTGTCTTTTGGGTTATCTTGTGGGGTGTGCTCAGGGAGTACGGTGTACTGGACCCATTGCTACAGGCCAATAGGTCTCTTTGAGGGGTTCTGGTTTGGTGTCCATAGGATCTCGTCTCTGCTTTTGCAGATGATGTCGTCCTTTTGGCTTCATCAAGCCAGGACCTCCAGCTTTCATTGGAGCGATTCGCAGCCGAGTGTGAATCAGCACCTCCAAGTCCAAGGGCTATGGTTCTCAGTAGGAAAAGGGTGGAATGCACCCTCCGGGTCTGGAACAAGGTCCTGCCCCAAGTAGAGGAGTTTAAGAAACACGGGGACTTGTTTACGAGTAAGGGAAGGATGGAAGGGGAAATCGACAGGTGGATCGGTGCAGCGTCTGCTGTAAAGCAGAGCTTGTATTGATCTGTCGTGGTGAAGAGGGAGCTGAGCTGAAAGGCAAAGCTTTCAATTTACCAGTTGATCTACGTTCCAACCCTCACCTATGGTCACGAGCTTTGGGTAGTGCCAAAAGAAAAAGATTGCATATACAGGCGGCTGAAATGAGCTTTCTTCGCAGGGTGGCAGGTCTCTCCCTTACAGATAGTTTGAGAAGTTCTGTTATCCGGGAGGAGCTCAGAGTAGAAACGCTGCTCCTCCGCGTTGAGAGGAGCCAGTTGAGGTGGCTCAGGCATCTGATTAGAATGCCTTCCAAACGCCTAACTGCTGTTGTGTTTCGGGCATGTCCAATTGGGAAGAGGCCCCGGGGTCCACCCAGAACACACTGGAGGGTCGGCTGGTCTGGGAACGCCTCGGTGTTCCCCCGGAAGAACTGGAGGAAGTGGCTGGGGAGAGGGAGGTCTGGATCACACTGCTTAGGCTGCTGCCCCCGAGACCCGACCCCGGATTAAGCAGAAGGAGATAATGATGATGATGCTGATGAAGATGCTTGATTAACTAAATATACATATAATACAGGTATTAAAGCAGCTTTTATGCAATTTTTGACCAAAGCTTAAATGACTTGGTGCCAAACAAGAATCTTGACTAAAATCTTTTTCAGAAACTTTAAAGATATTTCAGTAGTAAGAAATTTCGGACACCCTTGGTGCACCTAGGTAAGCTAGGTCATGCAAGAAAACTACCCACAAAACAACTGGCTGCCCAAAATTTGTAGTTAGCCTCCAGATGACTGCCTCAAAAGCTAAAAAGCAGTTTATCTTAGGTCCTTAGGTGAGCGCAGGTTCTCTAAGATAGTTATACATGCTGGAGTTAATTCAAAAAAGCCTTTGTCAATCAGAGGTTACTAAGAGTAACTTTATAGAGGTGTGGAAATTAGCAAAGGCAATGTTCGATGCTGTAATATGCTCTGGCCCCATCCCAGTATGGTGTGGTGATGTAGATTACAGCAGGTTATGGTCGCTGAACTGCTGGATGTTCAAGTGGTGTTCCGAAAATAAAGTGGGATTTATAGATAATTGGAGTACTTTTGAGGGTAAACCTGGCCTGATAGGGCAGGACGGTATCCATCCCACTTGTACTTAGTAAGTTAGTGACTATCCAGTGGCAGTGGTGGCTTAGTGGTTAAGGCGATGGGTTACTGATCTGAAGGTCAGCAGTTCAATCCCCACTATCACCACTCTTGGTCCCTTGAGCAAGGCCCTTAACCCTCAATTGCTGAGTTGTATAAAAAAAATATGATAATTGTAAGTTGCTCTGGATAAAACAAGCCAAGGCCAGAGAGCAAACAGGCTAATCCGAGCGTCTGCTAGCTGCACAGAGTCGTCCCTCAATGTCCAGTTCAATGCTATAGAAACTGTGTCTGTTACCTGAACTAAACAAACATGTAAAAACACTCAGAGAGTTTGTTTTAGTAATCTTATTAACATAAATTTAAATCATACTGAATCTACAGCCAGCACCTTTGATCTAATGATAAAATTGTTAAATAGATCTCTTACGTCTAAAGCACTTATTGCTAATGCATTAAATGAAGCGAGTCCTCCCAGATACAGTTATGTACACCAACCTCGTCTAACTGGCAGAGGAGGAGGCATCACAGTTATTTATACTGATAAAATAGGCATTATACAAAAATCTAGACATAAATTTAATACATTTGAAATTCTATGTACTAACATAACATACGTTCCCACAAAAAATCTGGAATAGACACAAACACTGTTCTTAAAGGATCCTCTGGTTTATCAAAATGAATATAAAAGTCAGCAACAATTAAAGCTTTATCTAAAGAAACAAAGGTTTAAAATGAAGTCTGCAAATTCACATAGGAATTCGGAGTACAGCCCTGGGGGTCTGTACTTAATAATTAAAGGAACCAGAATGGGTAAATCAGAATTTTATAGGACCCTCTCATAATGCTGGCCAATCTCTACATTTAATACTAACTTTTGGATTAAATATTCAAAATATAGTCACAGTTCCACAGTCAGAAACTATCATTATCTTATCTCATTTACAATGCATCTTAGTACTAATATATACACACCTCAAAAAAAATTAGCACCCTGGTATAATGATGATACATGCACATATAAACAGAACACGAAAATGGTGTCAAACTAAATTGATGGTATTCCAACTAGCATGGAGAGTCTCCTAAACTACAAAAAAAGCTCTTAGTGCTTCTAGAGCAATATATTTATCATATCTAATAGAAGATAACAAAAATAATCCAAAAAACTTATTTAATATTGTTGCAGAATAAACTAGAAAAAAGACCATAAATAAAACTTGCAGACCGTCAACCTATAGCAGTGATGACTTCATGAACTTTTTTAATGTTAAAATTGAAAATATCAGGCAAAAAATTGATTCCCTAAACTTTCATTCATTCATCTTCTGAACCGCTAAATGCTAATTAGGGTCACGGGGAGACTGGCGCCCATCTCAGCCGACTCTGGGTGAGGGCAGAGTACACCCTGGACAGAAATGTCAGTAACTAAAATGGTAAATAATAATATACCGCTATCAGATCAGCAACTAGAGTGTTTTAGCCCCATTAAAGAAACAAAACTAATCTCATTAATTTCTTCATCTGAATCATCAACCTGTGTGCTAGATCCAGTACCTACATGTTTCTTTAAACAGATACTACCAGAAGTGATCAACCCTTTATTAGATGTAATTGATTCTTCCCATAGAATCCTCCCTCATAACTGTAGCGCAGCAGTTATGTTCATATCTTTCTAGGAAGAACATTCATGAAATGTATCAGTCAGGATTTAGGCCTCATCATAGCACAGAGACAGCACTTGTTAAGATGGTAAATGATTTACTGCTGGCCTCTGACCACCGCTGTGTCTCTCTGCTTGTGTTACTTGACCTTAGTGCAGCCTTTGACACTATTGATCATACAATTCTGCTTGACAGATTAGAAAGTGTTACTGATCCAGAGGTCAGCGGTTCAATCCCCACCGTCACCAATGTTGGGCCCATGAGCAAGGCTCTTAACCTTCAATTGCTCAGTTGTATAAAAATGATAATTGTAAGTCGCTCTTTATAAGAGCGTCTGCCAAATGCTGTAAATGTAATGTAAAATGTAAATGGTGATTACTCAATACGTTCTAATGTTAAGTTTGATGATCCACAAGGATCTGTCTTAGGCCCACTGCTTTTTTCTCTATACATGCTCCCTTTGGGTAATATTATTTGTGAACATGGTATTAGCTTTCATTGTTATGCTGATGATACACAGTTTTGGATTACAAATTTATAAAATGTTAGATCTAGGTTCCAGCGTAACAGTATATAAAACTGAAAGAGTTATGTATATTGGATTTTACATTTTAAGGAGATCAAGTCTGGCAGCCCAGGTGTCTGAGACATTAACATCTTGTCTGTATGTACTTCCTGACCATATGTTAGGCTGTGCCTTTCTCTCTATGATAATGTAAAGGTCTGGGCGACACTCTCAGGAAGTTGGATTAGCACCTATACATTTGAATGACACTGTTAGGCCGATGAGATTCTCTTAGCGGGCTGATTCCCATACTGCATTTGCATGCTTGGTTTAGATTGTCTCCAACTCTATGTATCCCTCTCCCTTGCAAAGTATAAATTCTACAGTGCTGAGCCTTTAGTCAGGCTTCGATGACTATGGCAAAAGCAGTTCTCAATAAAGAGTAACTTCTGTTTGAAATATATCCCAACGTCTCCTGGTCTCTGGTTCGACAAGGAAAGGAAAAAAAAGTTTCCAACAGTAGCATACCAATGGAGGATTGCAGAGGGCAAGGTTATGACAATAGTGCAAATATGTCAAGGAAAGTGAAAGGAGTTCAGGCTCAGATTTTACAAGAAAGCCCACTTGCAACATATAGCTCCTGTGTATCCCATACCCTCAATCTGATGAGAGTGCATGATGCAGTCCTGTCCTGAGGCAGGAAATATTTCTTTGGATGTGGAAGCTGCAAACATCAATGCTTTAAAAAGAGGAAATGCAAGCTCTCCACAATGAATGGGCCACATTTCTAAATATTCTGTCACCCTGGAGCTGCTTAATGCTATATACAAAATTCAGCCAGAAAGCATTTTGGGGGAAGTTTGCATTGGCTTGAGAATTGTTTGTACTTCATCAGTGGTTATCAAACAGTAGTCCTCTGCAGTTCTATTTTTTGTAATGTAGAGCATATTATATTAATTTTTGCCTCCTTTGGGCTAGTCCTTCTTCAGAACTACTTTACTTTACTTCTTCAGAACTACTCTTGATTAAGTCCAAGTTTGACCTGGTAGCCCTGTTGTCGACCTGGTTTAGATATAGTGTTACTTGGAAAGAAAACTATTTTCTTTTGTAATTAAAACCGAAAGATATGAATCAGAATTTTGTCTATTTTTATGCAAATGAAACATTTTCTGGATTATTATCAAAATGCTTTGTTAATTGTAGCAAAATTATGTCACAACACATACTAAACAACTTAAATATAACACAGAATTACAAAATATACAAAATGGATATCGAATCCTTGAGTTATTGTGTAGAAACTACACAGTTTATATAATAATGCAAGAAAAGTGATATGTATAGTAACTGTAAAACTATAATACAAAAAAAAAAAATATATATATATATATATATATATATGTACATACTATAATAAGGACCCACCAAGATGATTTCTACCCAGGGCCCAAAATTTGGTGCTATGCCCCTGCTCGGAGCTCAGGCAGAGGAATGTGCACTTTGCACTATACTACATCTTACTTTACTGGTTTTGGGGAGTGAGTATAAGTGGTGATACCAAGCGGAGTAGCGTGAACAAAAATGGTTACTGCCAATATGCCATGTTTTTTTTTTTTTACTTCAATGAAAGTGAGAGATGTGGATAGGGAAAGGAAGTGATTGATCTCTTATTTAACACAACATCCCTGGGGAACTGAGGGATCAGAACAAAAATAAACAATGAACATGCTGGTACTATAATTAACCAATATAGTGTTTGGGACATGGTCACGAGCTTTGGGTGGTGACCGAAAGAACGAGATCGCGAATACAAGCGGCTGAAATGAGCTTCCTTCGCAGG
>JBCNYH010000004.1:15892710-15903961 GCA_039654325.1 Tandanus tandanus
TTTAACAATGGGAGTGTCCTTTTCTATTAGAAATAAAATAGCTACTAACACAGTTAATGTAGCTCCAAATAAGGAAATAAATACCAGTACTATCCCCATAACCTCTGTAAATGAAAGAAACTCTACAACCTTTAACACACAATTATCTCTAACAGCATTAGACCAAAATTCTTCTGGACACTGCTCACAGTTATTTGCATCTGAAAAATAATCATGGTTATTCTTTAAAAAGGAAAGGAAGATTAATCCAAAGTTATTTCTATTAAAAGTTTTATTTATGAATACCATTGTTGAAAAACTGTATCCTAAATAATAAAAATAGAATACACAATGTACAATCAATAACTTGTGTTTGAACCACAGTAATCATAAAATTACCTGTCTGGTTACTGAATTCTCCCTCTGCACATGGTATACAGTCATAGCAGCACACAGGCCTTCCATTCTGTGCAGCTTTCCGGGTTCCTGGAAAACAGCTCTCACTGCACACAGACCTTGGCTTCTAACATGAACAGTATATGAGTTATGACTATATAAACTTTGTATATGAGGAGTCAAGTTGGTGAGTTTTAAGAAAAATCAGATTTTTTTTTTTTATATGCATAGAATTTTTTTTTTAAAGAGTTTTGCTTCTTCTACAATTGCTACAATTTATAACCCGAGTTAGTAGGTTTCAAAAGTGGAGCTATCAGTGGGACATGCGCAGCTGCCTGAAAAAAAGGAAAATAACTTTTTTTTTTTTTAAACAAAATTTGACTTAGGTTTTGCAAGTGGACTCCTCATATATAAACTTAATATATTTAAACTATATAAACTATTTTACCATTGTGATAATAAATATACATGAAAATGTTTGATCTATACTTAGTGGGATGCAGATTATTAGATACACAAATGCACCAAATAATAAAAACATGCAGTTTGCGTACCTCACTTTTTTCCATGGCCCAGACTATATCTTTAATATTTATGACCAATTGTTGTCCATTTGGGAGAGAGGCATCATAATAGCCCACAACCTTAAGATGCATTTCTCCATTGAACCTTCGTTGCCAGTTAAACACTTCATACTTTGCGGCTGTTGCCCCAGTGTTGTCAAACCAAATCTGTTCTCCTACTTTGTTCGTAAAATTTACATTTTTTAGAGACTTAACGACCTTTCAGTAAAAAAGAAAACAAGCCTTTACTTCTTTAAAAATATCATAGTTAAATAAAGCTGACTATCTTTAACTTCTTTGTATTACCTGCCATGGTTGTATTGTTTTGTTTTTCTCACAGCTCTTGTTTTCTGAGCATCTCAACAGTCTGTGTAGAGAATGTGCTAAAGCATAAACTGCATTGTAGACATTATTTGCATACATCAATTCTGATATATCCTTACTATAGTTTTTAAATTGAATCATATCTTCATATTTGCTGCAGTTGGTTTCAGCTTGAAAAATGCGTTCCTCTGTTTTCATGCAAGGGAGTGCTGTTTGCCAAAATCCATTGACAGCATAGTCAGAAAAACCACCAATATTTAGTTTATCTGTATCCAAACCAATTGCTCCAGTCAATAGCTTGTAACTTGCGGGTGTTAACTGATCAACAGCAGACATCATCCATGCAATTGATGGACCAATAATTTGGTAGCCAGTAAAATTATTTAGTCTTAGATGGTCTATTAGAATGTTCATATCATAGTATGAGAGATAAAAAACAATTACTTTGGTGGTGCTTTTCTTAATAATTTCAATTACTTCAGACATTTTGGCATGATCTGCTCGGTGAAATTTCTCAGAATACTCAACACATATTCCCTCCTCTTTGGCTGCATTCAGAAAAATGTCAATTCCATTGTTGCCATAGTCATTATCACTGTACACAGCTCCCACCCAAGACCAGCCAAAGTGCTTGACCAAATATGCAAGTACTCTAGCCTGGTAATAGTCACTTGATATGGTCCTGAAGAAAGAGGGGTGCTCTTTTCTGTTGCTCAAACATTCACATGCTGCAGAATAACTTATCTGATGGTAGATAAAAATAAATTATGTATGGCATTGCATAACTTATTTTTTTCGTGTGTGTGTGTGTGTGTGTGTGTGTGTGTGTGTGTGTGTGTGTGTGTGTGTGTGTGTGTGTGTAATAATATATAGATATTACCAAAGTAAGAAATATAAAAGAAAAGTATAAGTTTGATAAATTGTATGTATTATGTCATGTTTGCAGTGGACATAGAACCAATGCCAGAAACACTAAGCAACATGTTTCATGTTTATGAACTCTTTCACACCAAGAGCTAAAAACAGTCTGCCTATCTGCATGTTTATGGACAGTTGCTGGAAAATAGAGAATAAAAAATACACCCATGCAAACATTAAAGGAACATGCAAAAGTCATTGCACATTTGCTGAAATATTACTTTAAATTACCATACTCCTTGTTAGCATTGTGTGTCAAAATAAAAATGAGCTTTTCTTAACTTTAGCAAAACCACTATTAGATAATTGGTGCCTAGAGACTCACAGAACTGATGATTATGTTGGTTATTGGATCCTCTATGTATGAATGGATCTATAACCACTACGGTTTTAACACAAAATGAAAACAATAATCTCATGCATAGTTAAAGTTTGTTTGCAACTATTACATTCATTGTTTTAAATTATGATTACAATTATTGATCCTTACCACTGGGATCATAAAAGGTCCTGTCGTTTTTGACAGTGCTATAGTAGGAGTAGACTCTGCCTGTCCAATAATGGCCTGTACTGCTGATTGTCCAGGACAGGCATCATCTGCTGTTATCTCTTGACCATTTATCAAAGCCATAGTTGCTTTCATAGATAACAAGCTTGATAGACAATTGTCATAAATCCTGTAACCAATTGAGATATTTGGAAGCAAGTTGTTGCTTCTGTTAATTTCATCAATTGCAAAAGTCATGATCTGGGCAAGGCGGAATTCACTGAGGTTAATTCTAGAAATATACACAAAAATGGTACAAAATTTAAAATCTGCTTCTCAGAAAATTAAAATTAAATTATTATAATGAAAAATCCAATTCATTTCAATGGAGAAAAGTACACATTCTCCAGTACAATACCACAGTAGAAAACTTTCAACAATCAACTACAACAAACCTAATGCAGATTAAAGGTTGAGGTTTTCCAGTATATTCCAATGACTGCATCTGTGTACCCCAATGTATTGAAAAAATAGCTCCAATTATTACATCTCCATCTTTGTAAAACAGAGGATTTGTTGGGGTTTCAAGAATGTGGCAATTTTCTCCCTTTGCCGAGCTAAGAGAAAGTAATATTACAAGGAATAACATCACAAAGTGTATCCAATCCTTTTGGAAGATCACACTTCAAACTACATCATCTTCATGTATTTATAGATATGCTCTTGGTGTTTTGGTTCTAACAATACATTTTTAACAAATCAGAGAAGGGTGCTTTTGTGATGTCATTAAAAACTGGATGCTACCTGTAACTCTCAGTTATACTTAAGTACTACATGGTTCACATCATTTAGAAAAAATAAATTAATTAATTAAATTATTGTATATTATGTGTGGTTTAATGTCTTGTGCACAAGTTTATTATAATGTATGCACAAATTATTTTAATTTATTGTCTTGTGTACACAATTTATTATTTTCATTCATTTGCCAAACGACTTAATCCTACTAGAGTCAATTATATATAAAATTGGGGTATACCCTGAGGAGCTCAACAGTCAATCGCAGGGCCAACACACACACACACACAAAACCACTCACACCCCAGGGCAACTTAGAACAGACAGTTGACCTAATATGCATGTCTTTAGACTGTGGGAGAAAACAGGAGTACCCAGTGGAAACCTACACAAGCATGGAGAGAACAACTGAACAGAAATGACTTTGCCGAGCCCGGGACTCGAAACCAGGAAATTGCTGAATAATTATCTTAGGAAAACCAATAATTATCTTGTGTGCACAATATAATTATCTTTTGTGAACAAGTTAATGTCCATCCACCCATCCATTTTCTGAACTGTTTAATCCTAATGAGGGTCGCGGGGAGGTTGGTGCCCAGCTCAGCTGACTCTGGGCGAGGGCAGAGTACACCCTGGACAGCTCGCCAGGCCACCCAAGTTAATGTCTGCATAGTAAAGGTATGAAAGGCCATTGCTTTAAAAACTTTTGGGTAATTTGCTCTTATAGCTTTTAAGAAATTGTTGATTTCTCCAGTATGTTCAAATGGCAGGATTTTTTTGTTTGCTTTATTTAGGACAGTCAGTTTGCCATGTTTTTGGTGGATTAAACATAACTTGCAGCTACTTGTAAATTTTACCTAAGTGTTCATGTCCAACTAAACAGAGCCTGTCCAACATTGTAAAAAAAATATTGAATCTGTTTCGTGAGAACACTCTGAATGTTCAGTGGCAAATTAATCTTACAATTATTGAGGATGGCAACTAAAATGAGTTTGTAACATGTCTATGATGGCCTAATACAGCTGTATAGTTTGCTGAAAGAATCAAAGCTGGAGATATTGTGTAGCCTAATAGTAACAACACAACATAGACATGGAATACACTGTCTATGTTACTTTAGCTGTTCTATTGGGTCTCTCATAAGTCACTCATAGGCCTTTCAAGTCCTACAGTACAAAACCTGAAAGGAAAGTCTTAGAGTAGGCATCACCCAACTTTGGATCTGCTGATCAGGACACCCTCACCGATGTTCTAGATTCACACGAATACCATCAGATTACAACTGAAGGAAACATTTCTGCACCTGTGATACAGCTGGGTCACAAAGCCATCATATAAACTCCTATGTTTGTAATTGAGTGTTGGAGACCTATATTGAAGGGTCTTGCTTCTGTCTGGCTTTGACAGAAAACCTTAAACTTAAAAAAGTTGTTTTTGTTTGTTTTAATTTTATATATTTAGTTAAAAACACCCTACCGTGCCTTTGCCCAGTGTCAACTGAGATAGGCACCAGAGTCCTCACGACTAGGATTAAGCGATTTGGCAAATTTGTGATTGAGTGAGTTAGTGTTTGTTTTAGGGATGAATAAATCATACGGTTACTTTGAAATCTTAGCTCTCTGAGTGATGAGACCCATTAACAGTTTAATAGGAACATGTTTTCAAGCGGTCCAAAGCTGAAGAGGTAGACTCTTAACTCAGAGAATGAGGGCACGGAGTAACCATATGTTCTCTACCATATCATATCTCTCCACTCTGTCTAAAGTGGGAGCTTCCATAGCATTCCGTCCAAGAGTGGCAGAATTGACCATGGCATGTGAGACCAAAGAGTGGCCACCAAGATCAGCTTCATTTCTTTCAACAGACAAGAGGCTGGGGGGAGAGTGAATGGAGGGCAGGTGTAGAGGAGAGTCTGGGGTCATGGGTGTGCTTGGGCATCCCACCCCAGAGGTGGATTGCCATTCTGCAGGGTGAAGAACAGCTGGCTTTCTGGATGCAAGAAGGTACCAGATCTGCTCAAGCACCTAAGGGTGGGGTTGCCACTCTTCCGGATATGAACTGGCCCAGACATGATATCTGCCACCGTATTCAGTAGTCTCGGCACATGTACTGCCTTGAATGAGCACAAGGGGAATAGCCCAACTGCGAAAATTTGGTTGCCAGTTTTCAGGGAAGTGTAGAGCCTAAGGAAAGCCTGGCTGTTGATGTAGGCTGCGTCAGTGGAGTGTAGAGCCTAAGGAAACCCTGGCTGTTGATGTAGGCTGCCATCACTGTGCTGTCTGCCCTGACAATGACATGATAATCTCCTAGCCTTGGCAGGAACTGTCAGATGTCAAGAAAAACAGCTTGCAACTCTAATGCATTGATGTGCTGAGTTTCCCAGTGTCCAGATTAATGATCATTGATCCCACAGCTCTTATGTATGGCACCCCAGAAATTGGGGGTGCATCCATGATGACCAACTCATGGGTCCACCTTCAAAGCCAGCCATGCCATGGACCTCAAGTGCTGGTTGAGGCATAGATGATCTGGCCCTTCTGGAGCAAATGTTATGTTTGGACAAACTACCTGGCATCTCTTGTGCACAGTGGTGACCATCCTGAGCGTGCTGCCATAACTGAACCGCATTCGTTCCAAACACAGCTGAAGGGACAACTGGCAGTTTTGTTAAATATTTCTGGCGATCTTTTTATAGCTGGGACTGAGACAACCATAAGTGGCACTGAACCACCGAGAAGGCTTTGCCTAGTGCATCGGCCTGCTCCTTCATAATGAAAAAGGGAGGCATGAGCAAGTTGTCTGAAGCTCAGCCACACAAAATACAATCACTCTATGCAATAACACACCTTAGCTTTGAGCATGACCAGCTAAATCTTGGTGATTTCAAACAAAGAGCTGTTTTAAAACCTGTCACTGTCACTGTACACAGCTCCCACCCAGGGCCAGCCAAAGTGCTTGACCAGATATGCTAGTGCTCTAGCCTGGTAATAGTCACTTGATATGGTCCTGAATAAAGAGGGGTACTCATTTCTGTTGCTCAGACATTCACATGTGGCTGCATGACCTATATAGAAGCACAGATAAATTATGACCATAGGTTTTAACAAGTGAACATTAGACTGGAGCCTGTTTTAACAGAGAAAATAAGAAGTAGTATTAAAGTGAGAAACACAAAACAAGCAAACAAACAAATACATACATACATACATACATACATACTTATTTGTGATAATGTATTATCAAAACTATAGATTCAAAAGTATACTCATCCAAATTATGCTGATAGGAAAAATCATATTCATGTTCTATTTTACTCTGTGAGGTTTGCAGTGGATACAGAGCCAAAACTGGAAAACCAATTGAACAAGTGACACCTTCATGCACTCTTTCACATATAGGGACAATTTAATTTAGCCTGTCCACCTATCTACATGCTTATAGGAGGTTTGTTGGAAACCAGAGAACACACAGGACACTCATGCAGAGAACATGTAAAACTCACACAGACAATAAGCTGCACAGGATTGAACTAAGGCTTTGTTTTGCTAATAGGACCCATAGGAGCGCTGTGCCAATAATAATAATAATAATAATAATAAAAGACAAGTAAAATAAAGACAAATAAAGAGCTTTGATTATCATTCACATTTGTTAAAAAAGGAAGCACAATTATTATAATTAGCCTCTTTGTTTAAATTGTACTCAAAGTAAACTCAAGCTTCTCTTAACTTAAGTGATAGTAAAATTAGAGCACTGGTGCTTACGTAGATTTTTGAGATTATATACAAATAGATTCATAACAACTGAGTTGCTGACCCTAAATGGAAAGAATAATCTTTTGCATACTTAAAGTTTATTTTGTAGCTATTAAATACACTATTTTGCATTGATGTTTAAAATCGCTGATCCTTACCACTGGGATTTTAAAAGGTCCTGTAATTTCTGTAACTGCTATAGTAGGAGTGGACTCTGACTACCCTATGATGGCTTGTACTGCTGCTCGTCCAGAGCACGCACCATCCGCTGTTTCGTCTTGACCATTCATTAAAGCCACGATTGCCTTCATAGGTAACAAGCTTGAAAGACAATTGTCATAAATCTTTTACCCAAGTGAGATATTTGGAAGAAAGATATTGCTTCTGTTAATTTCATTAATTGCAAAAACCAGGTATGCTAAGGTTTATTCTACAAATATACATACAAATGTCATTTAAATTTTGTTTATTATAAATCAAAAATAAAAATAATACAGTGCATAAACACAGATTATTATATTGCAGACAATTATCTATTGCCCAACATGATACCACAATAGTGGACTTTCCAGAAGAACAAACCTAATGCAGATTAAAGGTTGAGGTTTTCCATTATATTTCCAGTGACTGAATCTGTGTACCCTGATGTATTTGAAAAAATATCTCCAATTATCACATCTCCATTTTTTTAAAACAGAGGATTTACTGGGTTTTAAAAATGTGGCAATTTTCTCCTTTTGCCAAGCTAAGGAAAAGAAGCATTGGAAAGAATAACATCACAAATTGTGTCCTATCCTTTTGAAAGATGTACTGTTCTGTGTGTGACAATCCAATTTCAACAAATGAGATAATTGGGGAGCTTTGTGATGTCACTAAGAGACTGCATGCTACAGTTTTATGAGCAGTTTTGAATGCTGTACTGCAAGGACAGGTAATGCACAGATAATCCAAGATTAAACAAAAAGTGATGTTTGACATAACCTGGCCAGTGCATCATAGTTTTCTGCATTTCACTATGACCAAGCCAGAAAAAGCAGGTGTTGCTGTGTTAAGCCAGGTGTAAGTAATTCTACTAAAAGCGCATACACTGCTTCCCAAAGCAGTCTTGCACTGATCACAGATTTACTGATTCTAAAATGAAAAGTTGTGTGCACCATGCATCACATCAAGTGTTTTGGGCCCACCAGACTGCACAAGTAGTGTATACCATTCTGTACCTATTATGCATAATGGCCACTGTTCAAGAAACTGGAGCTAGTATTATGATTTGGGGTAGCTTCATTTGGTCATGTCAAGGCTCAGCAACATTTTGTGGTATGTAAATGAAGTTAGCTGATGGCCTGAATGTAATGAATGACCAGGTTATACAACCAATTTAGAGTTTTTCTTGTCCAATGGCAAAATTCAGGCTTTAATAGTCAAAGAATGGTTCAGGGAGCATAATGAATCATCTTCACACATGAATTGGCACAACAGTCTTTACATTTACCCCATTAAAAGTGATTGGGAAGTGCTGGAAAAGGCTACACAGTAGTTCGAAAATTCCTTCATCAACACAAGATCTCTGTCAAAAAAGAATACAACCCTGGACTGAAATAGAAGTTGTGAATTTGCGTAAGTTTAGCGAAATAATGTTATAATGAGTGCATGCTGTCATATACAGTTGTCAACAAGAGTGAAGTGTCCTCATTACCACTGACATAGCACCGCTAAGTCTGTCCATCTACTGCTCCATTCTACCATCAATCATTAACAAGATACCGAGACACTTGAACATAAGGCAAATTTGATAACCTAGTTAGCTGCACTGGGGGGCTGGTCAGTGTATGTAGCAAAATCAGAATACTTTATTGATCCTGTAGGAAATTGTGTGCACACAGTCGCTTCATTCCAATTATAGAATAAAGATAAAAAGTCTAAAATTAGAAAATGACTAGTATCTACATGAGTATAAAATGTGAAATTACAAATATCTATATAAACAATAAGCAGAATGAACTCTATCAATGAGTAATATGTACAGTATTATCAATATGATAAAAAGAAGAAAGGAAATGTAAGACAAAATGCAGTATATAACAGTGGATGCTGTTGCTATAATAGGGGAGTTGTACAGTCTAATGGCCACAGGTAGGAACAATTTCCTGTGTTCAGTGGTGCATTTAGGTGGTACGGTCTCTCACTGAATGTGCTCCTGTGATTGGTCAGCAGGTTGTGAAGTGTGTGGGAGGTATTGTCCAGTATTGTCCTTATCTTGGACAACATTCACCTCTCCTACAACACTGTCAGAGGGTCCAGCTACATCCCCGCAACGTTACTGGCCTTGCAGATCAATTTGTTATGTCTGCTGGCATTCCAACCCTCAGCCTGCTGCCTCGGCATGCAACAGCATAGAGGATAGCGCTGGCCACTATAGACTCATAGAACATTTAAAAGACTCTTTCCCTGATTGGGAATCAAACCGGGCAGTGGCGGTATATCTGCTTTCAAGTGTGTGTGAGATGGTCTCTTGTACAACAAGATGTAAATGTAGATCTTTGCTCTTAGAGTGTCAGCTAATTTGTTCAGACTACCCTTACAGCCATCTTTTTGGCAGCTGCCCCATATTTGCTTTTAGTATATGGTTATCTTACCCGATACTGATTTGTTTACAGTCTTTTGAGTCCTGAGATTAATTATGTCTAAGACATGCTTTTTAATGCTTAAAGAAAGCTTTGTTTGTGCAATAGTCATGAGGTGGGTTTCAACTCTCTATAAGAGGTTTTAGTTTGAGGGACACATCTGTAAAAGAGTAAGCAAATTGTTTCATTCATTCATTCATTTATTGATTCATCTTCATCCACTTGTCCCTCTCCCCAGCTACTTCCTCCAGCTCTTTCGGGGGGACGCCGAGGCGTTCCCAGACCAGTCCCTCTAGCGTGTTCTGGTTCGACCCGGAAGTCACCACACCAGAGAGGCGTTTGGGAAGCATTCTAATCAGATGCCCGAGCCACCTCAACTGGCTCCCCTCAATGCGGAGGAGCAGCAGTTCTACTCCGATCTCCCGGATGACAGAAGTTCTCACCCTATCTCTAAGGGAGAGCCCTGCCACCCTGCGAAGGAAGCTCATTTCAGCTGCAAATTGTTTCATAAATACAGAAAAATGAAATTCAATTTTATTCCCAAGAAATTACACTGTATTTTATGTTTATTTAATATGCCTTGTTAGGGAATAGGCCTCTATGAGAAGTATAGAATTCTTAGCTGCTTCTGTAGTCTTATTGTGGTGCTTAATCAGCAGTAGTTTTGGGCTTCCTTAAGGCGTGAATTGGGGCAGGACCCAGAAAGTATATACTGAAGGTACCCCCGCATCAGTTTTCAGTGTGCTTTAAGTTCTATCATGGATTTCTTCTCTACTTGTAAGGTAGGCTTCTAACTTTTGTATTACTGTCTACTTGACTCAGATGGACTTAGTTGTTGTCACTAACAGTTTGAAGTATAGAATTCTTAGCTGCTTCTGTAGTCTTATTGTGGTGCTTAATCAGCAGTAGTTTCGGGCTTCCTTAAGGTGTGAATTGGGGGGCAGGACCCAGAAAGTATATATTGAAGGTAAACGTTTGCAGCGGTTAGCAACACAGATCACTTTCTAAAACAGTACTTTGACTTAGGTAGTAATTTAATAGTATTGTTGCCCTCATTAAATTAGGTCTATCAGGTCTACCATCTTAAACATGAACCAGATTGCTGTTATGTGCCTTAAACCCATTACTGTTCTCACTTCTGTTAGACCCAGAAGATCTTACCAACAAGCAAGAGGTCGTACTCTCAGCAACCTTATTCACCCTCCACTGCTGTCCCAGTCTCAAACGAGTGTGACAGGTGGGCTCTGGAACTGCCAATCTGCTGTTAAAAGGCTGATTTCACCTCTGCCATTGCTTCTCACTACTCTCTTGATTTTCTTGCACTAACTGAAATCTGGATTTCCCCACACAACTCTGCTACACCAGCAGCTCTTTCTTCTGCTTATGCTTTCTCTCATACTCCACGAGTAA
>JBCNYH010000004.1:15959997-15971474 GCA_039654325.1 Tandanus tandanus
ATCAATTTTGTACTACTGGTATTTATAAGAAAGTAAAATCTCTCCATTCTGCTTGTCCGATTTGTGCTAGAGCAAATGTATAAGGCTGCAATGGCCTGGCGGGCTGTACAGGGTGTACTCTGCCCTCTGCCGGTTGAGATGACTGCCAGCCTCCCTGTGACCCTAATTAGGATTAAGCGGTTCAGAAAATGAATGAATGAATGAAATATACAAGGCTAAACTACCAAACATACAGCACTACCACCAAAAATCTGGACCAAAATCTGCAGGTTGACTTAACACACATGCCCTGGTAATAAACCTAAAATATTTTTTGGTAATTTTTTTAAAGCGGGTTGAAGCATTCCACTGTTTTAAAGAAGACAGCATGCCTGTTGTAAATTTAGCAAAAGAGATCATTCATTCATTTTCTGAACCACTTAATCCTAATTAGGGTCGCGTGGAGGCTGACACCCATCTTAGCCGACTATAGGCGAGGGCAGAGTTCACCCGCCAGCTCGCCAGGCCATTGCAGGGCAGAAACATGCTGATAGCTGAACGCCTACTTTTTTCGAAGGTCAGCAATGGTTCTTTAACCTGCCTCTCACCACAGACAGTGAGAGACATGGCTTTGATCATTTTTGATAACCCAGTTAGCTGCACCAAGGGGGACAGCAATGACAACCCGGTGATAGTGAGGCTTGAACCTCCGTCCTTCGGATCAGTAATCCAGCACCCTACCACTGGGCCACCACTGCCCCCCAGAGATCATTCCATGTTATGGAATTCTGCTCTCCATAGACAGTGGCATTGTTGCATGATTTGTTTCAGATGAGTGCAATTATCATATTCTGTACCATCCACAAAGTTCAGGAATAATTAATTGAATGAACAGAATGATAATGAACAGGATAACTATGATGGAAACAGCTAGAAATTTGGTTAGCTTGCTCCCATCCTTCCCCCGTGAAATTAGAATGACACCTTAAGCCACCACCAGATTATCTCCATTTAAAGTAATTATGGGTAGGCCATTTACTACTCCATGGATTCAGGTTAACTATGGTGTTTCCTTTAAAGGTGATTGGGATGTAATCCTTGAAGACTACACTGCAGCACTAATTGGAAAATGAAAACATGTGCATGGTAACGTTGCTGCTTCTCTCCCTTTACCCACACCCTTTTATTCTAGGTAATCAGTTTTTAATTTGGAGCCTTAATCCTAGGAAGGTTGGGTATGCTGCCTTTGGTGTACCATGTACTGTCATAGCTGTCAGTTGTACTGCTGTTCTTTCATAATCACAGCCACGTTGGATCCATGCCAGCAGAATAAAAGGATGTCCAACCAATGTAATGCCTAATCAGACAGGAGCCATACAGCAAATAAGCAGTCTTTAGAGGACCTCATCCCATCTTTACACATACCAAAATCTTTGTTATAGTTTCTGACAGATTAATTTTATTTGTGGTGTCCAAAGGTGTATTTTGTATATTTATTTAAGTTTGAATGGACGTTTCTTCATGTGGTTTCTTATTCATCCACTACATATATGTATTCTCTGTGTAGTCATTATTGGACTTATTTTATCATATGAATGGTTTAGAATTGAATGATGCTTGTTCATCATTTGCACCCCAAGTCCAACCCCCAGGAGGTTTCATTACTTTGACAAGATCAAACTTCACTCAGGAAATTAATTTCCCAAGAAAACCCTTTCCAGTTTTTTTGTTTTTTTTTTAACATAATGACACTGCATCTGAAGGTGCACTGTATAAGTCTTTATTTAAGCATATCCTATATGAACACACTGATTTGAATTTAGGTTGTAAATTTATATACTTCAGATATGGCACTTTTAATTATGTTGTATACAATGACAAAGTCTTTAATTAAATTATGTATGGATGTGAGATCATACTGCATACAGAGGCCTTCCTTTAAATTGAAATGGGATTAGTACTGTGTTTTTAGTATCCTAATTTAAGGATTGTAATGCATAGTATCATACATATTCAGCCAAATGGTAAAAAATCCAAAAGATCAATCTTAGATAATGATGGTAGTTTTCCACCTGTTAAACAAAAAGTTAAATAAAAATGTAAAAATATTTGTGAGGCATTCTTTCTCCAATATGGTATAACCCAAACCTGGAGGATTAAAGACCTTGCTATGAGTCCAGCAGTGGCAGATGGACTGGGGCTTGAACCCAGGCTCTCCAAATCACAAATCAGAAGCCATACCTGCTGACCCACCACTGTCTTTTACTATGTCTCTTTGGACCTTGCCTTGTCTCTCTACCCTCATTTACCACACCATAGCCAAAAAATATTCACCCAGCTTATGTTGTTATGCTGTAAAGTGCTAGGAGTATTAGCAGGAGTAATTTTTTTCCTTTTACATTACTTTTCTTTAATGTATTATGTTTAGTAACCAGAAAGACTACACCTGTGCAGATTGAATTGTAATTGTAACTAGCCATGCCTGTGCGGATCACTTTCTAGCCAACGTATAAAAGCTGACTACACATTGTGCTTTCTTTAAATTGACCAATCCTATGTTGCCTTAGCACACAAAGGAATATCAGTGTATACATATGTGTAATAAATAAATGAATATGTTTTTGGAATTAAAGGACAGGACTCTGCTGAAATGAGCAAGCTTCTGCTGTCAGCTTTGTTCACTCCCAGGGCCTTGGTAGAAAAGATTGGCTGAGCGGTGGGGGAAGGGGGTTCTTTACTCTCATGTGGTGATCTCTTTGTTTTACTGTGCATGTGTGTGGTCTCTTCTCTTTTAAGACATTTAGTGCGCACTCGGAAAAAAGAGCAGAGAGAACAAGAAGAAACCCAGAGAGAGAAGAGAGCGGAAAACTGAACTGTCTCTCTCACAAATCTCTCGCTCATTCTTTACACACACACACACATATATACACACACACATATATATATATATATGGGCTGGATAGGAAAATCTGGCACGTTCTTCAAATGTAAATGTAGCTCTTTGTTGTCGACTAATTTGCTTTTTCCCCCTCCAACAAGCAATGGAGGTCATGGTTATGGGGTTGTGTCGGTGCCTTTTTTTCTGTTTTAATTACTGATTCATTATTTTTTTTTTTTTTTAAAGCTCAGTACAGGTGAAATGTTATTTTACAAATTTGGGTTTGTATACTGGGTCGTACTGACAGAGAAAACAAGAAAACCATCATATTGTGATTTATTTTTTTTTTATTAACATTGACATATCGAAAATCGTTGCCAATAAGATAACTGCATTACATCCATGAACACAAATATGCATTTTGATAAAATAAAAAAAAGGAATCTTCTCTATTTCTATGAACAGAGACAAGACAATTCAGATTTTTTTTAATGATTGATTTAATCAATTCTCTTGCACACCCACATATGTTTTTTTCTAAATATTATTGAGCTGATTACGTGACATTATTTATTCCAAATTTAGCATCTTTAATCTAAAATGAATATGTTACAGATACAGAATAGAACCATTTATTTTTCTTAAATAAATTGAGTTACCTTTTTTCCATCATATTTCGCTTTGTGTTGAGTTCAGGTTTAAACAGAATAATATAACATTTAGGTGTAAATATACAGAATAGTAGAGCAAAACTGGAGGCCAAAATTGCAAATATCTCCACAGCTACAGTAAATTTTCCAGGAGAGCTGACATACGCTGGAATAAAAGATAACCACACAGCACAGAATATGAGTATACTAAATGTGATGAATTTAGATTCATTAAAATTATCTGGTAACTTTCTTGCTAGAAAAGACAAAACAAAACACAAGAAAGCAAGAACTCCTATATAACCCAACACAACCCAGAACCCTACAGATGAACCCACATTACATTCTAATATTATCTTTTCCTTGTAGTAATTCATGTTCTTGTAGGGGAAAGGGGGAGAAACTGTTAACCAAATTACACAAATAAGAACCTGTATGAGAGTGAGGGCAAGTACACAAAGTCTCTGCTGTAGAGGCCCAAACCATTTCATGATATTACTGCCTGGAATTGTAGCCCCGAAAGCCACTAATACAACTATAGTTTTCCCCAGAACACAGGAGATGCAGAGGACGAAAGTAATCCCAAATGCTGTGTGGCGCAGCATACAGGACCACTGAGAGGGCTGTCCAATGAAAGTAAGTGAACAGAGGAAACACAGAGTCAGGGAGAACAGCAGCAGGAAGCTCAGCTCAGAGTTGTTGGCTTTAACAATGGGAGTGTCCTTTTCTATTAGAAATAAAATAGCTACTAACACAGTTAATGTAGCTCCAAATAAGGAAAAAAGTACCAGTACTATCCCCATGACCTCTGTAAATGAAAGAAACTCTACAACTTTCAACACACATTTAACTCTGACAGCATTAGACCAAAATTCTCCTGGACACTGCTCACAGTTATTTGCATCTGAAAAATAATCATGGTTATCATTAGGAAGGGCAACAAAATTAATCGTATTTTATTTATAAATACTATTGTTTGAAAAACCGTATCCTAAATAATACAAAAAGGATAAACAGTGTACAGTAAACTAATTTTCTTTCACACCCGGCAATGTTAAAATTTACCTGTCTGGGTACTGAACTCTCCCTCTGCACATGGTATACAGTCATAGCAGCACACAGGCCTTCCTTTCTGTGCAGCTTTCCTGGTTCCTGGAGGACAGCTCTCACTGCACACAGACCTTGGCTTCTAATATGAAAAATATGCACAAATCTTATCTGAAAACTTTTCTATTCTGTTTTAATTTAGACTACATTTAATGAAAACTTAAGTACCTCTTCTTTTTCTCCAGCCCAACTTATATTGTTAGCATTTAATACAAATTGTTTTCCAGTTGGGAGAGAAGCATCATAATACCCCACAACCTTAAACTGCACTTCCCCGTCAAGCCCTCGTTGCCAGTTCACAATATCATATTTTGCTGCTGTTGCCCCAGTGCTGTCAAACCACACTTGTTCTCCTGATTTGGTGGTAAAATTTAAAATTTTCAGCGACTCAACAACCTTTAAATGCAAGTAGAGCATTATCAATCATGTGATGTAAATATAAGCCATATCTTCAGTGGTTTCTTGTTTTTTTATATTTAATTTTTACCTTCCATGATTGCATTTCTTTTCCATTCTTACAATTTTTGATTTTAGTACATCTTAACAGGCTGTGTAGAGAATGTGCCACCGCATAAATCGCACTGTAGATGTTATTTGCATATCTCAGTTCTGATATATCTTCATTGTAATTTTTAAAGGAAATGATTTCATCATATCTGCTGCAGTGGTTTTCATTTTGAGAAATGTTTTCCTTTGTATTCAAACAAGGGAAATCTGTTTGCCAAAACTCTTTTAAAACATAGTCAGCAAAACCACCAATGTTCAGTTTTCCCACATCAAATCCCAGGGATCCAATCAACACTTTGTAACTTGTTGGAGTTACAAGATTGTATGCAGTAATCCATGCTTCAACACCAATCATCTGGTAGCCAGTGACATTCCTCAGAATAAGTTCTTCTACCAGAACATTCATCTCAACATGGCCAAGAAATACAATGACCACTTTGGCTGTGCCTTTCTTAATAACGTCTACCACTTTCATTACTTTGGCATGATCTGACCGAGCAAACCTCTCAGAATACTCAACACATATTCCCTCCTCTTTGGCTGCGTTCAGAAAAATGGCCATTCCATTATTGCCATAATCATTATCACTGTTCACAGCTCCCACCCAAGACCAACCAAACTGCTTGACCAGATATGCCAGTGCTCTACTTTGGTAATAGTCACTTGCGATGGTCCTGAAGAAAGAGGGAAACTCTTTTCTGTTGCTCAAACATTCACATGTGGCTGCGTGACTTATCTGAGGACACAAAAATTAATATCAATAGCATATTTTTATCACAAGTTAGCTTCTTTAGCAGATCTTTAACATTCCGTAGAAATTACCCTATCCAGGAGATTAAAATTAAAACTACCATAAATAACAACAATAATCTGTAAAAACAGAGATTTATAATAAGCAGAAGGACTTTAAAGGAAGGAATGCAAAAGTTTCTGTCACCAATAGTGATTTTACTTTCATTCATTCATTCATTCATTCATTTTATGAACTGTTTAATCCTAATTAGGGTCGCAGGGAGGCTGGCGCCCATCTCAGCCGACACTGAAGGGAGGGCAGAGTACACCCTGGACAGCTCGCCAGGTCATCACAGGGCTAGTGATTTAACTTAGCTAAAATTACCTTCACCTTCATCCTTCCTTTATACAGTACAGTGCAAAACATTTTATGCACATGTAAGAAATGCAGTAGAGTGAATATGCATTATATTTATTTATAAATAATTAAATTAAATGTTTCTACATTACAAAAAAACTATATAAAGCACTGTACATAGTAATAAATGAAACAATCGAATTTAATTTTGTCCTGAATAATGTATGGGATTTTAATTTTTATTTATTTATTTATTTGTTTGTTTGTTTATTTATTTTTGGTATTGTATTGACTCGTTAATTTACAAATAAAATAAAAATGCTTAGCAAAGTGTATATTCAAAAGTAGGACTTTTTTGTTTGTTTGTTTGTTTGTATGTATGTATGTATGTATGTATGTATGTACGTATGTATGTATGTATATTCTTTAAAAAGTCCCATAAATTTTAATATTAGCTAGTTTGGTTTGATCCATTTTTGTACCAGATACTAGTGTATTTGTATATTCATTTAAATATTAATGATAACTGTGTAGCTGTGTAAGTACATATACATAGTAAATGTATGCAGACCTATTAGAAAAGAAAACAGAGGCTCATAACAGAAATATGGTCAGTTGGAGTAGCCAGGTTATTGTAATAAAAAAGGTCATTTCTTAAAGGAAATATTCTGAAATAATATTTGATCCTTACCACTGGAATCTGAAAAGGCCCTGTCGTTTTTGTGAGTACTACAGTTGGAGAAGACTCTGACTCCCCTATGATGGCTTGTACCACTGCTTGACCAGAGCATGTACTGTCAAATGTTATGTCCTGACCATTTATCAAAGCCATGGCTGCTTTCATAGATAACAATCTTGAGCCACAATTGTCATAAATCCTGTAACCAATTGTGATATTTGGGAGCAAGCTGCTGTTCTTGTTAATTTCCTCAATTACAAAAGTCATGGTCTGAGCAAATCGAAATTCTCTAAGGTTAAAGCTGTTAAAATTTCCAAGATAACAGGTCACAGTAAAAATAAAATTCATTGTTGAGTAAAAAAGAAATAAGTATAGGTTTTTTGATTAGTTGAACATTTCAGCTATAACAAACCTAGTGCAGATTAAAGGTTCAGGTTGTTCAGTGTATGGCAGTGATAGAAGCTGTATATCACCATGTATTGAAAATAAACCTCCGATTATTACATCTCCATCTTTGGACAGCAGGGGATATGCTGGGCTATCCAGAATTCGACAGTTTTCACCCTTCACCAGTTTGAAATAAAGCAACAGCACAAAGAATAGCATCACAAACTTAGTTGACAACTTTGGATTCTTGAATCTTCAGCAGATGTTCTATACAGATATTTATAGACATGCTCAGAACTATTTTAAATAACACCAATAAAGCTGGACAAATCAGAATTCGTTAACCTTGTGATGTCATTGTGGGTTAATATGCTAGAAAGGCCCTACATGTTTCAGTTAGATTTTTTTTTTTCTTTTCTTTTTACTTTTTTTTTCTAAATAAAATATAGTTGGAGAATAATTGGACTAATAACAATAAATAAAGATTGTGGAACCGTTTTGGACAGTTTTCTTCTAAGCGACACTTGGGGTGGCAGTGGCGGCTTAGTGGTTAAGGCTCTGGGCTACTGATCCAAAGGTCGGGGGGTCGATCCTCAGTACCACCATGCCCCCACTGTTGGGCTTTTTGCAAGGCCGTTAACCCTCAATTGCTCAGTTTTATACAAAATGATTAAATGTAAGTTGCTCTGGATAAGAGAATCTGCCAGACTCCTTAAATGTAAATAGGGTGTGATTGTAGTGGTGGAGAATGCAGTCTAGCTCCAAATTCTTCCAGGGTTTTTTAACTGATTTGAGATGTGTTGTGTGTCAAGACTGGAGGATATGATTGACTTCTTTCACCACCACCATCATCATCGAACCATTCAATAAACCCTCACATCCTGTGGTTGGTGTCATCTTTGAAGAAACCACTGCCATGAAGAAAGTAATTATAGAAGTTAATCTAAAAGTAGGCCCTGCTGCTATTATGGACAGTCTTTCTGCATACTAAACTGTTCAACTACCCAACATGCAACTGTAGAAAAGTGACTTGTTAATCCATTTTCCAATGTCTCCCACACTCCTGGCTTCTCTTAGGATTAAGCGGTTCGGCAAATGAGTGAGTGAGGACTTTTAGGTAGTGTAAGGGGCAGCACAGTGGTGTAGTGGTTAGCACGTCCGCTTCACAGCAACAAGGTCCTGGATTTGAGTCCCATGCTCACTGAGGTTAATTTCCCGTGCTTGTGTGGGTTTCCTCTGGGAACTCCAGTTTCCTCCCACAGTCCAAAGATTTGCACATTAGACTAACTGGCTGTTCCAAATTTGCTCCTGGGTGTGAGTGTGGGTGTGTATTGTTGAGTGTGTGTTGACCCTGCGATGGTCTGGCAAGCTGTTCAGGGTGTATCCAGCCTTCACCCAGTGTCAGCTGAGAGAGGCTCCAGTCTCCCAGCAACCCTAATAGGATTGAGTAGTTTGGCAAATGTGTGAGTGAGTGAGATTGACTGAGTGAGTGAGTGAGTGAGTGAGTGAGTGAGTGAGTGAGTGAGTGAGTGAGTGAGTGAGTGAGAATGCGATAACTATTTGTAATGGCTTTTGGTCTTCTGTATTGGTTGTTAGGCCTTCTTCACAGAATAGCATTAAAAGCTTAATGTCTTAATAATGATTCCCGAAGAGGGGTATTTATAGAAAGATCATGAGCATTGGATTTTTTGATTATTTGATCAAATCATGAGTATTGGCATTTTTGATTATTATGTTAATATATCATATATCATCTATCTATATCATCATGGTTGCTGTATTGAAGGCCCAAAAGAAAGGTGCTCACAGTGACTGAAGCCTACATCATTATTAAGACAAGGAGGCCTGTATTTATCTTCTGAAATACAGTATCATGGACATTATGAATATTTTAAACATAGAATTGTACAGTTATCTGAGATTAAATAATTTATAAGTTTATAAGTAGGATTAAAATGTACACTTGTTTAATTTGTAATATGTCCCAGACACATAATAAAGTACTGTATATTTTACCACATGGTTTAACTGTTGATTACATCATACTCTGTTTATGCTGTGTCACTGTTGTTCAGAGAAACGTCAATCCCTGCAGGCGCAGAAATAAGTTTATTATGTTGCAGATAGCAAGGGGATAGTTAATATAATTGTTATTTGTAATTTTGTTTGCGCCACCAATCAGATTGTTTTCCAGGTGAGTGAAAATGTTTCTGCTTTGTCAACTTGTTTTCGTGTTCTAACTTGTCACCCTCTAAATCCCGATAGACCCAGCCTCTCTTTGTTTCTCTTGCATTGTCCCATCTGT
The DNA here is from genome assembly GCA_039654325.1 of Tandanus tandanus. Lineage (NCBI taxonomy): Eukaryota > Metazoa > Chordata > Actinopteri > Siluriformes > Plotosidae > Tandanus > Tandanus tandanus. Next base: position 15,969,580 of record JBCNYH010000004.1, read on the forward strand.
ACTGCCTCCCTTAGGACCGCACCTGAAACACCACATCCTTCCACCTCTACTGTCTGTAATTCCACTAAAGCAAAAGTGCAAAAGTTTATTATTAAAAAATTAAATATGGTGTAAATTAAAGATTTGTGCTTAATACTTATTATATTTATCTAAGGTTACTTGCTTTATTTTATATGAGGTGACATATAGAAGTTTCTTGTGGATATGAACTTGGTTAACTAATAAACTAGCATTTTTCTTGTATGTAATAAAGCAAACAGTTAAAAGCAGTAAACAAAAGTACACCATTATCTGTCTTTTTGTCATAAAATTAATCAAATTAAACATAATTATCCTTGGCAGGAGGTATTGAGGATGGCGCATTAGCTTGCTGGAACAAAACAAATGACCTTTTAGTAACCTTTCCTGATCCTATACCACATTAGTAAACCAGGCATATATTCCCACAATGTTGGTAACAAGGGCATTAGATCAAGGTTTCACATAAAATACATTTTACATCCCTTTAACATAACATTTGGGATACTGATATAATTCATAATTTATTGGGCCATCAATAATAGAATGCCCATCATACAGCGTTTTTCTTTCTGTAAACATAATACTTCTCATTTAAACCAAGAAATGTTTATATACTATACTATAACGTTTAGTCTAATGTATTTGTGGTTAGGCCTTTATTACAAAAATAAACAGTTTGCATAAACTTCAGTAATGCTCTCTTTATTTCCAAAGATAATCTTTCAAAGATGACTCACTAGAAAAGTGTCTAATCATTAGAAAGTGTCATCTACCAATTTATTTTTATATATCTCTGCTGTTTATTTTCTATAGGAACTCAGTTGCTGTACACTCTCTCACTCATGCACTCATTCACTGAACTGCTTAATCCTACTAGGGCCGTGGAGAGGCCCGAGTCTATCTCACCCGACACTGGGCGAAGACGAGGTACGCCCTGAACAGCTCGCCAGACTATCACAGGGCTGACACACACAACCATTTACACTCACATCCATACCTCTATGTAATTAGGCCCAATTAGGCTACTGTGCATGTCTTTGGGCTTGGATAGGAAACCGGTATACCTGGAGGAAACCCACGCAAGCATGGGGAGAACATTCAAATGCCCGAGCCAAGGACTCAAACCCAGGACCTTCTCGCTGTGAGGTGGACGTGCTAACCAGTACACCACCATTGCCACCCACAGTTGTAGTTCTGGAAACTCAGATATAGAGATTGGAGGCCCACAACGTGTACACAATGACTAAAGATTGCAAAATTAGGGCAAGGAGACCTGAACATATATGTGCATGGTGGCACAGTGGTTAGCATGCCCGCCTCACAGCAAGAAGGCCTGGGATCGATTCCCGGGCTAGGGTGTTTCTGTGTGGAGTTTGCATGTTCTCCTCGTGTTTGCATGGGTTTCCTCCGGGCACTTCGGTTTCCTCCCACAGTCCAAAAACATGCACAGTAGGCTAATTGGCTTTTTCAAATCAACTCACTGTGTGAGTGGTGGCCCTGCAATGGCCTGGCGAGCTGTCCAGGGTGTAACCCGTCCTCACCCAGATTTGGCTGAGACAGGCTCCAGCCTCCCCGCGACCCTAATTCAGATTAAGTGGCTTAGAAAATCAATGAAAGAAGGCTCCATTGTACCCTTGACCCTAGTAGGATTAAACAATTTAGTAAATGGGTGAATGAATTGTAAATTAAATAATGTTCTCTTTTACAAGTTTAGGGCGGTGGTAGGCGGTAGGGTGCTGGCGTAAAGATCCGAAGGTCGGGAGTTCAAGCCCCACTATCACTGAGTTGTCACTGCTTTCCCCCAGTGCAGCTAACTGGGTTATCAAAGGCCAGCCATGGCTCTCACTGTCTGTGGTGAGAGGCATGTAAAAGAA
>JBCNYH010000004.1:15972501-15996659 GCA_039654325.1 Tandanus tandanus
GCATTTAAAATAATAATAATAAAAAGTTTCATATATATATATATATATACACATATATTTCTGCATAAATATGACCTAAACATCACCATATTTTGCTGCATTCAATGCATTTAGATCAGTCCTGCATTCACTTACCTATTATGGATCTATTGTGGATTTAAGTTGTCTTTGCTGTTAGGCCTTTATCGCAAAATACATTAACATATAGTTATATACATAATTAATTCTACCTTTTTATAAATGAGTCATAAAAATGGTTAAATTGTTAGTTATCATATATCTACTTATCTTTAGTTATCTTTATGACTTATATTCTATATCATCATGGTTGCTGTATTGAAGGCCCAAAAGAAAGGTACACACAATGACTGAAGCCTACATCATTATTACATTTACAGCATTTGGCAGATGTTCTTATCCAGAGCGACTTACAATTATAATTTTTATACAACTGAGCAATTGAGGGTTAAGTGCCTCGCTCAAGGGCCCAACAGTGGTGATAGTGGGGAACCGCTGACCTTCAGATCAGTAACCCATCGTCACCACTGCCCTACAGATTATATACAGTATCATGGATATTATGAACATTTTAAACACAGAATTGTACAGTTATCTGGAATTAAATAATTTATAAGCACAGTGGTGTAGTGGTTAGCACGTCCACTTCACAGCAACAAGGTCCTGGATTTAAGTCCCATGTTCACTGAGTTCAATTTCCCGTGCTTGTGTGGGTTTCCTCTGGGTACAACAGTTTCCTTCCACAGTCCAAAGATTTGCATATTAGGCTAACTGGCTGTTCCAAATTTGCTCCTGGGTGTGAGTGTGGGTGTGTATTGTTGAGTGTGTGTTGACCCTGCAATGGTCTGGCAAGCTGTTCAGGGTGTATCCAGCCTTTGGCCAGTGTCAGCTGAGAGAGGCTCTAATACGATTGAATAGTTTGGCAAGTGAGTGAGTGAGAGATTGAATGAGTGAGGTAGTGAATAGGTGAGTGAGTGAGTCAGTAAGTAAGTGAGAATGCGTTAAGTATTTGTAATGGCTTTTGGTCTGCTGTATTGGTTGTTAGGCCTTCATTACAGAATAAAGTAAATAGAATTAAAAGCTTAATGTCTTAATAATGATGCCTGAAGATGGGTATTTATAGAAAGATCATATGGAAAGATCATGAGCATTGGTATTTTCTGATTATTATGTTAATATGTTTTATATCATCATGGTTGCTGTATTGAAGGCCCAAAAGAAAGGTGCACACATCATTTTTAGGACAAGGAGGCCTGTATTTATCTTCTGAAATACAGTATCATGGATATTATGAATATTTTGAACATAGAATTGTACAGTTATCTGAGGTTAAATAATTTTTAAGTTTATAAGTAGGATTAAAATGTACACTTGTTTAATTTGTAATATGTCCCAAACACATAATAAAGTACTGTATATTTTACCACATGGTTTAACTGTTGATTACATCATACTCTGTTTATGCTGTGTCACTGTTGTTCAGAGAAACGTCAATCCCTGCAGGCGCAGAAATAAGTTTATTATGTTGCAGATAGCAAGGGGATAGTTAATATAATTGTTATTTGTAATTTTGTTTGCGCCACCAATCAGATTGTTTTCCAGGTGAGTGAAAATGATTCTGTTTTGTCAACTTGTTTTCGTGTTCTAACTTGTCACCCTCTGAATCCCGATAGACCCGGCCTCTCTTTGTTTCTCTTGCATTGTCCCATCTGTACTGCCTCCCTTAGGACCGCACCTAAAACACCATATCTTTCAACCTCTGCTGTTTGTAATTCCACTAAAGCAAAAGTGCAAAAATGTATTATTAAACAATTAAATATGGTGTAAAGTAATGATTTGAGCTTTATACTATTAATTTGTGTGAAAATATCTCTTGGTGAATGAAGCAATACATTATAACCAACTGTTTAAAGCAAACAAAGTTTACAATGCATATGATTATTAAAATAATTTCACCAAATCTAAATGTTTAAATATTGTTTTCTAATAATAATCATTGACAAAAAGTATTGTGGATAATATAACTGGTTCAAACCCCTCAGGTGCATCAATTCCAAATTAGTAAAGCAGGTATGTTTTACTAATATCACTAGTAACCAAGGCCATAGTGTAAGGCTTTAAATAAAATATATTTACCTTAGTTTTATATATTTTTATTTTTACACTCTTATAATGACATTGCATTCTACAAAACAATATAATTTTATGCAATTTGTTCATATTTGATTTCTTACATCAATTAGAAATATATGATTGTTGCAGGCGGCATAGTGGTGCAGTGGTTAGCACGTCTGCCTCACAGCAAGAAGGCCTGGGTTTGATTCCCGGGCTCAGGCATTTCTGTGTGAAGTTTGCATGTTCTCCCCTTGCTGTTTCCTCCGGGTACTCCAGTTTCCTCCCACAGTCCAAAAACATGCCCAATAGGCTAATTGGCGGTTCCAAATCACCCCTAGGTGTGAGAGTGAGTGTGAATGGTTGTATGTGTGTTGCCCTGCAGTGGTCTGGCGAGCTGTTTAGGGTGTACCCCACCTTCGCCCAAAGCCGGCTGAGATGGGTGCCAGCATCCCCGTGACCCTAATTAGGATTAAGCGGCTTAGAAAATGAATGAATGAATAAACGATTGTTGCTTTAGACATTAGATACATTTGATTATAGTTATATGGCACTAGTCTTAAGGTAATGTGGAAAAAAGTAATTTGTTTGTGAGTTTATTTTTTCGATTGTTTGTTTGTTTTTTTCATCATTTATGAATAAGCACTCATTTGACTCTCTTTAATACAGTGCCTATGGATAAAACCCTAAAGATAAGGTCACAGCAAGAAGGTTCTGGGTTTGAGACCTGGGCTTGGTGAGGGCATTTCTCTGTGGAGTTTGCATGTTCTCTCCCATGGGTTTCCTCCTACAGTCCAAAGACATGCATATCGGGCTAATTGGCTGTTCCAAACTGCCCCTAGGTTGTGACTGTGAATGGTTGTATGTGTTGCCCTGTGATAAACTGGCGAGCCTTTCAGGATGTATCCTGCCTTTGCCCAGAGTTGGCTGAGATAGGCTCCAGCCTCCCTGTGACCCTAGTGGGATTAAGCAGTTTTGAAAATGAATGAATGTTTGCAGTTTCTTTTCTTGAGAAATGTGTGAACTGTGGCAGATCCTGTGATGGTATACTGGGTGCTTGGAAAATTCTTTTTGCAATAAATATTTTGTGCTCAGGCAGAAGTTGCTGTCTGTGGCCAGTCCTGGTCAAATTGGCAGTCGTTAAAACCTATGTCAAACTCTTAATTATCCACAACATTCAGAAGGCCTTAAAGAGATCAGCAGTCCCTAAATAACAGGCTTAAATTAGACAAGGTCCACTACAGGATGTTCTGGAACCCCTCAAGGTGTGATGAATGTAAGGGGTAACTTTCTTTTTATTTTCCTATGTTATTCTATTTTAGGAGCAGTGGAGACCTGGTGGTAGGGTTAGGGTTAGGGTTTACTGATCTGAAGATCGGGGATTCCATCCCCACTATCACCGAGTTGTCACTGCTGTCCCCCCAGTGCAGCTAACTGGGTTATCAAAAGCCAACCATGTCTCTCACTGTCTGTGGTGAACCATTGCTGGCTTTTGAAAAGAGTAGGCCATTGGGTTGCCATCAGCGTGTTTCTGCCCTGCCTGGTGATCCAGAGTCGGCTGAGATGGGCGCCAGCCTCCCCATGACCCTAATTTGGATTAAGCAGTTCACAAAATAAATGAATTAATGTGTTTCCATATTTATTTAAAATCATGAACATGACTACAAAATGTAAATTTTACATGTCATTTGTTACTATATATCATTTTCATCATCTTCGGCACTTATTTACAGGCAGCATATTCAAATGTTTGCGTATACCAATCCATCCATCCATCCATTCATTTTCAGAACCACTTAATCCTAATTAGGGTTGCGGGGAGGCTGGCGCCCATCTCAGCCGACCTTGGGTGAGGACAGAGTACACCCTGGACCAGGCCTGGACTGGCAATCGGGAGTACCAGGAGTGTTCCCGGTGGGCCGGTGTACTTTGGAGCCAGACCGGCCGGGAAAATGTGTGTGTTATAAAGCAGTCCAGTCAGACGCAGCGCCGGCCCCCTTGTAGCACGGCAAAGGGCCGGGACCGCGTGACCACAATGCTGCGCTAGGGGAAACTGTAAACATCCGCAGACGGTTGAGAGTGGGTGGGCCTCTGCCTGAGGGCCGCCTTTTCTCATTTAGCTGCTCAGACTGGCGTGTGGCAGCACAACATAGCAAAAGCTAGCTAATCTTAAGACAATGGACAAGCCACAAAAATGTAAGAAGGGGAGTTTAGAGAAAAAAAAACTAAAGAGTCTTCATCTCGAGGCTGCCAGCTGTGCAAAAATCACAGATTTGTTTGCAGCAGCCAGTGCGGCCACCGCTGCTTCAGACTTTTCATGATGCACTTGTAGAAGAAGCTAAAGAGAGCAGACAGAGGAGGACTGCCAGGGCCAGGCTGAGGGAGACTAGCAGGTGGAGAGTGTCAGGGATACACAGGAGGAGTGTGTAGCTGGAACCATTACACAGCAGGTAAACAGAGTAAAGGGGAATGTGCAGTGGCCAGAAAAGTGCAATGCTGTAACTTATACAGGCAAGATTTTTGTTAAAACCCCTGATTAAACAAACACAACCAGCAAAATTATGACATAAATAAATCAATACAAAGCAGCTATATGATCGTTTTGACAGGGACAAAGAGACACTTCTCCACATCACGATACATATAGTATGATAAATATGACAACAGGCACACAGGTGAAAGTTGATTGGCTGTAGAGGGCCTGTCTAGACCAAAAATTCCAGGGCCTATTTTTTATCCCAGTCCAGCCCTGCCCTGGACAGCTCGCTAGGCAATCACAGGGCAGAAACACACTGACTGCAATGCAGCCTACTCTTTTTGAATGACAGCAACAGTTCTTTTACATGCCTCTCACCACAGACAGTAAGAGACATGGCTGGCCTTTGATAACCCAGTTAGCTGCACTGGGGGGACAGCAGTGACAACCCGGTAGCAGTGGGGCTTGAACCCCCGACCTTTGGATCAGTAAGCCAGCACCCTACCACCGGGCCACCACTGCCCCCGTATACAAAAAAAAAAGTTGAAAAAAAATCAACACTTTCTATTATAAATGCTTAGAGAGTGCTGATCTGCAGGCAGAGATATCACACCACCCATGTATATTTTAAATATATCTAAATATGAAAAAAAATTCTCATGCAAATCATGCATATTGTCCAAGCATCATCTGTTAAGGAAGACACACAACTGGCATCAGTCCATGCTTTATAGTCTTGAGATTGACTAGGAAAGCGATTGGCAAAAATAAGGGTCTAACTGCTCATCCTTGGCTACCTTAATCTCGGAGGTAACATTTATTGAGCTCTTGTACGCATAGACTGTTCAGCCATGACTAAGTTTTTGCTCTCCACCAGGATGCACTGATTAGCACTCTCTACTGGCTTCGAGTTCTGTGGTCAGCAATGGCAATTTTTTGTAGAGTTTGCATGTTGTCCTTGCACTTGCATGGATTTCCTCTGGGTGCTCGGGTTTCCTCCCACAGTTCACAGCACATTAGACTAAATGGCTATTTCAGATTGCTCCTGGGTGAGAGTGACTGGATGTTTGTCCTGGAGAATAGGTTCTGCAGAGAGTTTGTAACCCTCTTAGGTAAAACATGCATTGCAAATAAACTAACCAAAGTGGCCCAATGCATCATGGGTATGGAATGGAATAGTATATAAATATGGTTTCTGGTAGTGAGAATGCATTTAAAGTATATGTTATGGTTTTTAACCTGTTCTCTACACTGTTGGGCCTTTATGACAAGGAGCATTGAAGAGTGTCATTAGTTACATTAGTAGTAGAAGTTTTTAAAGATTTTTTAGAACAGTTATAAATGCTTAAACGGTTTGTCAATAATTTATTATGTATTTGACCTTACTTCCTTGACTTTAGACAGAAATGTCTGTCTGTATGACATTTTCTGTACAGTTTTGAACAGATTTGAGTAATCGGACATGGTGGCAGGGCAACACGGTGGAGTAGTGGTTAGCACTTTCACCTCACAGCAAGAAGGTCCTGGGTTCAAGTCCTCCAAATTGCCAGTAGGTATGAACAAGAGTGTTACAGGTTGTGTGTGTTGGTCCTGCAATGGTCTGGCAAACTGTTCAGGGTGTACCCCGCCTACGACCAGTGTCGGTTGAGATAGGTTCCAGCCTCCCTGTGACCCTAATAGGCAGTTGGGTGAGAAAGTGAGTGAGATATGGTGGCCAGCAAAGTACACACAGTGAGTGAAGTTTGCATAATTATTAAGGCCTATGCATAAATAAGGTTTAATCATTTGATCATTATCATTTCAGAACACTATAGATTCTGAGCTAGTAGTAGAAGAAGCACAGGGTTACTTATGCTAGCTTTTTGTAAAGGCAGGATAAAATGGTATGTTAGGTAGTGCAGAGAAGATTGTGAAACTATCTGTTGTATCTGCTGTTGGGCCTTCATGATGGACACCATGCTGATTGCATTGATTGAAATGTGAACAGAAAAACATAGAAGTTGCTAAATGATTACATCATTTGACATGGGGTTAGGGGTGCAAAATCTTCCAAGCTTAATTAATTATGATGTTGTCTAAGCTTGTTTCAGCCTGCCAAGATGAAAGGGCTGTTTATTGTTTAATCATGTTTTGACCAAAAAGGAATAATCCTCAGTGTACCACCTGCTATCTGCTATTATCAGAACTGCGCTAATTACTCACGCTTGCATTTGACACACAGCAGCTAATTAATTACAAAGCAACATCCATAATGACACAGTGTCTTGTTAGTGAATTAGAAACAGTCACTTGTTGGCACATGTCGAACAAGTTGTACCACACCTGACACCTCCCTTGGGGACAGTGTGAGACAGATCAGTCTGAGATGCTACATCTGTGCTGAAACTCCCTCTGCTGCTTTTTACTTTACAATTAAACCATGTCCTTGGGCAGGTATTCATTAAAAACTGTAACAAGGGCCTTGTTGTGTGTAAGCGCAATAATAACATAGCTTGATTGATTTGATTTTGTTAGACTGGAATGATCCCGAGCACCCGAGAGACAAAGGCAGTACACATCTTTAGTGTTTTTTGTTTGTACACCTGTTTGGTTCATGCAAATTATTTTTAAAAGAAATTGTTTTGAAAACAGGTCAGGGAAACTTCAGTCTTACATCAGTCTTGCATTAAATCTGCTACTTAAAAATGGCTTTTCAGTAAATTATAAAAATATTCTGTTTATTAAATTAATGTTGCAGTGCTCATTTCTATGAAGTTGTAAACATGTGCAAGGTGGACATGATAGTTAACCAACACCTACAACTGTAGGCCCAATGAGCTATTATGTAAATAATATTTTATTAATTCATTCATTTTCTCAACTGCTTAATCCTAATTAGGGTCGCAGGGAGGCTGCTGCCCTTCTCAGCCAACTCTGGGCGACGGCAGAGTACACCCTGGACCGCTCGCAAGGCCATTGCAGGGCAAAAACACGCTGATGGCAACCCAGTGGCCTACTCTTTAAGAATGACAGCAGGGGGTCTTTTACATGCCTATCACCACAGTCAGTGAAAGACATGGCTGGCCTTCGATAACCCAGTTAGCTTCACTGGGGGGACAGCAGTGACAACTCTGTGATAGTTGGGCTTGGTCAGCTCCCTATCACCGGGCCACCACTGCCCGTAAATACTATTCATTTATTGATTTATTTATTTTGGCATAGTTTCAGATTTATAAACCAGAAACTGGCATGCATTTGTAGGTGTGTTCACCAAAGATATGAAATCACAAGCACGATATTTTGCATTATTTATATTACATAATTTAATATATTAGTGTATAGCAAATACTCATTCTCACTCATTAACTGAATCGCTTATTCCTACTAGGGTCACAGGGAGGCTGGAGCCTATCTCAGCCAACACTGGGCAAAGCGGGGTACACTTTGAACAGCTTTCCAAACTATCGCAGAGCCAACATTCACACAACCATTCACACTCTCACTTACACCTAGGGGCAATTTGGAACAGCCAATTAGCCTAATGTGCATGTTTTTGGACTGTGGGAGGAAACCAGAGTACCTAAAGGAAGCCCATGCAAGCAGAGGGAAAACATGCAAACTTCACACAGAAACGCCCAAGCTGGGGAATTGAGCCCAGGACATTTTTTGCTGAGAGATGAACGTGCTAACGACTATGCCACTGTGCCACCCATTTAATGTAGGTATTATCATAGAGCAAATAATTATACTCAAAATACTTCAAAGTTTCTCATCTCATTTCATTGCAGGTCTGATATGATATATAATATGCAGGATTGCACCCCACCTGTATTATACATACTGTACAGTTTCACAGTTGAAGGCCTGGAAATAAATAATGAGTGTTCTATGTTGTCGTTTGTGAAGAAGGAACAGGTGGGAGGGATAATACACAATAATCATACAACCTCAATTCCAAAAATGTTGGTACACTGCATAAAATCTAAATACAAAACAGAACGCAATGATTTGCTGACCTCATAAAAACATTTTATTTACAATATAACCTAAAAAACATTTCTATCTACCCTTTTAACATCTTATTGAATTTAGGTTCATGGGATAGAGGATGTGGACATCTTGGAGAGGAATACAGTCACATTCTTCTCTGATATATTCTAGCTGCTCTACAGTCCTTGATCTTTTTTGTCATATTTTTCATTCCATGATGTGCCAAATGTTTTTCATTCGTAGAAGGTCTGGACTGTAGGTAGACCAGTTCAGCACCTGGCATCTTAAACTATGAAGGAATGCTGTACTGAGGCTGATATCATGTCGGATGGTCCCTCTCCTCTTTGGACCAGAAGATGTGGCATCCACTGACCACAGAACAGTTTCCACTTTGCCTCAGTCCATTTTGAATAATCTTCAGATCACATTCAAATGTGGCTTCTTTTTGCATTATAGAGCCTTAACATGCATTTGTGGATGGCATGGCTGCTGATTTCTATAAGTTTTCCTAAGCCCATGAAGGTGATTCCACAATCATGGGCAAAATGTTCCTAATTTCATCTTAGGGTTTCATCAACTTATCTTTGACCTACGTCAATGAGATTGTAAACTCTGCTGGAGATGGTTGTCCTATATCTTTTTCAGTTACTATGGGGGCAGAAAGTTATTGCTGTTTCCTGTTATGGCAGGTTTAATGTATGTAACTACTTTAATGGACACGGTGACATACAGTATATTAGAGAACCATTTTAAACTTGAATAACCTAGAAAAGGAAAGGACATTTTAAATGAAAATGTAGCCATTATGTGGCAGGCATCTCACGGTACATATCACATCCCCAGAAGTTAATAATACATTAGGGGAAAGTAAAAAATGACTTTAACACAGTCTAGGTTTATTCATGTCCCACCATGACAGCCATCATTTCTGGGTACTTTTCTCTTATAGGGTGGTTTAGTGGGGAAAATTATCTTCATTATTTCTCATAAATGTGTTCTACAATATATTTGGAAGAAAATGAACAAGAAACACAAGTTTGATATAGTTTAAATCTTTGTCCCACGTTGCACCCATTTAAGACAGAAATTGTGGAATCGCCCATGACAGAATTCTGGTCTTAATGCAGTGCTGCCCTAGGGCCTGAAGATCACTTTTCCAATATTGACTTTCAGCCCTGTTTCCTCTGCCCCGAGATTTTTGATGAAATCATGTACTGTAGATGATAAGAAAGGTTTGATAAGATAGTTTTCGCAATTTTATGTTGAGGAAGGTTATTCTGAAATTGTTCCACAATTTGTAGATGCAGTTTTTCTGCAGATTGGTGAACCTCTGCCCATCTTTACTTTCGAGGTTCTGCCTGCCTAAGATGCTTTTTTCCTCTAATGAAGTAAATCACTTATTGCTAATTAACCAAAATAATTGGAAAATGTTCCGCCAGCTGTTTGTTTTCAGTCCTACTTACTTTTTTCAGCCTTTTCTTGTACGTATTTTTCTGGGATGTACTGCCGCCATCAAATTGAAAATTAGGTTATATTTTTTTCATGAAATAATAAAATGTCTGACCTTTAATATTTGACATATTTACTATGTTTTATTGTGAATATAATATTGGTTTTATTATTATTATTATTATTATTATTATTATTATTATTATTATTATTATGATGATTATTATTATTATGCCATTGCATTCTATTTTCAATTTACATTTTATTCAGTGTTCCAACTTTTTTGCAACTGGGGTTGTATATTAATATACTGTATGTTTATGTTAAACTTCAGCAGGTAATTGTAAATATAAACGTATTGAGAATACAATAAATACATTTTATTTATCTGCCCAGTGATACAAGAGCAGTTTATTAATCTTAATTTAAGCATGTCCATCATATTTTACAAAGAAACATGCCCAATTTTTTTCTGGAACAGAAAATGATTCAAAGTTAGCAGGCTTGTGACTGAAAGGTCATTGGTTTGATTCCCAAGACTGCCAGGAAAACACCTATGGCTGAAGTGCAAGAAACTTAAACCCCACCTGCCCCAGAGTGTAGGTGTGGTGTCCAGTGATCTTATGCCTAGTGGTTGTGTGTGCTCACTAATGGTGTGAAAAAGAGGTCAAATTCACTGCTCACCATTCACAGTGTGGCCCTCTTGAGTCCCTGTGTCTAGAAGGCCATCACACTGCCGGCAACTATAATACAAGTATTGAATATAGTGTCCACTATTTGGTGATGTCTAAGTCAAAGTCAAATGGCTTGATGCAGTTGTTGCATGCAAGGAATACGCAACCACATAAGTATAATTTACAATGACGTGTGTATATAGAGCTAGTTAGTGGCTGGTGCTGCTATAGCACACAGGCTATGACTTCCAGTAGAAGCAAAAGCATAACCATTCAGTGTGATCCTTCCATGCATGCATATGAATCTCATAGTACAGCTTTGGTGTCACATAAATTAAGGAAATTAATCAACGTCTGATGTATGTCCAGGTGCGTATCTTAAGCCTGAAATGAGGAAAGATCTCTTAAATGAGGTAATTAATAAAGTATATTAAATTGAAATCTATATATGGAGAATGTCACCCCTTGCAGTAATTATGAGGGAGATATTTTCATACATCTTGTAAAACAGAATATTGTGTCAGATTAAAATGATTCCAGGGTTGGAGTCAAAGTGTAAAACCTTTGTCTTTGACAAAAAAAGCAGCATCTGTTCCCTGTTCTGAGGCACCACACATGATAGGAATAGTAAAACAATTAGGATTATATAAACCAAAATAATAATTATGTCCAAAATTGCTATTAAATTGATTAAGAACTCAACAGCATTTATTATTTTGTTTTTATTAATACAAAACAGTAAAAACAATTACAGAAAATAAAAATAAAATTACAGGAATTATTCATTCATTCATTTTCTAAACCACTTAATCCTTATTAGGGTTGCTGGCACCCATTTCAGCCGACTCTGGTCAGAGTGCACCCTTGACAGCTCGCCAGGCCATCGCAGGGCTACAGGAAATATACTACAAAAAAATTAATGTGAATAAAATTGACGGTGGTTAACATCACTTGTTTAATAAAAAAAGAGTTTTTCCTTGCCACTGTCGCCGTGGGCTTGCTCATTAGGGATGTGTAGGGGTGTTTTAATCACAATCACCTGCACCTCGTTTCCCTGCATATATTCCCTATATATATACCTCCCGCTACACTCATTCCCACGTCTTGCCTTGTTGGAGCTGCACGTTATTTGGCTACTTCTTCTAGCGTCTCAGACTCAGAATTATTTACTTGTCGAAGCTGCGCCGGTCAGATTCCCAGTTTGCCTGATCTAAGTCTCCTGATCTCCTTCCACCTTCGTCCCCAGTTGTAACTTCTCTCGAAGTTTCTCCCAATTCCTGGTTTGTTTATCTCCTCCGTGTTGTTTTTTGTTAGCCCCTCATGGCTCGTTTATTTTCCTTATTTGGTTTGTTTCATTTCACGTGGCTCCCAGAGCTTGTTTGTATTCTGTATTTAATAAGCTTATGTTCCATCTGTTTAAACCTTTGTCTTCGGGAGTCTGACATAACAGAAGGCTAGACCGAAACTGAATCATGGAGGCCATGTCCCCTCTCCCACCGGATGCGCTCCAAACCATCGTTGAGGAAGTGTGCCGATCCCCAGCTCCTTCGGCGACTCCCTCTGCGAGGCAGCTGCTTGCTGTTATGGTGGAAGCCCCCTTCATCAACCCCACACACTACCCTCGCTGGGCTCAGTGGGTGGAACGAGCAGACTTGCTCACCCATTTCTGTCAGGGCTTGGCGCCATCACTCTGGCTACAGCTCTCCCCCATGTCAACTGCATGGGCCTGGAGAAATTCATTCAGCTGGCCATCCGCGTTGCACATAGACGGAGAGGATGCGTAGCCGAGCTGCAATGACCCGTCATCTCCACGCCTCAGCAAGCCACCCCAGAGCACATGCAAATGGATGCTGTCCAACTCACCCTGGTCTAAAGACATCATCGGAGAATGATCGGAGACTGTATGTACTGTGGTCAGCCATGACACGCTATTGCGGCCTGGCCCAGTCGCCCTCCAGTCTGCTGGTGAGTCAACTCCTTACTGATATCAGAAATTTGCAACCGCTATCCACTCCGGTGTCCCTCACCACCGGATACTGTTCCCTCACAGTCACGGCTCTCCTCAATTCCAGCTCAGAGGGCAATTTCCTCTCTGGGGACCTGTGCAGATGGCTCCAACTCCCACTACACCACTGCCCGTCCCCCTTCTCCGTCCGCTCCATAATTGAGGAACCACTTTCCCTACAAACACACCAACTCATGACCAGCCCAGTCCACCTGAACATCGGCTGTCTACATGACGAGGAACTGTCTTTTCTGGTACTGGAACATTCCAAGGCTGATGTCATCCTGGGGTGACCCTGGCTCATCTAACATTCACCTGCAATCTCCTGGGCCACGGGAGAGATGCTGAGCTCAGGAGAGGCCTGCTTTCATCGCTGCTTTCCACAGCTGCCCATATGTCCCGCCAAGAGTCATGTCAACCTAGGAACCACCTCTATAGAGTCCTGTGGCCCAGACAGTCATATATATCCCACCTGAATACTCCAACTACAGTGATGTCTTCAGTCCGGTACTCGCCACAGATCTCTCACCCCACCTGCCATGAGAATGTGCAATCGAGCCGATCCCCAGGGCATCAGTACCCAAGGGCCGAATCGATCCACTATCTCTACTTGAGCAGAGAGCAAGCCCTGCAACAGGGCTATATCCGGACATCAGGTACCCACTACCTCTTGTTCCAGCAGCCCTGGAACAACTCTGTGGGGCATCAGTATTCTCCAAGCTCGATCTCCTTAGTGCCTACAACCTGGTGCAAATCTGTGAAGTAGACGAGTGGAAGACCACATTCATCACACCCACCGGCCACTATGAATATCTGGTTATGCCGTATGGGCTTGCTAATGCTCTCTCTGTGTTCCATTGCTTCATGAATGAAATATTCCAAGACATGCTGGATAGATTCGTGATCATATACATTGATGATATCCTTATCTTTTCCCCAGATCTCCCAACTTATGTTCACCATATGACCCTGGTTCTCCAGCACCCCCGCCAGCACCAGCTCTTTCTCAAGGCCAAAAAGTGCACTTTCCATCAGAAAATTGTGTAATTTCTGTGCTACGTGATTGACCCCCAGGGGGTCAGGATGGAGGAAGAAAAGGTAAAAGCCTTTAAGAAATGGCCTGAAATGGAAACAGTGAAGGTGCTACAGAGATTCTTGGGTTTTGCAAACTTTTACAGCCGGTTTATAAAGAACTTCAGTGGCTTGACTGCCCCCTTAACCTACCTCCTCCATAGTAAACCCAGGACCCTAGTGTGGTCTGAACAGGCCCGACAGGTGTTTCTATGCCTCAAGGAGGCATTTTTTTCTGCTCCAGTGTTGCAACATCCCGATCCCGACAAACCCTTCGTCGTGGAGCTAGACGCCTCAACCTGCGGGGCAGGGGGAGTGTTGTCACAGTGGCAGCAAGGAGAGAACCAGCGACCTCTACCCTGTGCATACTTTTCCCGTAAATTAAGCCCAGCGAAGCAAAACTAAGATGTGGGAAACCAGGAGATATTGGTGATCAAGCTAGCGCTGGAAGAATGGCGGCACTGATTATAGGGGGCCCGATTCCCCTTCCAGGTCATCATGGACCAAAAAACCTGTGCTATCTGCGAGAGGCAAAACGACTCAATCCCCGCCAAGCTCGCTGGGCCTTATTTTTTACTAGATTAAATTTTTCCATAAAGTACAGCCCAGGATCCCGGAACATCAAGGCAGACGCTCTCTCGTGCATTCATGAAGCGGACAAAGTCTCAGACCAGCCCACAGCCATACTCTCGCCCCACGTGTTCATCAATGCCTCTCATTCCTTCAGGAGCGGTACTGGTGGCCCGGAATGTCCCCCATGGTCAGAAGGTTCATGGCCGGGTGCATGTCGTGCGCCATGGCCAAAGCTCCTTGACACCTCCCTGCAGGGAAGCTCCTTCCTCTACCTGTTCCTCGTCGTCCATGGTCACACCTAGGAGTTGACTTCATGACAGATCTCCTCTCTTCTCAAGGTAACACATGCATCCTTGTCATAGTAGATAATTTCTCCAAAGCATGCAAACTAATCCCCCTCCAGTCCCTTCTTACAGCATCAGAGACCAAACGAGCCCTGTTCGAGGATGTCTTTTGCCAATTTGGGTTGCTGGAGGACGTTGTCTCAGACAGGGGCCCGCAGTTCATCTCCCGTTTCTGGAGGGTGTTCTTTAAACTCCTGGGTGTGACTGTCAGCCTGTCATCAGGTTATCACCCTCAGACCAATGTGCAGACATAGATGAAGATTCAGGAGATACGACGCTTCCTCTGGACCTTCTGCAGCTGCCACCCAGCCTCCTAGAACCAGTTCCTTCCATGGGCCGAGTACGCATAAAACTCCCATTCCCTGGAATGGAGACACCACCTAAGTCCCAGCGGTGGATCAATGGTTCAGAGACAGTGAAAGAGTCTAGAGCGAGGCCCATCGGCACGTCCAATGTGCCATCCACAGAGGGGCCACAGCGGCAGACGTACGGCACTCCGAGTCACCCCACTACAAAGTTGGGGATAAGGTGTAGCTCTCCACCTGAAACATCCTACTCCAGACACCATGCAAAAAGCTAAGTCCCTGTTTTATTGGTCCCTTCACCATCACTGCACAGATTTACCCAGTCACTCTCCATTTAGCGTTCCCTCCTACATATAAAATTCAGCCAGTTTTCCAGGTTTCGTTATTTAAAGCATATCATTCACCCCTGGTTTCCCTATCCACAGAGTTGGGCGAGGCAGCCGAACCCCCTCCACTGCTGGCTATGGATGAGGGTCCTATCTACGCTGTCTGGGGCATTCTGGATTCTCATCTGCACCGTGGGAACGGTCATGGGTCCCCCACAATGATATCCTGAACACCATCTTGCTAGAGGACTTCCATCACCAGCACCCCAGTCGACCAGCGCCCCGCACTCAGGGTCATCCACGGTGTCGACAGTAACGGGATGCAGGAGCGGCGCCTGGAGGGGGGGGTACTGTCACGTCCACGCCGAACTCTCTCCCCGACTCTAACACACCTCGTTCCCAGTCTCCCGAGTTTTAATGACAATCACCTGCACCTTGTTTTCCTGCACTGATTAGGTTTCCTATATATATATATATATATATACCTCCCGCTAGACTCATTCCCACGTCTAGGCTCATTGGAGCTGCACGTTATTTGGCTACTTCTTCTAGCATCTCGGACTCAGAATTATTTACCTGTCAAAGCTGCACTGGTCAGATTCCCTCGCCAGTCTGCAGTTTTTCAGTCTCCTCATCTCCTTCCACCTTTTTCCCCCCGTTGTAACTTCTCTCGAAGTTTATCCCACTTCCTTGTTTGTTTATCTCCTCTGTGTCATTTTTTTGTTAGCCCCTCGCGGCTCGTTTATTTTCTTTATTTGGTTTGTTTCATTCTGTGACAAAGTTGGAAATTCCAATAATGTATTAATGATAATGACTTAAACTAAGTAAAAACTCTTAATTCATTGATTTTCTAAGCCACTTAATCCTAATTAGGTTCGCATGGATGCTGGCACCCATCTCAGCCAACTCTGGTACATCCTGAACAACAATTTGCCAGACTAGGTAAATTCTGTCAGACTAGGCAAGGTAGCTGAGATATCCATCATGCTAAAGTGATCTAATATAGCAATCAAAGGGTGAAATCTTAGTGAGTCAGAGTACTGCTATGAGGTATCTCCATCAAATTGGATGCTATGTATATGTACAGTATATCTATGTATAAGCTTTTATTAAAACAAATTAAGGAGTCCATTAAAAAAGAATTTAGTTTCCATATGAATAATTATTAAACATTAGAAGTACATCAGGCACTAATCAAAATAATTCTGAAATAATGTAATACGAGCAGTGCAATAACTGAGCTTTTTCTCTTGTTTTTATTTGTTTGTATGTTTTAAAACAAAAAATATAAATAAAATATATATATACACTATAATCTGTAAGCTTTAACAGTGTGATTTGCTTCATATTCAGCGCTATGTTGTCTTTCAGACTGATCCTGAGAGAGCTCATAATGACTGTACAGCAATCTCCTGATGATATTACAGAGGCTTAAGTAAGGAAAATAGCCTGAAGCCAGTAATACAGTAAGTCATTATTCTCAATATGTCTGCATTAAGGTAACCTACAGGGTTTACAAATATGATAAAATCCCAAAAGTCACTAAGTAGCTTGTAATGAGGTGGTAATTTGAATACCTGCATATCCTAATGAGAAGGTTTGGGGCTAAGCAGTATGTGACAAACACAAAATAATTTAATTAACCAAAAAACTGGCCTTCTAGGAAACTTCCAGAAAGGTGTTAAGTTGTACTGGTCAATAAGGCCCATGTTACAAAATATATGTACTAATCACTAACTCAACTGTGCTCCTCAGACTCGGTGGACGTTACTGAATTAAATAGGCAGCAACTAGCCTTCAGTGCATAACTGTTAAATATGGTGGAAATTTTGTTCCACCAGGGGTTTTATTCTAATTCACATTGAACAGTTTTAGTTATATTTTGTATCTGATATTTTGTACCTCAAATTATATTGGCATTCTGTTTTGACGTGTGAAGTTTTTCCTAATGAGTGAGATTACTGGTCATAGTAATATTCACACTACTAATTTGCAGTGTGGCGGCACGGTGGAACAGTGGTTACCACATTCGCCCCACAGCAAGAAGGTCATGGGTTCACTGGCGTTTTTGTGTGGAGTTTGCATGTTTTCCCCATGCTAGGGTGGGTTTTCTTTGGGTACTCCGGTTTCATTCTACAGTCCAAAAACATGCACAGTAGGCTAATTGGCTGTTCCAAATCGCCCCTAGGTGTGAGTGTGACTGTAAATAGTTGTATGTGTTTTGGTCCTGCAATGTACCAGTGAGCTTTTCAGGATGTACCCAATCTTCGACCAGAGTTGGCTGAGACAGGCTCCAGCCTCACCGTGACCCTAATTAGGATTAAGCATCTTACAAAATGAAGGAATGAATGAATTTACTGTGTTTCTGTATTACTGTGCTAAATGTTGCTTCATGAATAAACAATGATTTTCAGAAGTGTTCATGCAGGGGCATAAATAAACAGAACTTCAGTGCTGGCATTAAAAACACACCCCTTCTACACCACTCAGTAATAAATAGTCATTATTGAGTTTAACTCTTAATGGCTTTTTATAATAACTCTTATAATAACTTTTATGTGATGTTTATTTGCAAGATATGTCAGTGAATGCAAATAATATTTCTTGCCATTTGAAAAGAGTGACAACGGCAGTCGTTCTTCGCCCAACAGACCCTCGGTTGACCCAATAATGTCTGCTATGATAAAGATGTACTCAATGCACTGTTATGGTAATGTGTCTGTGTTATGCGGAGCGTTTCTGTTTCCACTGAGTGATTTTCTCAGGAGGATTTGAGGCCTAATGTTGCATAAGAATCCTTCATGTACAAGATAAAAGCAGGCATGAGTGATTCATTTCATGTGATTTTTTTTTTTTTTGTCTGAGCAGATTATGTTGCTGTTAGGGCAGAATTTCATGTGCAAAATGCTGTATAGTGAACGTTCTGACCAGTGTTATTTAGCTTAAATATCAGAGACAGAATGCGGCTTATAAATGTGTATACATGTGTATTTTTGCCTGTGGCATTTCTCTCTACTCTGATCTCTTCTCAGCTCCTCCAGCAGCAAGCGTGTCGACTCATCTCTGGTTCATCACACCTGCCTATGGTGGCTAGAGAAGGGAACATCACACTTGGGGGCTTGTTTTCTCTGCATGATACGATGATGGAGACACAGCTCTCTTTTAGGTCTCAGCCCAAATCTGCTCATTGCACTGGGTCAGTCATTAGGATCTGCCTGAATCTGGGTTCTTTCATTTATTTTTATTTGAATGTATATTAATTTATTTTACTTATTGGTGTGAAGATGGATTTTTTTTTTCTGGTGTAGTGTGCAAAAATCTTAATATTTTATTACTGTTGTATATGACAGGTTTAATTTCAGGACATTCCGGTGGATGCAGACGATGATTTTTGCCATCAAAAAGATCAACAGTGATCCTCATCTTTTGCCAAACATCACACTTGGCTATAAGATCTATGACTCATGCAGTACCCCTCTCCATGCACTTCGTACTGCTATGGAGTTAATGGGGGGAAAAGAGGAGGACACTGGAGATACATACTGTCAGGGCAGGGTGCCTGTTGTCATTGGTGATGGTGGATCCACACTTTCACTGGTGGTTGCACACTTTCTAGGTGTTTTCCAACTGCCACAGGTGAGGATATTCATACAGTTTAAACAAAATTGTAAATGCTGCATAAAACTGCATTCATATATATATATATATATATATATTTTTTTTTTTTATGAATAAATTCCTGCTCTACTCTCCTCTACTTTCCTGTCTTCCCTACTTCCCTAAAGGTCAGCTATTTCTCAAGCTGTGCATGTCTGAGTGATAAAAAGAACTTTCCAGCATTTCTAAGGACCATGCCAAGTGACTTCTTCCAGGTGAATGCCTTGGTTCAACTGGTACGACACTTTGGCTGGACTTGGGTTGGAACAGTGTCTGGAGATGATGCGTACGGCCGTGGAGGTGCCCAGATTTTTATTGACAAGGTGTCCAAACTAGGTGCCTGTTCTGCTTTTTATGAGATCATTCCCAAAAACCATGCCCCAGCAGAAGTGTCCAGGATCGTGGAACGCATAGGTTTCTCAGGGGCACGAGTAGTGTTAGTGTTTGCTTTAGAGCAGGATGCCAAAGCTCTCTTCATTGAGGCTCTCAAACACAATCTGACTGGAATCCAGTGGTTGGCCAGTGAAGCCTGGATAACAGCTGCAGTCCTCACCACATCAGAATTTCAGCCCATTCTCCAGGGGTCTATGGGTTTTGCTATTCGCAGAGCAGAAATCCCTGGTTTGCAGGCCTTTCTTCTGCGTCTGCACCCCTCCATATTTCCTGATGACCCTTTTGTTTTGCAGTTCTGGGAGGAGATGTTTGGGTGCTCTCCTCACACTGCAGTCAGTCAGACATTTTCAAGTAAACCCCTTTGTAATGGTTCAGAGATATTGGCTAATGTAAAAAGCATATATTCAGATGTATCTCAACTGAGAATCTCCTATAATGTTTATAAGGCAGTGTATGCTATTGCTTATGCTCTGGAAGCTATGCTGAAATGTGTGCCTGAGAGAGGACCTTTCCCTGGGGGTGTTTGCCCTTACACCCAAACCATGATTCCATGGCAGGTTAGAAAAGTGAATTTTCATTCAACTGACACATTTAATTATTTATTATTTCTGTTTATTTGTGGTTCCACTCATTATTTAAGATTCCCAAACTTTATCATAAGCCCAACTTTCTATGTCTACATAGATTATTTATTTATTCTTTATTTATTCTTAATATGCATGCATTACTATGTTTTCAATGAAAATAAAATATGACAGAAAATCACAGAAAAATGGTTCGAATAAAAAAAATATATAAAAATATTAAAATTAATACATATATTGTAGATTTTAAAAGTATATACTTTGCATTTTCATACACAGGACATGGCTGTTAGGTATTTGTGCAATATGCAATGTAACAATGGAGCAGTATAACATAAAAAAGGACATATATACTATAAACTATGTTTCAGATATTTGCGACAGTCCTACATTCTCTGTCTATCTCTTTGCCTATCTATTGTCTCTGTCATTTCCCTGCCTGTTCCTATTCTCACTTTACTGTACGTCCCTCACTGCCTTTTTTTTTAAACACTATCCATCTCAGCTCCTGCATTATCTGAAAAAGGTGGACTTTATTAATGAGTACGGTGAAGAAACAAAGTTTGATGCAAACGGGGACCCTGTGGCTATGTATGACCTAATCAACGTTCAGCTCTCAGAGAGTGGAGAGGTCCAGTTTGCAACCGTGGGCTCATTTGATGAAACCAAGAGCATTAAACTGCAAATAGAGAAAGATATAATTATCTGGAATGGTAACCAGAGAGAAGTAAGCCTGTGTGTGTTATTAAACCAAAGTTAGGAGAAATCACAGCTATTTTCACAGCTATATTCTTTTATTTGTTTGTTTTATTTATTTTATATTATCACATACTTTTTTTCTAGATCTAGTGCTATAACTATATTTTCTATAAATACATGTTGGGTTTTATATCAGAAAAATAAGTCATTCATATCTTTTTAGTTGGCCTCCTCTTTGATCTGCAGGTCCCAGTGTCTGTCTGCAGTAATAGCTGCCCCCCAGGCACCAGGAAGGCCATTAGGCCGAGGTTCCCTGTCTGCTGCTTTGACTGCATTCTCTGTGCAGCTGGGGAGATTAGCAATCAGACAGGTAAGTTACCCACACTATAGATCCAAAATGCAATAGCTGTGAAGCTGTTTTGAAGCTGTGGGATGTCCTTGTCCTTTTAATGAAGAATTTTAAAAGAAAAATGAATAATATATCAAGTGGTGTATAAAAACATTGCCTAAATATTCTGCTTTACAAAGCAGAGCACAAATAATGCTGTACACTTTATATTCACAAAAAATACTTAATACTTAAAAATAATATAATATAATGTGATGTGATATCATATCGAGGGCTGACAGCAACACACGTATAAACACTCACACCGAGGGGTAATTTGGAACAGCCAATCAGCCTACTGCGCATGTTTTTGGACTGTGGGAGGAAACCCACTCAAGCATGGGGAGAACATGTAAACTCCACACAGAAGCACCCCGAGCCTGGGAATCGAACCCGGGACCTTCTTGCTGTGAGGCGAACGTACTAACCACTGAGCCACCTTGCTGCCCATAATATATCATTATATATTATACTGTATTACGTAATATAATGTCATATCATATTATATGAACACCAAAAATATTTCGGATATGTTTTGTTTTATGAATACACACTCATTTGCTGAGCCATTTAAACTTACTAGGGTTTCTATTAACTAGTACTATCTCAGCTGACACTGGGTGAAGGCAGGGTACACAATTGCAGGGCCAACACACACACACACACAAAACCATTCACAGTCACATTCACACCTAGGGACAATTTGATGCAGCCAATTAGCTTAAAGTGCATGTCTATGGACTGGGGAAGAAAACCAGAGTGCCTGGAGAAAACCCCACACAAGCATGGGGGGAACATGCAAACTTCACTAAGAAAATACCTGAGCCCGGGACTCGAACCAAGGACCTTCTTGCTGTGAGGCAGACACACACACACACACACACACACACATATATACATATATAATTTATTTATTTTTACTGTGACTATTGTGTATAAGATGCCATAGAGTGTGTGCCATGTGGACCAGAGTTCTGGTCCAACTTGAAGAGAGATGCCTGCATACCAAAACTGGTGGAGTTCCTGTCCTATGAAGACACGATGGGTATGACATTGCTGGCTGTAGCCTTGATGGGATCCTGCACCACTCTTGCTGTTGGCTTCATTTTTGCCTTCAAACACCATACACCTCTTGTCAGGGCGAACAACTCAGAGCTCAGCTTCCTCATCCTCAGCTCTCTATGGCTGTGCTTCCTTTGTGCCCTGGCCTTCATTGGACAGCCTACTTTCTGGTCATGCCAGTTACGTCACACAGCATTTGGTATTGCTTTCTGTCTCTGCCTGTCTTGTATTTTGGGAAAAACAATGGTGGTCCTGATGGCTTTTAAAGCCACACTGCCGGGCAGCAATGCCATGAAATGGTTCAGACCACCACAATTGCGCAGTTTGATTTTTCTGTGTACAGCAGTACAGGTTGGGATTTGTGGTGCATGGCTTGGCCTGGCACCTCCTGTACCACGTAGACTAATGACTCGGGAGTCAGCACACATCATCCTGCTGTGTGACATGGGCTCTACACTTGCCTTCTCTCTGGTCCTGGGCTACATTGGCCTGCTGGCTGCAATCTGCTTTTTGCTTGCCTTCTTTGCCCGGAAGCTTCCAGATAAGTTCAATGAAGCCAAATTCATCACATTCAGCATGTTGATTTTTTGTGCTGTTTGGATTGCCTTTGTTCCAGCATATATCAGCTCCCCAGGAAAGTATACAGTAGCTGTAGAGGTTTTTGCCATCCTGGCTTCCAGTTATGGCCTTTTGCTGTGTATATTTGCCCCAAAGTGTTACATAATCCTGCTCAGACCAGAAAAGAACACAAAGAAGCACCTCATGGCTAAAACCACAATAGAAAATAAGATTTAGCATAACAACTTGATAAATTGTTTATGTATATGTTTAATTCTGGTTTTAAAGATCTAACTCATTTCATATTATGGGTTCCAATTTCAATATAAATTGTGGAATGTTCATATGTGACACTTCAGCACTAAATAAGTCACATGGGTCAGTTTCTCAAAAATAACATAATAAAGAGCAATGAACATGCTTTTAAATAATGCATATCATTTTTTGATAAGACGAAATAAAAAAATGGAAAAATCTAAATAAAAAATTTAAAAGTTGCCAAAATCAGCTCCTTAGCAACATACTTCTGTACAAGCTATCAACATGAAATTTGGAACAAATATGTAACTTTTTGAAATCTTTATTTAAATAAAGTTTTATAAATATATTTTATTTGGAACATTCTCTGCATAGTTTGTTGTCATGGTTATATTTTAACATGATTCAAGACCTTGGCTTTTTAATCAGACACGACATGACAATAGTCATCAATTCAGAATAAAAAGTCTTTTTAGGAAAAAAAAAATATTTATATGTATTTTTTATCCCCTTTGCATTTTGTAGTTTATTGCATTTTTTTTCCCTTAAATATTCAAACTTGCTTGCAGTTAATTCTCTGATGCCACTTCTCATGTCCCATCATTCTTCTGGCCTGAATTGGATAAACATGGATTACCATCACACGTTCAAGTTGAACTGAAATTTTTAAAAATGTGCCTCCATGTAATATGTAAATGCTTTTGTGTGTCCACACAGCTCAGGAAATCTTTGTTTAAGCATTTATATTTGTTTATTGTTGAAATTATGTACTTTTATATATAATGAATAGCAGGAATTGAGCAGGGGAATCCCCGAACATCTCACAGGGTTGACTAATTATTTTGTGGCATTTTTTTTTTATATTTCTAAGAACATCATGGATATATATACATATACAGAGAGAGAGTTTACCATGAGTCAAGTGGTTAAGACCTTGCCCAGGGGTCTTAGCACAGTGGGAGTCTAACAGGATTCGAACCCATAACCTCTCGATCATGAGCCCAGCATCCTAACCACTACACTACCATCCCACAAATATATATATATATATATATATATCTCTATCTATCGAGAGGTTACGGGTATATATATATTAATATATTAGTTATATTATACTGTGAGGTTATGGATATATATATATATATATATAATGTATATGTACGGGGCTCCCGAGTGGCGCATCGACAAGGTGCGCGACTATCAACCCGGAGATCGCAAGTTCGAATCCGGATTGATG
>JBCNYH010000004.1:15999594-16015180 GCA_039654325.1 Tandanus tandanus
TCGGTGGTGGTCGTGTGATAGGGAAGGCAAAAAGTTGATGGGTGGGAATTGGATACGACTAAATTAGGGAGAAAAATCGGGGAAAAAAACAAAAACAAATATATGTATATATATGTATATATATATATATATATATATATATATATATTTATCATTTTGACCCAGGGATGCATTAATCAGTTATTTCAGATATGATCAATAGACTTTTGACTAGTTTGATGCTAGAGTCACAAATATCATATTAGTAGAAAAATCTTGCCTGCAATGTGATATTTTCCTTTAACTAATATGCATAATGATGCCACAGTAGCATAGTGTTTAGCACATCTGCCTCACAGCAAGAAGGTCCTGGGGTCAGCGTGGGTGTTACTGTATGGAGTTTGCATGCTCTCCCCATACTTGTGTGGGTTTCCTCCCACGTCCAACGACATGCACATTAGACTAATTGGCTGTTTTAAAATGACCCTAGGTGTAAGTGTGAATGGTTGTTTGTGTGTGTGTTGGCACTTAGATGGACTAGCAAGCTGTTTCTGGGTGTATCCTGCCTTCATCCAGAGTCATTTACCCTCTCAGGGGACACATGACCTGTCTCTGTGATGGCTAAAAATGTAAAAATAAACTATAGAAATTTTGTTTTTGTTTGCTTAACTTTAAGTTTCCATGTAGTATACTGTTACATTTAAAGAGATTAACTAGGCATTACATAGCTCTTATTCACTCACACATGTGTTCTGAGATGATTCAAAAATAAAAATACAATGAACAATAGAAATCTCATCTTGGTGTTTTTATATAGGTGTCCATGTAGTGTCTGCTAAAACAATTATTTGGTAAAGTTTGATGAATGTTCAACTTTTCAGCAACATCCACCTCACCTTCAGTGAATAATTGTTAAATGTGTATGAATATGTTACTTTAGAGTCTAAATGAAAATTTAAAATGTAACTTGTATCCTAACCTCCAAAGCTAAAAAAAAAGGGGGGGGCTGCCTTTAATTTATCCATTCCTTCATTTTCTAAGCCACTTTATCCTAATTAGGGTTGGGGAAGGCTGATGCCCATCTCAGCCGACTCTGGGCGAAGGTGGGGTACACCCTGAACAGCTCACCTAGGCCACTGCAGGGCCAACACACACACAACCATTCACTCTCACACCTAGGGGAAATTTGGAACATCCAATCAGCCTACTGTGCATGTTCTTGGACTATGGGAGGAAATCGGAGTACCCAGAAGAACCGGAGAATCCGTGTGTGTGTGTGTGTGTGTGTGTGTGTGTGTGTGTGTGTGTGTGTGTGTGTGTATGAACACATGCATGCATGGCTTTGTGCATGTGTTTTTCTCCCCTTTTTTCCCTACAGAGATTTTCTACATTAATCTGCATCTATAAAGTTCAGTTGTTATCAGTTCATCACCGGAGTGCACAGTTTGTGCTGAGCGGAGGTCAGGATGCTGATGTTCCATGTCCTGGCCTTGCTGCTGTCTCTCCTCCAGCCCATACGCACTATCTCCGAGGCAGACTGTCAGAATTGGCAGGACCTGGACTCTGCAGTGGTCCATAAGGAGGGCCAGGTGATCCTGGCTGCCATGTTTCCCATTCATTCTAAAGGTGTAGAGCAGGAGCTGAACTTCAGGAGTGCACCAGGAAAGAGGAAATGCCAGGGGTAAAAACCTTTGTCTGTGGAAAATTTTCTTTGTGTGTCTTTTGTTTTTTTCTTTTCTTTGTTTGTCTATTGTTGGATATCATTTTGTTTCTTTTATGAGTTGGTATGACTGAAAATGATGTTGCTGTGTAATAATGTTGTGGGGTTTTTTGTCAGTGCTTCTTTTGGACATCATACATCAGTTTTACTGAAGAATCCACTATTATAATAATATATTTTAGCAATGTTTATGTTAACTTTTCTTTAGGTTAAACCTGCGTGCATTACGTTGGTCGCAGGCCATGATCTTCTTCATAGATGAAATTAACAGAAATCCAGTATTGCTGCCCAACATCACTCTAGGCTACAGGATTTATGACACGTGTTGGACAGTGGCTCTATCTGCAAGAACCGCTTTGTCTGTGGTCTCTCAGCCACTGAAGAGGAACAGCACAGGGGCATGTTCCTCCCCTAGCATCCCTCTTGTCATAGGAGATTCAGGATCCAGCCTATCCATCGCTGTCTCCAGACTGCTTAATCTGTTCAAGGTCCCACTGGTGAGATCAGCACTGTGCTTTATTTTCATATTAAAGCATGTTTGAATGTGCACTTACCCAATATCAGTGAAACTCTACCTCTTACACCTCCTATTGCTAAAAAAAATGCAATATATGGTGCTCATAATTACTATAGATTATAATAGTATACATTATATATACTATATGTTATTTCCTCAGAAAACTTACATGCATCACTGAGGCTGTGATATATTCAGGGTACTGTGTGTTCGAATGTATACAATGATCTTTTTTCTTCTCCTTCTTTCCAATTCCAGTGTTTGATTAATTCAGTGCTCTAAAATCAAGATTTTAAGATTTCAAAAAATGTATTTGTCACATGTTTGGTTGTATAATTACAGCATCAGTGAAATGAAAGGCAACAACTCTGACACCATCAAGTGTGCAAACGAAGCAAGAAGCAAACAGCCTCCCAAAAAACCAGCCTCCCCACGACCCTATTAGGATTAAGCGGTTCAGAAAATGAATGAATGAATGAATGAATAATAATAATAATAATAATAATAATACCTTCAGAGAGGAAATGTAAAAAATAAACCTAAATATCACTATAATAATTAATGACAATATATAATATAATATAATAATGATGAAAAGAAAAACATGATATATAAAAAAAACCTAAACTTGAATTTAAATAATAAATATAATAATACTAAACCTATATACAATAAGTATAGATATAATGTTAACGTTATATAGATATAACGTTAAGGTGCAGCAGTATGCTTTACTCTTTGTGAATAAATGTATGTGATGAAGGTGCTACAGAGATGTAGAGCTTTAAATTAATGTAGAATATGTGTGGATGTATGATTATGTGGGGTTACAAGTGTTTATATTCCGTATGGCCCAAGGAAGGAACTTCCTCACATTATTATATTTTATTTCACACTGTATGTTTAAGCAATTATTGAAATCTTGATCAGATCTATAATCAGATGTTTTCTTACGTGTGAAATATATGCTTAAACATAAGAAACATGTGATGTGCATTTTATGAGGTTCATTAATTTATTCATTCATTCATTTTCTAAGCCGCTTAATCCTAATTAGGGTCGCAAGGAGGCTGGTGCTCATCTCAGCCGACTCTGGGTGAGGGCGGGGTACACCCTGAACAGCTCTCCAGGCCATCGCAAGGGCCAACACACATACAACCATTCACACTCACACCAAGGTATGATTTGGAACAGCCAATCAGCCTACTGTGCATGTTTTTTGACTGTGGGAGGAAACCGGTGTACCCGGAGGAAACCCACACAAGCACAGGGAGAACATGCAAACCACACAGAAACGCCCGAGCCTGGGAATCGAACCTGGGACCTTCTTGCTGTGAGGAGGACGTGCTAACCACTGCCGCCCCATTTCAAGATGTTATGGTCTGAAATTGTAAATATGACACCTATGGTATGATTTGAGTGTAGAGTATAGGATCACATGGAAAAAATTACAAGAACCTTGAGGACAAAATCTGATGAATAAATAACTCAGTGTGAAAAAATACATTAAAAAATAAGACACAGGAAAATTATCTGAAAAATTAATAATTAAAAGCATGTAGTATTCCAGTACAGTGAAATATCTTAGTTGTGATTTATTGGAATGATGTCTTTAAGTATCGACTAAGCATTTAACCTGTCCCTTTTTCTCTGATTACTCAGATCAGTTACTTTGCCTCTTGTGCCTGCTTGAGTGACAAAAAACAGCACCCCTATTTTTTCCGTACAATCCCTAGTGACACATACCAAGCCAGCGCTATGGCGCGCCTCATCAAGCACTTTGGGTGGACCTGGGTGGGCACCTTTGGTGCTGACGATGCTTATGGACGTACTGGCATTGACATGTTCACAGCTGAGGTGACACATCTTGGTTCATGTGTGGCCTTCCGGGTCATCATTCCTAAAGTTCCCACTCCACAACAGATCCGGGTTATTGTACGGATGATTAAAGATTCCACCGCACGTGTGCTTGTAACCTTTGCCACTGAGGAGGACATAGAGCCCGTGATGGAGGAAGTGGTGAGACAGAATGTAACAGGAAGGTTGTGGGTGGCCAGTGAGGCCTGGGTAACCTCCAGACATTTATCCAGTAAATATCCCTTTCTCAGTGGGACTATGGGTTTTGCAATACGTAGAGCCGAGATCCCCGGCCTCAAAGACTTCTTAGAAAGCCTGCAGCCTTTCACTGAGCCTTATAACCCATCTGCCCGGGAATTCTGGGAAACGGAGTTTCAGTGTTCTTTTAACACAAGTCTGCCAGTTGGTTCTATGGCTGATCAGGTCCATTATAGCCGCACCTGTACAGGAGAAGAGAGGATTCATGACACTGAGACCATCTATAATGACGTATCCCAGCTCAGAGTGACCTATAACTTACAGAAAGCTGTGTATGCTGCAGCACACGCACTGCATAACTTGGTTATGTGCCGAACCCAGGAGAGCAGTACAGAGAAGGAATTCTGTCCAGATATTGACAGTCTACAGCCCTGGCAGGTATTGCTAATAATAATAATAATAATAATAATAATAATAATAATAATAATAACAAGCCAAAGAAAAACAAGTCTTTATTTCACTCTGCGATGACTCAATGGTATCAAACTGTGCAGTGAAGAAATGCTTGCCCTATTCATTTCTGTCCAGCTTTTAACAAGCATGTTTCACTAGGTGATAAAGTACCTTAAGGAGGTCAACTTCACCAACATGCTTGGCGACATTGTAAACTTTGATAAGTATGGAGATCCTGTAGGTTCATACGACATTGTGAACTGGCAGAAAGATCTGCGAGGTGGGCTGATGCAGTTTGCTACAGTCGGACGTTTTGATTCGTCTCTACCTGTCAAACAGCAGCTAGTTCTCCTCCAGGATGCCATCATGTGGCCAAGTGGATCCACAGAGGTAAAATGATTTGCTTTGATAAATGCAGATTAAAACATAGACTTCAAGTCACACAGAATTCAAAGGCATCCTTCGTTTACTCAGACTGACTTAAAATATTCAATGTTGGGTATTTTTGGAGAACCAGGTTTAAGTTCCTTTCTTTCTTTCGTTCTGAATGCTTCTCTTCCTCTCAGGTGCCAGTGTCAGTGTGTACGGCCAGCTGCCAGCCAGGATATAGGAAAGCCCCACGTAAGGGAGAACCCATTTGTTGCTTTGACTGTGTGCCCTGTGCAGAAGGTAGCATCAGCAATGGAATAGGTATATCATCAATTCCTTCAGTGTGTGTAAAAATAATACATAGTATGAATTTGGTTTGCCATGCCATTGCCATTTTTTAAAAAGATGATCAGGTGCTGGGCTTCCGAGTGGCGTATCGTCAAGGTGCATGACTATCAACCTGGAGATCACAAGTTCGATTCTGGGTTGATGCCGCAGCCATCCACGTCCGGGAGTCCATGGGAGCTAATTGGCCGAACTGTCACCGGAGGGAGGGATGGCATACGCTCCCCTGTCACTCACAGTGATCAGCAGCCAATCCATGGGCGTCTGTGAGCCCATTCGTACAAAAGGGGGAGATAATGCTTTGTGTTAGGCCGCCTGCAAAATGCGCATGCACAGCAGTTCGTAAAGAGGCGGGTGGCAGCATCGTTTGTCATGGAGGGGGCATGTGCATGCTTATGCCCTTCCCTAGTTGGTGGTGGTCGTATGTGAGGAGGCAACACTTGAGGGGTGGGAACTGGATAAGACTAAAATAAGGGGAGAAAAAATATGATCAGGTGCTAAATTATGCTGTGAGCAATACATTAAAAAATAATAATTAATAAATAAAAATTAAAGAAAAAAAACAAAGGAGAAGAAGAAGCAGGTTCCTGCACGGTGCACTGACAAGGTGCATGGCCTGGAGATCGCAAGTTCAAATCCAGGTTGATGCACACAGCCATCTGCGATCAGGAGTCCATGAGAGGTAACTGGCTAAGCTCTAATCGATGGGAGGAATAGTGTATGCTGCCTATCGCTTACAGTGATCAACGACCAATCTTGGGCATCTGTGAGCTCATTTATACAAGTGGGAGGTCTGTGTTTTATGCATGTGCGGCAGTTTGTAAAGATGTGGGTGGCAACATCACATGTCACGATGGGGGCACATGCTTGCTTTCAGCAAGACTTGACTTTTGGGAATCGGCTAAATGTAAAATTGGGGGAAAGTGCTCCAACAAAGCATTAGAGCATTTGATTGGCCGTGCAGTGTATATTACCATGTAAAGTGTTTGTTTATGCCGCCACATAAAGATTTGGAACGACTACTTTCCTTCAGTAACATTATTTAAACTTCTTTATTTCTGTTCTCAGATCAGCCAGAGTGCACTCTATGCTCCGAGGACCTCTGGTCCAACAAGGAACGTAACAGCTGTGTGGACAAACAGATTGAGTTTCTTTCCTACACTGAGGGCTTTGGTATGGCCCTTGCAGCCACCTCTATCCTGGGTGTAGTTGGTACAGTAATCGTAGCTGTCATTTTCCTCCGTCACCGAGACACACCTTTGGTGCGGGCCAACAACTCAGAGCTGAGCTTCTTGCTACTGATATCTCTCTGTCTGTGCTTCCTGTGTGCCCTCACTTTCCTTGGTCAGCCATCACACTGGGCCTGCCCACTCCGACGCATGGCCTTTGGTTTGACCTTTGCACTCTGTCTCTCCTGCCTGCTCAGCAAGACTCTAGTGGTTCTCATGGCATTCAGAGCCACACTGCCTGGCAATAATGCAGCACGCTGGTTTCGGCCTCCTCAGCAGCGATTCGGTGTGTTCCTCTGCTCCGCTATACAATGTGCCGTTTGTGTGACTTGGTTGACCACAACTCCACCTTATCCAGTGAAAAACACATGGCTGTACCGTGACCGGATCATCTTAGAATGCCACCTTGGTTCAGTGGCACTGTTCTGCTGTGTACTCGGTTACATTGGCTTCATGGCTGCCTTTTGTTTCATTTTGGCTTTTCTGGCCCGGAAGCTGCCTGATAACTTTAATGAAGCCAAATTCATTACATTCAGCATGCTTATATTCTGTGCAGTTTGGATTGTCTACATACCAGCTTACATCAGCTCACCTGGAAAGTTCACAGTAGCAGTAGAGATATTTGCTATTTTAGCTTCCAGTTTTGGGGTCTTGTTCTGCATTTTTGCCCCAAAATGCTACATTATTATCTTTATGCCGGAAAAGAATACTAAGAAATATCTAATGTCCCAAAAAGGTGGGAGGTGACATCTGGTTTTTATTATTTATTTCATTTTTAATTTTCTGTGTCTTCTTTTTCTTCATTTTTAAAATAATAATAATTTAAAAGCTTTTTATGTCATATCTTGTAAACCTTGTCCTAGTACTTAATGCAGTTCTATATCTGGGAAAACATATTGGAGAAATAAACAAGAATCTTACAATCAGCTGTGTATTAAACATGCGAGTGTGGAAAAAAAAAAAAAGGAATGAAATATAAATAATTAAATAATTGTATTTTACATGCATGTCCGCCTCACAACAGTAAGGTCCTGGGTTCACGTCCCCGGCTCGGCGAGGGCGTTTCTGTGTGAAGCTTTCATGTTCTCCCCATGCTTTCGTCAGTTTCTTCAGGTATTCCGGTTTCCTCCCACAGTCCAAAGGCATGCATATTAGACTAACTGGCTGTTCCAAATTGCCCCTAAGTGTGAGTGTGAATGGTTTTGTGTGTGATGCCATCTCCCAGTGTTGGCTGAGGTAGGTTCCATCCTCCCCTTGATTCTAGTAGGCTTAAGGGGTTCAGCAAATGGATGGATGGATGTTAATTATATTAAAAACAATATAGGATTTTACAGCCTATGTTAGGATATATTTAATTACATTTGTGTATTTCAAAATTTAATGAAAATAGATTATTATTATTATTATTGCCTTTTTACTAGAGCCTTATTGTGAAACTGGTGCTTTTTGTTTCTACCACTAGGGGGCACTGGTGCTTCAGTGTAATTCAGTAATCTCCAAGACAACTCAACTCCTTCCAGCATAAACCACACAGAGAAAAAAATAAATAAATAAAAATGAAAACATCATAAACAAATCATTCCCTAAAGTGTCAAGTGGCTGTCTGGTGTGAAGTGAAAGTCATGACACCGTCCTGTGGTGTGTATGAACTTGCTGCAAATCCAGTACACTGTACCTAAAAGTGGTTATGTTTAAGAATGTTTGAGTAGCGGGTAACTTTTGCAAAAGCCGACCTCAGCCCTATTTACGAGATATTGGATACTCTGTTTGCAGTGAGATCTGATCATTTGCATCATTTAATGGCAAACCCCAACAGCTTTCATGGCACATTTCATTGTGTTACCATTTCACCATTCACATAATGTGCATGTCTTTGGACTGTAGGAGGAAACCGGAGCACCCAGAGGAAACCAATACAAGCGCAGGAGAACATGCAAACTCCACACAAAAAAACTCTTGGCAAGCCCAGGATTCAAGCCCAGGACTTTCTTGCTATGAGGTGGACGTGCTAAGCCCTACGCCACCATTTTAGCTGAGCTCACTTGATTAATTAGCATAACTGTTCAAAAAAGCTAATATTGTATATGTTCAATTAC
The DNA here is from genome assembly GCA_039654325.1 of Tandanus tandanus. Classification (NCBI taxonomy): domain Eukaryota; kingdom Metazoa; phylum Chordata; class Actinopteri; order Siluriformes; family Plotosidae; genus Tandanus; species Tandanus tandanus. The sequence continues at coordinate 16,008,358 of JBCNYH010000004.1, forward strand.
AGCCAGCATGTTCTCCCCGTACTTGCATGGATTTCCTCTGGGTACTTTGGTTTCCTCCCACAGTCCACAGTAGCTGTTCTAGATTGCCCCTAGATGGGAGTAAGGGTGTGAATGCTGGTGAGCTGCTCAGGGTGTACCCTGCCTTCGTCCACTGTCTGCTGAGATAGGCTCCAGCCTCCCTGTGACTCTAATAGGATTAGCAAATGAGTGAGTGAGAAATTACAATAAAAAATAAAATATTAAAAAATAATCATAATTTCTTTTTAAATGCTGAACACAGAATGACAGTGTTTACACAGTGACAATGACGGTGATGATGATGATGATGATGATGATGATGATGATGATTACATATTTGGTGGGAATTTGACTGCCTCTTCAGCTGTTACTCCTTTGAACTGTCCAAATACAATCCAGGGAAAGCTTTTACTGTCTTTATTCTAGCCAAAACTAGGCTGCGTGTGCCAACCAGATGTGAGCTTAATTAGGATCATGACTGAATTTCAGCGAAGCCAAACTGAAGTTTGTTAATAAAATTCAGACATTAGGCTGAGCCAGACTTATCTTGTAAAATAAATGTATGTGATAGATGTACGCTTAAAGCTAAAGTATGTTTATGTCTACATGCGCTATCTATTAGCAAAACCAGTTGGCCTCTACATTCCAATGCATCACGCAATTCATTTTATTAACGAAACGTTTCACCTCTAATACCACAGCTGTGATGGATTTTTGAATTTTATGGGTCAGAGGGTGATGGTTAATTTTACACAACAGTAACTCTGACATGAGTTCTTGCTGTAAGAATTGTTTTAATGCCATTTTTCTTTGAGGGAATCATACATGAAAGTAAAGGCTAATTAACACAAACTTGTCTGGTGAATGTGTTACATCCAAGCTTTCACTAAGGAGTCATATATTTAACATTTATGAATGGAGTAGGGCAGCACTGTTGCGTATTGGTTAGCACTTGCACCTTACAGCAAGAAGGTCCTGGGTTTGAGTCCCAGCCTTTCTGTGTGGAGTTTGCATGTTCTCCCTGTGCTTGCATGGGTTTCCTCCAGGTACTCCAGTTTCCTCTCACAATCCAAAGACATGCCCATTATGCTAAATGGCTGTTCCAAATTGCCCCTAGCTGTGAGTGTGAGTGTGAATGGTTGTGTGTGTGGAGGATCAGCCTGCGATGGACTGGTGAGCTGTTCAGGGTGTACTCCACCTTTGCCCAGAGTCGGCTAAGACATTCAATTCAATTCGGTTTATTTGTATAGCGCGTTTTACAATTGACACTGTCGCGAAGCAGCTTTACATAGTAAAAACAAATTTGTTAAAGAATTTAAACATTTCTTTATAAACTCTACACATCCCTAATGAGCAAGCCAGCAGCGACGGAGGGAAGTTAAAACTCCCTTAGTCGATACGAGGAAATAGGCTCCAGCCTATAGATAGGCTTCAGCCTCCCGGCCACCCTAGTAGGATTAAATGGTTAAGTGAATGAATATGGTTAGCACTTTCACTTCACAGCAAGAAGGTCCCGGGTTCGATTCCCAGGCTCGGCTGCTTCTGTGTGGAGTTTGCACGTTGTCCCAGTGATTGCATGGGTTTCCACCAGGTACTCCGGTTTCCTCCAAAAGTCCAAAAACATTCAGAGTAAGCTAATTGGCTGTTCCGAATTGCTCCTAGGTGTGAATGTGAGTGTGAATGGTTGTGTGTTGGCCTTGCAATGGCTCGTCGAGCTGTTCAGGGTGTACCCCACCTTCGTCCAGAGTCGGCTGATGTGTGCCTCCCAGCGACCCCAATAAAGGATAAAGCGGTTCAGAAAATAAATGAATGAATGGAGCCTTCAGTGTCTGTAAATTTTCCACCCTGGATGTTTCTCACTAGCATCACAAGCTGGGTTTTTTTTGTTTGTTTGTTTTTGTTTTATGTTTCAAATTGAGAAGATGAAGTACCCTCAGAAATGAGTTTTTTATCTGCTATAGTATAAATGATAATGAACTTGTTTCAGAGCCGTGCATTATTAAACATGTAAAACAGATTAAAATGTATGATGTGTAAGTATAAAGGAATTAGTTTCAGGCTGGTAATAGACAAATCTACAGAACATTTTCTTTGCCACATGTTTACAGATATTATATATGTTCTATACAATATTTTCCTTCTATATAAATGTATAGACTTTTTTTTCTATAGAACTTTTATAGAAACATTCTACAGAATATTTTCTTTCTAAAAAAATTATTTAGAACATGATTTCTATAAGGCTGAATTACTGATCCGAAGGTCAGGGGTTCAAGCCCCACTAGGTTGTCACTGCTGTCCCTCCAGTGCAGCTAACTGGGTTATCAAAGGCCTGCCATGTCTCTCACTGTCTGTGGTGAGAGGCATGTAAAAGAACCATTGCTGTCGTTGTTAAAAAGTAGGCTATTGGAGTGTGTTTCTGCCCTGCAATGGCCTGGCAAGCTGTCCAGGGTGTACTCTGCCCTCGCCCAGAGTCGGCTGAGGTGGGCGCCAGCCTCCCAGTGACCCTAATTAGGATTAGAATTTAAAATGTTATCAGGTTCATCTTGTGTGCACAAAAAGTGAAAATATACATGAAAACAATTAGAATGGTATGTAGTATAGGTCATATGGGATAAAAAAACCCATATCGACGGAGACTTTGAAGAAACGACAGACAGCGCCACACAGAAACTATCTATTCTCTATCAAAAAGTATGATATTGGAAATAACTTATACATTTAAACAAAAAACATCGTATTTTACTTACATGCTTCAAAGTTCAAAGCAATTACATTCATTTAAAAATTCAAATGTCATCGACGTACATAACTCATTGCAAAATAACTCAAATAACTTTCAATACTACCCTCTTTTGAAATTATTTTGGTTGGAATTATCAAAATTCAAAACATGGCTTAAAAGTAATCCTTTTTCGATTGAAAATTATGATAATTAAATTCTTATACAAATAATTACCTTCATAGAAATGGAAAATGTAAATGTTAATTTGTACATATATATCATGAATGACCATCATCAAATCACATTCAAAGTTCCTACACGGTCTCTGCGAGAACCGCTACTGCGACATCAAAGACTGCCCAGGTAATGCTGGCTGTGCTTGAGGCCTTATCGAGATACACCTTGAGGTTCTTGGCCAGTTTCTGTACCGAGAGAGGTTGATATTTCTCTCTACTTTCTACCTCTACTAGTTCTAAGCACTGTGCACTCTCAGCTACAAGCACCCGGGAATAAGAAATAATGTTAATGATGAATTTAGGAGTTTAAATGTGTGAGTCTGTGACATCTAATGATAATTATTTAACAAAAAAAAAAAAAAAACATAAGAAGTTAGATAGTTTGGAACTTTGGAAATGAAAGTCACTCAACATTAAAAACTCAGCTCACAAAAACAAAATCCGAGACACCTTGATTCATTGAAAAATGATAAAAGGTACTGAAATTTTTATAAAATATCATAAGGCCATCGAGATGTAAAATGAGGTTTCTGGTAGAAACTGCATTAAAAACTTTTTTTTTTTAATAGCATGAAAAATATTGGTCCTAGACATATAAATATAGTGGAAAGTGAATATAAATATGTGGTTTGAGCACATTTTGAGACCAGTCCCAACTCTCTAGGGTGAATACTTTTGAAGATACTGAATTTTCTTTCATCCCATCATTTTGGGTACCTTCAAATGCCCTGTTCATACGGGTTTTCGGCTTGTATTTATAAATGGAGGCCATAGTAATGTTGAAAAGGTCCAGGTAACACAAGAAGGTGGACACAAGGGGAATCTGGAATTATCCCCACTCCCACCCTACTATAGTCGAAAAAGTTCTATAAATGTTTTTTGCAGGGAGTAACCTTAGAAACACCAGATGAAGAAATGGTACATAAATCCTTTTTGAATTCCTCATAAAGCTCAGCCATACACTGGAAGCACAATAGAAGACAGTTTATGTCGATTCATATGAAAACTTTGATATTTTGATACATTTATCTATTTTCATTCAATTGAAATTACTGTACAATTGCTCCTGTCAGACAATTGAAAAACGACCCATCAATAAAATACCCTACCCCTGTAATAGTGCTGGCTGTCGTCTTTTCAGTACATATGCAGCAAAATAATTCTGAATCTGTCGCAACTTTTTCATTTGCAGCAAATCAGATTCCCACCATGTTTACTGGGCGATCGGTCATTCATGAATTTGAATGCTCCAAACCGAACCAACAACACAGGTACTACAAATCTGTGTATCACATGCACAAATAAAGAAGCATGCCCCGAGTAAATGTAAGAGAACAGTCTGACTTCTCATGAAAAATTATTTCATCACGGATCAATTTTAATATACCCTTAATGGAAACAGCACACAGTATTGTTTCCATACAAAATGCACCTTTAAAACATACAAAGCAAATGTTCAATAGCTTAACTTTTCAATCATATGCTATATAGTCAAATATATAGTCAAAAATTGCTTACTCGTTTTAATAGGAACTCGAGTATGTGCATTAGTGTCATTTCTCCTCTTTTTAAATCAAACTCTGTTATGTCAAACTCAGTAGTGACCCGGTGGTTAGCACTGTCTATTCTTGACCAAGGACCTTTCTGTGTAGAATCTGCATGTTTCCCTTGTGCGTGCGTGTGTTTCCTCGGGGACTCCAGGTTCCTCTTACAGTCCAAAGACATGCACATTAGGACAATATGCCCCCAATAATTTCACAGGCGACAAATATACTCAACAGAAATATAAACGCAACACTTTTGTTTTTGCTCCCATTTTTCATGAGCTGAACTCAAATATCTATGTACACAAAAGGCCTATTTCTCTCAGATATTGTTCACAGACCAGTCTAAATCTGTGTTAGTGAGCACTTCTCCTTTGCCGAGATAATCCATCTACCTTACAGGTGTGGCATATCAAGATGCTGATTAGACAGCATGAATATTGCACAGGTGTGCCTCAGGCTGGCCACAATAAAAGGCCACTCTAAAATGTGCAGTTTTATCACACAGCACAATGCCACAGATGTCGCAAGTTTTGAGGGAGCATGCAATTGGCATGCTGACTACAGAAATATACACCAGAGCTGTTGCCTGTGAACTGAATGTTCATTTCTCTACCATAAGACATCTCCAAAGGCTTTTCAGAGAATTTGGCAGTACATCCAACTGGCCTCACAACCGCAGACCACATGTAACCACACCAGCCCAGGACCCCCACATCCGACATCTTCACCTCCAAGATCATCTGAGACCAGCCACCCGGACAGCTGCTGCAACAATCGCTACGCAATTACCAAAGAATTTCTGCACAAACTGTCAGAAACTCAGAAAAGCTCAGAAAAGCTCATCTGCATGCTCATCGTCCTCATCAGGGTCTCGACCTAACTGAAGTTCATCGTCGTAACCAACTTTACTGGGCAAATGCTCACATTTGATGGGGTCTGGCACGTTGGAGAGGTGCTCTCTTCATGGAAGGAGATGTGTTGCACTGCGTGAGGCAAATAGTGATCACACCAGATACTGACTGGTTTTCTGACTCAGAGCCCCCTCAATATTGCACATAAGAAGCAAATATTGCAATATTGAGGGGGCTCTGAGTCCAAGAATTTCATTGCTGGTAGTGATGTTCCATTGTTACATACATGAATACATTCCCCACTACATTACACCACCTTCACCAGCCTGAACTGTTAATACACACCTTCTGCATCAGGTCCAGCAAACACTGGACATCACAAGCAGCCCTGCAATAAATCTACAATGGACTACCCCCAATCTCCTCACAGGGCAGTGGTGGCTTAGTGGTTAAGGCGATGGTTTACTGATCCGAAGGTCAGCGGTTCAATCCCCACTGATATCACTCTGAGGCAGTTTCTCGACTCTTACTGGTTGGGTCCATAGATTCATGCTGTTTGGCCGTTCTCCATTGATCTCTTTCATCAGCAAGGTGTTTCTGAGCCACAATTAAATTAATTTCTTTCTTTATTGCCCTATTCTGAGTGATCTCTAGGGACTGTTATACATGGAAATAGAGATTAGCAGTTATAGAAATACTCAGTCCAGCCTGTCTGGTACCAGGTGTCAAAATCACAAGAGCAATTTTTTCCCCATTTTGACGAACTGTAAGTGTTTGTGATTTTGATTTAAGCATTATCCACTCAAGATTATGTTTTAAATCATATGCATTTATTGCACATTGTCTTTTAATGTATAACTGCTTGCATAGCATTTTATTATATAATGGATGCATTTCTAGACCATTATAACTCTTTTTCAAGCGATTTTATGAATCACTCAGAAAGATAGAATGGAAGAGTAATGCAGTGAAATTTTCCATGCATACCCACTCGTGCATTTCTTTCATTTTCAACTGTAGTGCACTGGGGATGGAGATAAAAGACATAACTCCTCCACCCTTACTGTCTTGCACCAGAGATATTCTAACCAAGAGCAACAATGAGACTATTCATGGCGTCTTTACTGGGCTTATTGTTTAATCCTACTGGGTCAGTAATGACTGCGAGGCACTCCGCACTGAAGTGACTCCTGATAACCTACAGCACTCTGAAGTGGCATTGAACAGGCACTCTATCAGATCATGGCAGTGGAAAAAATGTTCAGTCCATGTCACTGAGATACAACAGAGACAAGGGGAGTGATTGTGCAACATCTGCCTATTGTGGGGTTTTGGTTATAGTTCAAAGATGGGAGGTAAAAGAAAAATGAGAATAGATAGATAGATAGATAGATAGATAGATAGATAGATAGATAGATAGATAGATAGATAGATAGATAGATAGAT
>JBCNYH010000004.1:16051563-16061651 GCA_039654325.1 Tandanus tandanus
CACACACACACACACACACACACACACACACACACACACACACACACACACACAACCATTTACATTCACACCTAGGGTCAATTTGGAACAGCCAGTTCCCAGAGGAAACCCACACAAGCAGAGGGAGCACAACATGCAAACTCTGCACAGAAAAGCCCAAGCCAGGGAATCGATCAAGGATCTTCAGAGTGCTGCCCACTAACTCAGTTCTCATTTCTATATTGGCATAGGTAAAGTCTGCTGGGCTTTTACACCCAAGCCTACTGGCTCATCAGGCCCGAGCTTATCCCCGGTTTCCTTAGTGCAAAGCAGCTAGGAGTTTGATTGGATGGGACTCTAGTCCATCGCAGGTTACCTTCCCAGTATTTTTGTGGGTTCCCATTTATACTGTTGGGTGGACAGAGGCACACTTGTGGTTAAGACCTTGCCCAGGGATCTTAGCATGGTGGGGGTCTAATGGGGATTTGAACCCATGGCCTCTCGATCATAATCCCAGCAACCTAACCACTACAACTTTTTATACACTGAGCTGCCAGTTCATTAGTGACAGTAATGTATTTGATCTGACCTATGCACCCATTTAAAGGGGAGGTAAGATGCTTTTTTTTTTTGACTCATAAATGTTTTGACGGAGTTGAAAAGCTAGACAATAGCAAAAAAAGTGTCAAAAAACAAGGCTAGTACATGTTTAAGATTTCTCTCTAGGCTGTTTGAGCCAGATGTAACCACAATGTTTTCACTATTTTATTTATTTATTTATTTTTTGGTTGTTTTTTTCTGGGCACACTAGTGCATAATACTAGGCCTTCTGATTTACTGGCCTTCCCCACTCCCTCCCCCCATGCACAATGCTAACATTGCCCATCCTCTCACACCAGGTTGCAGCAAGGCTCTGCAGCTTCTGAAAAGGCAACCAATCAGACCAGAGTAGGCACAGAGTGCGGAAAGACCATAAATGGGAGGAGGAAACCAAACAGGTCGTCTACCACGCACACAAAGAGTTTTTTGGGTTAGGAATCATACTTTGGTGTCCGAAATGAAAAATAAAGGTATGAAAGGTATTGGGATTAATATCTGACCTTTAAATAATAAATCAGACCTGGAAGAAGTGAAGTAGTTGTTAAAATCAAAAGAGAGATACGTTATGTATTACACTGATATGCTGTACACCATGTTCTTTGTTCGTTTCCATCTGAAACGTATTTCACATGTCTGAACTTAGTTTGGAAAATGAACTTGAACTCTTGAAAACGAACTCTTCTGCCGATAACTCTGTACTACTTCATACCGTGTTTTGCTTGGACTCAACAATGTTTTAATTTCTAATCTGAAAACATAGAGGCAATGATTCAGCGTTCACACACTTCACCTTTAACAAAGACCTGTACGTAATACGTCTATTCTGATACTTTACCATTGAACATACATTATTAAATACATGCCTTAATATAATTTGTTAAGGTCCGGTGTAACTGGAGCAGAACTGAAATAACACTGACCTTTTTGATGCTAAACCATTAATCATTACTCATGTTCATGACTATGACAATGTAAAGTTATGTTTTGTTTCACAGCAGGCTGAACTTGACAACTTTTGACATCTCTAGCTCTCTCTGTAATTAGTCTCAGGTCCCAGTCTGCATAATAATTTACATAAAAAGCATCTGCTACTGGAACCAAGTAACCTCAAGTCAATTTAAGGGTCATACTTTTCTGGGGGCAGCCGTAGCCTAATGGTTAGAGAAGCAGCTTTGGGACCAAAAGGTCGGTGATTGGATTCCCGAACCAGCAGAAAAAATGTGTGGCATTGAGGGAGTGAGCTGCACCTTCCCTTCTTCCATCTTCAGGGCTGAAGTGCCCTTGAGCAAGGCACCTAACCCCCAACTGCTCTCCGGGCGCCCCAATGTGTGTGCCAGCCCACTGCTCAGAGTGTGTGCATGTTCCCTGTTTTTGTGTGTGTGTGCTCACTTTGGATAGGTTTAATTCAGAGGCAATAATTTCCCTTGCGGGATTAATACAGTACAGCAAAATCAAATTAAAAACAGGCATGATTCTTTCATGCAAATCACTGCGCAGGCTCTGGAACACTTCCAGGAATCATTGTCTCTGAATGTGAGATTTCTCCAGATTCTCGGAATCTTTTGATGATGCATATTATGCACTGTAGTTTCTGTGTGGAGTTTGCATGTTCTCCTTGTGCTTGCGTGAGTTTCCTCCAGGTACTCCGGTTTCCTTCAACAGTCCAAAGACATGCACATTAGAATAACTGACTGTTGGCCCTGCAATGGCCTGGCAAGTGATTCAGGGTGTACCCCACCTTCACCATGAGCTGGCTGAGATAGGCTTTAGCCAGCCCAACATAGTGGGATTAAGTGGTTTGGAGAATGAATGACTCAATGAATGACCAAAAATGGCATCTTCTCAGGTTTCCAAACTGACTGCAAGAACACACAGTACTAACATGGGGACACATCAGAAGAGTACATATGTGCAGAAGAAAAGTGCGCACATGCTGATCATGGGGCTAAAGCAGGCCATGATTAATGGTGTGTTAAAGGCTGTGCCAAGCTCCACTTTCAAGAAAACAAGGAAACGTAAGCAGCAAGTGTCAGCCTACACATAGCTCTGTGTGTGTGTGTGTGTGTGTGTGTGTGTGTGTGTGTGTGTGTGTGTGTGTGTATACTCCAAAAACACTTTTACGAAGATCTATAAAACATCAGGCACTAGCAAACAGTGCAAATGACGTAAAGATAAATGTGAAAAGATATCTCATGCATACATAGACAAATCTACAGACAAATACACTGACCACTTTACCCACAACTCACCATGTCCTTGCTGTCTCCAGCAAAAGCTTCTTCTACATACAGTCTGCCAACGGCATTTTCCATGTTGTTGTTGACGTAGACCGCACACTGCCTCCATATTGCTGCCTCTGAACTGGTACCAGAGATAGCCTGAGACAGGAGAGGACATGGCGGAGGGAGAGGAGAGGATGGTCCAGAAGAAAGGAATAGAGAAGCAGAAGAGGTTAATAATGACAAAAGGCAAACAGATAAAAAGGAATGAGTATAGGCTCCTCTCTCTCACACACTCTCTCTCTCTCTCTCTCTCTCTCTCTAGCTCCTTCTCTTTTTTCTTGATGACTCTTGTCACTTGACCTCTCTTATAAGACTGGTTCGTTAAGATTACCACACAGGAACAAACCCCAGGACTCATCAAGCTTCAACTAGTTACCTCAGTTAAAGAGGTTACATTTTATATTCAGTTCATGTGTTTGTTTGTTTGCTTGTTTGTTTGTTTGTTAGAATAATTACGCAAAAATACTATCTGTGAATTTGAAAGATTGGGGGTTCAAGCCCCACCATCAACGTGTTGTCACTGCTGTCCCCCCAGTGCAGCTAACTGGGTTATGAAAGGCCGGCCCTGAGACCCTCAGACAGTCTCTCACTGTCTGGGGTGGGGATCAGCCCCATGTTCCCCAGTCCCTATGTTCCCCAATCCCTATGTTCCCTAGACCTGATGTTCCCCAGTCCCTATGTTCCCCGTACCCTATTTTCCGTAGTACCCATGTTCCCCAGTCCTTATTAAATTAATAGATCTTCCATTGTATTGTGTTCTTTATAGAAGCAAGCTACAACGATTGTATCCATATTGTAAAAGAAGTATGATGAAACAAAATCAAACATACTCATCAAAGTAACAATTTATGGAATATTAGGGTTTCTGGGGAACATAGGTACTGGGGAGTATAGGACTGGGGAACATAGGCACTGGGAAACATAGACATGGACCCCTGTGGTGAGAGTCATGTAAAAGAACCACTGCTGTCGTTCACAAAGAGTAGGCCATTGGGTTGCCGTCAACGTGTATCTGCTCTGCGATGGCCTGGCGAGCTGTCCAGGGTGTACTCTCCCCTCGCCCAAAGTCGGCTGAGATGGGCGCCAGCCTACCCGCGACCCTGATTAGGATTAAGCGCTTCAGAAAATGAATGAATGAATGTACCTGTGTCTCTATGTCTCTGTGTATCTGTTGATTTTTCGGAAATGCCTTCCGAAGGTGAGGTTTTGCACAAGGAAGACTCTGATACATTTTGGAGATGATCTGGATCAAATTCTGCATCCAGGATATTTTTTAAAGGCTTCTTTAACATTATGAGATAGCACAATTTTCGAAAGTGTGATATTACAATAGGTCCAGCAGGGGGTGCTGTGTACTATCTGTTTTTTTTTGTTTGTTTGTTTGTTTTTAACTTTTAACTGAGTATATCTAAGAACGTACAGCAATTAAGTCTCTACTATCAGTTATAGACATTTTATTGCAGTATAAGCCCTTCGGCCCAAAATACTTACATATATTCGTACGCATGAGCACTGAGTGAAATGCAACATTATTGGTTTCATACACAGACATTTGCGTTCACAAGTTTTCTGTAGATAGTATACATATAAGCACAAATTGTAAATAACATCATAACTATCAGGGGTCATCAAGAAGAGAAATTCATAACTTGTTTTAAAAATATTCCTTGTGTTTTTGGCTAAGCATTTCTTTCTTACGGTACTATAAGCATCGCATATAACCTCTGAGCAAATTATCAGACAATCTTTGCTTGTAGAGTGAAATGAAACTACCAGCATAATATATTTCCTGCGGTAACACTGGTATACACATTTCTAGAAGTTGTCTGCTTCAGAAATAAATTGTGCGATTTCTCATGAATTTCGGTACGCTGAGTTCAAATATAAAAATAAAAATGGCTGATTGGCTACTGTTTCTAAGATATTTAAGTTGTTTTCATTCGACATCTACATCATTTTATTGTCTTGAGAGCAATATTAGAGTTTTTAACAGAAATCGTAAACAGTTTTTTCATAATTTCTAATTAATATCTAATGAACCATAGTTTCTCTGATTATTTATATAATAATATTTCACCTGTTCTCTTCTTGTAACAATTTAAAAATAAGCAGAAGGGTTATACTGTATATTAAATGACTTTTGGACAAAAGTCAAACCTTTCCCAAGTGGACGTACCATGCAGAAGTAACAATGGTTGATATGATCAGTTGGCTCTTTCCAAACCATTGGAACAGTAAAAATAATCGATTTCCTTTTCCTCTTCAAGCACTGGTGAGGATTTGTTGCTCAGTTGTTGCAACACATGTGTGGGACCCAGTTCTTGTCCTCATCCCCAATTTTACACCCAAAGTAAAGGTGGTAGGCTTTCTTAACCAAACTAGTTATACTGTGCTTTCGTGTTGCCAAAGTCACTACAAACATGGTAGAAGTTATTTGCACTGTTCAAAAAAGTACAAGCCACGTCTTCGTCTGAACAAACATTTAAAAAAAAATGAGTCCCTCGAGATCGTAAGAATAAAACCCTGACTAATCAGAGAGCATCATTTACCTAAGGTTTAATCCTAGATCCAGTGAAAGATGTATTATTTAGTGATTTCTGGTTTAAATTCAGATCCCTTCCCTCTATAACTCACCCATCCTTCATGATTCCTAAGTCAGGTCGTACATGCTGACCCAGTACCGTAACTTAAAATCTAGAGCCAATCAACAATTTTAAGCATCATTTTCTTTCCCAGCAGCTCAAAATCAGTGAAGTTTGACTACATTTATTTCAGAAGCATTTTGGCTGCAGACCAGTGTTACCTATCAGTTATAGAAAACGGGAAATGATTCAAACCTTTTTAAATGCTTTCCGGGTGTCTTTGTACGCTCTGCTCAGGCCAACCACCATGTTCATGGCAAAACGCCAAACAACGTAGTTCTGGACGTCTCTGCACACAAATACAGCATGTTACATTTCATTCATATTATTAATTAATCATAGTATTGATTGTGACACCTCTGAAAGCCTGCAGTGAATTTACTCCATGGTGTTAAGAATTCAAGTGTTGCTTATCAAAAGGGTGTTAATTGACCTAAAGAAAGGGGGATGTCAAGATAGAAGATGGCTCATACAAAGGCTTTTCATTTACATGACACACAGTTGTGCCACAGCAGGGCTTTAAGTCAGACACTCAAGCCTTCTAAGTTGTAGACCTCTAATACCTGAAATTAGTCATTTAACAATTTAAATGTAAAACATTGTATTCTCATTCAGCACCCTGATACGCTCTCGATAAAGAACCTCATCCTAATGGAGCATTCAGAAACTGATGGTCCAGTGTACTGGCTGGTTATCTCTGTTCAGGACGTGTTATCGGACAGGCCGTGTCTGACTAACTCACCTCTTAGTGTACTTATTCAGGACAGGGTTGAGCCTCCTCAAGTAGTTGGGGGCATAAAGGATCACTTGTTCGCTGTCCTCAATGGGAATGTTGACCGTGTTCATAATCTTATTAGTAAAGTAAGTCCAGTTAAATTCCTGCAAAGGAAAAGACAGTCTGAAGCTGTAAAAATCTTGTATTAACATTTCAAACTGATTATTCCACTGATTATGCATGGCGGCGTAGTGGTTTAAATTGATTCTCCGTTTTTAAAGAGTGTAATTGAATGGTATGATTCTGTGGTATTCTAACATAGTATTCATAGAATATTGTTTTGCCAAGCTGTAATAAAAGGAACAGTTTGAACAGCTGGATTGTACTGACTTCCTTATTTGAATATGGTGCTTGATGACTATTGCCTATTATCTTGGCGAGGGTAGGTTACCAGGGTAGGTCTTTCCCTAACACTTCATGTTTACCTGGGCTTGGGATCGCCATGCACCTGTGTTGAGTCCATTTACATTCACACCCAGGGGCAGTTTAAATTAGCCAATTAGCCTACCATGCATGTTTTTGGACATGTTTATCAACCAGAAAGCCCAGATGAAACCCATAAAAGCTTAGGTAGAACACCCTTGCCAACCTTGGGGCTTAAACCCATAGTTACCGAGGCAAAAATGCTAACCACAACGCCATCATGTGACCCTGAATTCATCTGGTGTGGTAGCACGTTCAAATTAATTTATGTTAGCAGCAGCTAAGAATGTGTCATGGTCAAAATGTTATGTTCTGATTTTTTTGGGCATTACTACCTGTTTTCATGTCAAATTTAAATAGGCTAAAACACCAAAATGTGTATACCTAAATGTTGTCATTTGGACAATCAAGTCTAGTGTAAATTCAACCATTTATACATGATACATACCATATTTCTCATTAAATGTCATATTATGGTTTGATTATGCACATAGCAGTAATCGCTAATCTAAAATTCCCTGCTGTTGTTTGGTAACTTGCTGTAATATCCTGTGTTCAAGAAAAAAAAAATCAATGAAGAAAAATGGTTTCATACTGTCAAATCGAACTCAAGTGTGAAGTTAGTGCTGAGTGTCTCAAGGGGCATCTTGTTATAGAGAAGAACAGGATTGTTTCTGTCTTCAGGTGTGTCTGTAGCCTGCGGGAACAGGAACAAGCAGCAGGAAGAACCATTTTAAAAGAGAATAGAATAAAAAAGAAGAGCAGAAAAGCTTCTGGAAATCCATATCTTTTCATTTTCACCTAGTAAAGTGAAGCTGCCCTTGAAGTTGTCATGTTATTTGTGAACAGTGTATAGAACATAATGTTCTGAGATTTATGATGTACTGTATTGTACTCATAGAATACAAGCTACCTCCACCCCATAACATGGATAATGGCCCAATATGAGTACTGGTTTTAGTCACCCATATAGGTATCTTATGATATGTTTGATAGTATGTGAATGTGGCCAAATTATTGGGGAAAAAACTGTCATTTAAAGCTTTTACAAGATGGCTGGGGGTTGTCATATATATATATATACATATATACATGTATGTACGTGTGTTACATTTGATTTGATATGATTATTATTAGGTTGTGTGATTGTTGGCCCTTTGATGGCCTGGTGAGCTGTTCAATGTGTACCCTGCCCTCGCCCAGAGTTGGCTAAGATGGGTGCCAGCCTCCCGGCGACCCTAATTAGGATAAAGCGGCTTAGAAAATAAATGAAGAAAATGAATGATTATTATCAGACACAGTTCTTCCTTGTGTAGCAGTAGTGGTATTACACCAATGATATAAAAAACACAAGCATAAAAAAAAACGTGCTTACATTAGCGATCTCCTTCTCCATCTGCATGACTCGGCCCACCTCCTCTCTGATTTCCGTCTCATTCACATCCAAGCCTCTGTCATTTCGAACCAGCACAGCGAGATCAACCATGAAGTTCTCATATGTGACACAGGCCTGTGAACAAACAACGACACTCCTGTGACACTCCAGAAACAAACCACTGAGTGAGTGTTTGCTCGAGTGTGGGAATGTTAGCAGGGGGAGATATGCTTTTAAATTATAAACTAGATAGTATATGCCTCCTGATGTTTTACTCCCCAGTTAGGAAGCATTCTAGATCTCCCATGAGGCATATTACCAATTAATTGGGTTCATCATTCCCCCTCCCTCCCTCTGTCTATCCTCACTGACTTTTCCATCTCTGCTCTTTCCCTTGAGACACTTCACATTCTCAATGAATATTCATGCCTCCTGACCGGGTAAAGCACAGGACAGGAAGTCCACTCCAACTTCTTTCATCTGCTGAGGTGTGTCCTGTGGGATGGAGCTACAGTGTGCATCTCATTTCCAGTCATGTTAACACTAATTACCTGCTGGATCTGGAGCATATTAGAGACAGAGAGCCGGTGGGCAGTCTAATATGAATAATAATCAAATGGAGCCTGACGATGTCTGTGCATAGGGTCCAGACATACTGGAAGCCTAAAGTGGCAAATGACGGATGGAGACAATGTACGAGAGACTTTGTTTTTACAATTACATTTGGGACACACAGGACTGATTGGACAGGGACAAACCTTGACAGAGGATTACATTTTGCCATCAATGTCATTTGTGACTCTTCACAGACAGTCTGAACTACAAGCCTAATCTGTGTCTGGTAAAGAACTAGCAGAACTAAGACTGAATCAACTTGCATCATGTATGTAGTCATGTCTCGCTCTGTACAGAGTAAATATTGGATTTGGGTGCCAATATTTTTCGAAAGCATCTTTCAACATTAAATCTAAGAAAACATGTCTGTAACCTGTTAAAAAAGTAAACCAAAATAAAACTTTTGCTTAAAACAGGAGGCGTTATGTCTGAAGAATGAGTGACGCAGTGGTGTAGTGGTTAGCACTTCTGCCCCACAACAAGAAGATTCTGGATTCTAACCCCATTTACAGCAAGGGTGTATCTATGTTGAATCTGCATGTTTTACACATGCTTAAGTAGATTTCCTCTGGGTGCTCTGGTTTCCTCCTACTGTCCAAAGACATGCACATTGGGCTAATTGAACATTTTCGATTGCTGCTAGGGGTGAATGTGAATGAGAATGGTTATGTGTGTGATGGCCTGGCGAGCTATTCAGTGCGTACCCCACTTTCGCCCGAAGTTGGCTGGGATGGGCTCCAGTCTTCCCATGACACTAGTAAAGGATAAAGCAGTTTGGAAAATGTTTAAAAATGAAACTGAATATTTCATGTTTAAAGATGAAATCTGCATTCCAGCAAAATAAGCTTATCCCATCTGTGAATCATGATGGAGGAAGTGTTATGGGTTAGGCCTGTTTTACTGCATCTGGACCAGGAGAGCTGGCAATGTGTATAACAGTGTGTTAAGAAAGTGTATAACAAGGTGTGCTAATGTATGTCTACCAAATGTACAAAATTGTTACCTACCATCCATGTTAATGGAATTAGGGCCCTTGGGGTATAACAATGACTTAATTAAATATCTAATATAAATAATATAAATAATTATTATATGTATAATAATAATTAAACTTAAATCCTAATATGTGTAACTTTTGTAAAATGGTCTCATTCAGTCAATATCTCAACACCTTATGAATTCTTTCCATTCTTGTCATCAGGAGATTCATAATTGCACCAACATCATCATGTTTGTGGACAACACTGTGGTGGTGGGCCTGATCTTTAACAATGACGAGACGGCCTACCTAGAGGAGGTTAGAAATCTCCTCCTGAACGACAGCAAGACTAAGGAGCTGATAGTGGACTTCAGCACAAAGCAGGAGAGGAATTACCAGCCCCTGACTATCAACGGGA
>JBCNYH010000004.1:16101507-16110019 GCA_039654325.1 Tandanus tandanus
TGTGTGTGTGTGTGTGTGTGTGTGTGTGTGTGTGAGAGAGAGAGAGAGAGAGAGAGAGAGTAAGATAGTAACACCAGAAATCACAGAGTCCTCCATTCAGAAGTCTGTCCCATGGCAGTACTAACTAAAAGCTTACTGACAACACTGACACTGCAGACTCCTCCCATAAACATCCCCTTACAGACTCCTTAATCACACCGGTGATTATATTTTCTTCTTTGTGAAATAAAAGCATGTCTTTAATATCTGTTTATTCATTTTTAGATTGTGTGAAGGACCTGTCATGCAAGTTCCTGAGTAAGTTGTTGCTATAGTAACAGTAATGTATTACAAAGATAACATATTTCAAATATAACCCATTAATATACAGTCGAGTCAGATTTATTTATATAGCATATCTTAAACAAAGGATGTTGAGCCAAAGGGCTCTACAATAGGCATACAATTTACATTTACATTTACTGCATTTAGCATAAAATAAACACAGATTAAAATAAATAAATAAATAAAATAAACACAGATTAAAAATTCAGTTACCACCATTGAGGGCAGCACAGTGGTGTAATGGTTAGCATGTCTGCCTCAAAGCAAGAAGGTCTTGGGTCCGAGGCTCGTGCCTGGCGAGGCTGTTTGTGTGTAGTTTACATGTTCTCCCCATGCATGCTTGAGTTTCCTCCCACAGTCCAGAGACATGCACATTAGGGTAACTGAATGTTCTAGATTCCCCTTAGGCGTGAATGTGAGCGTCACCAAAGCACTTCATCAGCTTTTTTGTCAGATCTAGTTATGTCGGGTCTCACTGGGAGATATAACTGGGTATCATAAGGGTATCATAAGGGTAAGCAACACCAGGTTTTTAAAATATAGACCCCAGGGGGAGCAGATAAAGGGCAAATTAAGAGGGCACAGAATGGAGCCTTGTGGAATGCCTTGTGTGAGAGGTACTAGCTTAAAGAAATGATCCATGTTAACACCTATAAGGTAGGACTCAAACCATTTCCGTGCAAGGATTTGAATGCCAATTGTATGCTAAAGCCATTAACAGAATCCCCATGGTTCATTCTTAAAAGTGGTCTGTTTTTTTTTCATGGCTGTAAACCTGAGATTTGCAGCTACAAGATCATCCGAGGTGCTGTTCTAGAAACATTAATCAAGCTGTTTGATCAGGTTTTTTATGTTACTTTGTGAAGGTTGATAACACACATTCACAGTGTTCTCACAGTGTTCTCACAGTGTTCTCAGTGTTCTCAAAGTGTTCTCATGGTGCCCCACAGTACGATTTCCTAATCTTAATTCTGTGACTCAGCCCTTTTATCTGTAGGTTGTAGTAAAAGTACTGTAGCAAGCCATATTCTTATTCTGGTTCCTCTTTAAATGGAACTTATTACATCACTGAGACAAAACCCAAACCTGTTTTTCGCTGAGTACACGCATTTTCAAGTTGCTTAGTAAACTTTTTTCATAAGTGCCAGCCTTCTGGTCAGATGTATTTCCGGGTGGCGAGGGGGGCTATGACTATTTAAAAATATATTATTATTCCTATCATATCCAAAATATGTCTGGCATTAACACTTTTTTATGACAAAAAGCTATGTCTAGATAATATACGTGTTCTTTATACAATAAAGTACACCATTAGATTAAGGACTATCACATTTTAATATAATATTTCCTGACAGGACATTATTCTATATTGTTTACTGAATTTAAAATTTTAACTGTTATTTTTATGTATTTATTTATTTTTAGATTATGTACCCAACATCCAAGAAAACCGATAAAATATCTTACTTATTTAATTCTAGAAAAAAAAATATCCTACAAATTCAGCCACTGTATCTGATGATGAGTTATAAAGAATTACTATACGTTTGGCAAGTACTGACTTTAATTCATTCATTTGCCGAAACACTTCATTCTATTAGGATCGCGGGGAGGCTGAAGCCCATCTCAGTCAATACTGGGCAAAGGCATGGTACACCACCATTTTTCCAATTAGCCTAATGTGCATGTTTTTTGAGGTGTGAATGTGAGTGAAAACGGTTGGGGTGGGGGAAGCTGTGATGGTCTGGTGAGTTGTTCAGGGTGTACTTTGCCTGGAATCAGCTGGGAGGGGTTCCAGCCTTCCTACAACCCCGATAAAGAGAGTTTGGGGTTTTTGACTCCTGTTATTGGCTATCAGGAAAAATAAAACTGTTTCAATTTCAATGTAAAAATCCTTGTTACATTGTTAAAAGAGTACATACTCCTTAAAGCGGGTGGCACGGTGGCACAGTGGATCTGTCTCTCTCTTTTCATTTCGTGCAATTTGGACTTGCATTCTGTTAACTAAGTAATTTAAAAAATAAACATTTGGGGAGTGGTCTTATGGGAGAATAATCAAAGCAGATTCATTATTATCACCCTGAAGTCGATTACTTTCCAATAACAGCATATCTTTAATCGCTTTTTTCTTCTTGTGCCAAATATTTATTAATGATTACATTTTTTTCTTAATATACTGTGAAACATCCTCCCTAGACTAGCACTGATTTATTTTTATTTTTTTAAGAAATGCTAATTGCCACAACAGATATCTGGTAAGGCCTTTGCCATATTGTGAGGAGATCAGGAGGCTAATGCTGCTGCTAATGGTCTTAGGATCAGAGGACCACATATTTTTTGCCAGATAGGGTGAAGAATGACGCTGGCCATGTGGGGAAACCTCTGAGTACATGTATAAGGAAATGGGCTGTTCCTCTGAATATCCTCCAATTTCCTTTAAGCGTGGTCAGTATACTCCGATCAGCCATAACATTAAAACATCATGAGCACTGACAGGTAAAAAGAATAACATTGATCATCTCATTACAGTGGCACTTACCAACGAGTGGGATGTATTAGGCAGAAAGTAAACAGTCAGTTCTTGAAGTTGATGTCTTGGAAGCAGGAAAAAATAAGCAAGCATAAGGATCTGAGTGACTTTAACAACATTGTGATGCTAAATGAATGGCAGGTCTTATGGGATGTTCCTGGAATACATTTTTAAGTACCTACCAAAGGTGGTCCAAGGAAGGACAACCAGTGAACTGGCGAGAGTGTCATGAGTGCCCAAGGCTCATTGAGGCCTGTGGGGAGAGAAGGCTAGTATGTCTGGTCTGATCCTACAAAAACGCTACTGCAAAGAACTGCAGAATCTATTAATGCTGTTTATGATTGAACACACTGTCTCTACTGGCTATAGTATAGTATAACTGAATAGGAAAATGTTAGCATGTCCCCCTCACAGCAAGAAGGTCCCAGGTTCCAGTTCCGAGCTCTGTTTCTATGTGAAGTTTGCAAGTTCTCCCTGTGCTTGTGTGGGTTTCCTCCAGGAACTCTGGTTTCCTCTCATTGGGTGGTGGTGTCATTTATCTGATGCTCACAATATCCACTAACAGCAGGCTTAGCAACAGCAATGCTTCAAGTTGTGATTGTGCTTTTATTTGCCATTTGGTTTTGAGTAAAGAGCCATGAAGTGGGTCATAAAACAATACCTTCAAGGTTTTTAGTCTTCTTTATTGGATTGGTATTAGACCACACTACTGAAGCCTGCTGTGCTGTACAAGTGGAAAAACAAGCAATACCTCTTAGCTAGCACATTCCTAGAAATGGCATCGTCTTACTGATATGATGTCTCATGACAAGTGGCAGATGACTGCATTTGTCCAGTAAGCCATCAAAATATAGCATGGAATAAATGATGGTGTTTATGGCACAGTGTATAGGACAGGTGCTCTGGCAGGACAGCAGCCAGCATGGTAGACCTGGCAGTTCAGTTCAGCTTCGAATTGATATCTTTGGGAATGCTTTAGTTTTGCCCCCACCAACTAAGTGGGCCGGGGCTTATATGAGGGTAAATCCAAAATTTCGTGGCCCAGATAGAAAAACTCAACAATTTCATAAGTTTAATAACTTTATTTTTAAACATAATCTCCCTGGACATCAATACACTTGTTCCAGCGATGCTCCAACTTTACAATTCCGTCTCTGTAGAAGCTGGCATCGTGCTCCTCTGAAAAGGTCTCAACAGCCTCAATGACTTCATTATCACTCACAAAACGTCGTTCTCGAAGTTCCGATTTGAGCTTCGGAAACAAATGAAAGTCTGAGGGTGCAAGATCAGGTGAATAAGGCGGGTGTGGTAGAAGTTCGAAGCTGCACTCGGCTGCTGCAGAAACGGCCACCTGTGAGGTGTGAACTGGTGCATTGTCCTAAAGCAACAAGACACCTGATCAAAGCTTCCCTCGATGTTTCTCTTTAATCGCTTCCCTTAGTCATGATGTGCATTCAGAGGGATTTGGATGGGGATGAACTCTGGAAAGGTTCCTGTGTTTGATCAATGCATTAAAGGTGTTGGATTTAATTCTGATTTAATACAGTGGGAATACATAACCATTCTATTCATTTTTGAATGATAGTGGTCCTTGGGTGGCATGGTGGTGCAGGGGTGAGCACATCTGCCTCACAGCAAGAAGGTCCTGGGTTTGAGTGCTGGGCTTGACATTTCTGAATGGAATTTGCAAGACATGTACATTAGGCTAATTGGCTGTTACAAATTGCTGCTAGATGTGAGTGTGAATGCGATTGTGAATGGCTGTATGTATGTGGGCTTTGCGATGGACTGGCGATGGTGTACCTCGCCTTTGTCCAGAGTTGGCTGAAATAGACTCCAGCCTCCATAGTATTGAAATGTTTGACAAATAAATAAATGAATAATAGCTCTTATGGTAATTGTTTATGGCTTGGGCATCTGTGTACCATGGATGTGTACCATCTCAGTTGACCTTGCTGACGGATATATTAACCCGAGGCTGGGTGTACATACACAGAGCTGGAGATTGCGAGTTTTTCCTGTGTGTTTACTCTTTGCTTAAATCTGCCCCATTGTTCAGTGTTTTGTGCCCTAATTGTGCAGGCATTCCTTTAGGGATCTGAGTGTTCAGGGTTTGACTAAATCCAAAAACAGTCTCCATGCCTCTGTCTTGTCAATCTGTTTAGTATTAGAACCCTGGCATGTGCTCCTGTTCTTCCAGCTGCTAAAGGCAAGAGTTCTCACTGAGAATTTCTGTCACTGTCAAATTTGCTACATAAAATAAAGAAGTTGCATGCCAACATCAAGTAAACCTCAAACTAACCACTACAAGGTGAGATTCTTTACCACCAGAACATAAGGGAACATCAGGTTGATGCAGGATAATCAAAGATGGCTTATAAAATTTTGGAATGTCTTGAAAGTGGAACATTCTGTTTCCTTTCTCTGTGATCTGGGCCTCTGAGTTACAGTCTCATGTCCGTAACTCAGGAATATTTGCACTTGCTCTTCCCAAAAATGCTGTAAAAGTGACAGTGATATAAATTTACAGAAGCTCAGGAACACCACGTGCTCTTATGCATGCAAATTCAGAACGATTTACACAACTCTACTGGCATGTGACCTTAAAGTGAAATGAAAGACAAGCTTTTAAAATTCTCCTGCTGCACATGTATACTTTCATTATCTGGTGGTTTGTACTTACATTTTCGAAGTTGCAATCTGCTAAAAATCCGTTTCATAGTTTGCATTAGGCAGTTGAAAAAGATAAGAGTCAGTAGATAATTTCAGTGGATTAATTTCTGTACATTGTGTTATATGTCAGAATTAGAGAATTAGAGTTTTTAGAGTACATCCCCCACCCCGTCCCTCGGCCATACGCTCTTACCAATATCAGTAAGACACAAGAACATATCTGCTAAGAGTTTAAGAGATCAGGAGTATACCCTCTGAATAGTGGAAATGGTACAGAGTGATGTAAAACAAAAGAAGGGAATTAGTACTTGAGTTGCAAGAGAAAATTGGAAAAAAAATGCATCGCCTATATAGTGTTGTTGTTGGGTTTTTTTCCTTAGGCTTCAGCTTCCCTGCAACCCTAATAGGGCATCTTGATAAAGCAGCTTGATAAATGAGTGAGATTAAAAACACTCTCCAGCTCTCTGTATCTCAGTATTAGTATGCGATGGTCAATAAGGGGCCACCTTTTCTGTTTAGAATTGGAGATGATGGTTTGGGTTTGCGCTCTCTGGTGCGTTTTTGTTTTTTGTTGTTTTTTTTTGCTTTTATATTACATTACTTTATGTTACTGTATTTTGCACTCACACACCACCATATAAAGGCCTTGGGTTCCATAAAGTATGTTGGATATAACTCAGCTTTTATGGCTGCAGTAATAGGAAGTCCATTACGACACTGGAACCACGGACCATAAAGCAATACTGCTACGTATGTATGAGTTTGCACTTTAGCATGTTGCCTGGCTGCTATTGCACTCATCGTGTTTCCTCACGCAGAAGAAAATTTCATTTAATGCATTTTATGTTTGGATAAAAACAGAGCAATTTGCCGTGTACTGCGATTTTGATTTTGTCTTTCCATTATAAGAGAGACAGAAAGACGTAATGCTTGTTTGCCTAAACTTGTTTTCTAACCAATGTTCCTGTTTAAGGCGTATTTGTTTTCCTGACACACACAGAGTCTAAAATTGGCCTTTCGATACAAAATTACCATAAAGAGTGCAATTTAGTCCAAGACTAGGTTTGAAGTATGCCTGGAAATCCAGGGCGCAGTGTTTAAGCTGTTTGTGTGTAGGCTATTTACGGAGAATTACTTACTCGTCCATGCAGTCCTCTTCTTGGCGAATGGCTTGTTTGCTAACAGATCTGGTGTGCGCTACATGAGAAACCAGCATGACTTGTTAACATTCTGTTTTTAAGAATTCAGCCCGAGCGTACACAAGTCACAAGTAATATGAATCAAATTCAAACAGCTCTTTTATACGGCTTGTGTTTATTTCTTTTGATCATCAACCAGATGGCGTAGATGTGCTGAAACCGCGGATTAAATGTCATATAGCTTGTATTTAATCAATCCGATCTCAACTGCTAAACAAAGCTTGGATGCACAGCTCTGTTGACAATGTCCAAGAAGAAGAGTGACTAAAGCATGTGATGAAAAACATATGAATCATGTGGATAAGGTCTGCTTTTAGAAATAACAGAGCACTGAATTAATAGACTTTGTATTTTTTTTATACAGTATAAATTAAGCCGGCATGGTGGCGTACTGGTTAGCATGTCCACCTCACAGCAAGAAGGTCCTGGGTTCAAGTCCTCTTGCATGCATGGGTTTCCTGTAAGTATGAATGGTCTGGTGAGCGATTCAGGGTGTACCACGCCTTCGTCCAGTGACGGCTGAGATAGGCGCCAGCCTGCACACAACTCTAGAAGGACAGGTGTAAGAGGTTCGGCAAATGAGAGGGAGAGTATAAATAAATGCATGGGCTGATGGGTGTGTGTGTGTGTAGCGTGTGTGTGTGTGTGTGTGTGTGTGTGTGTGTGTGTGTGTGTGTGTGTGTGTGTGTTTCATCTAGCCTCACTACATTCCCATGAGTTACCTATAACCATCAGGTCACCGTCAGCTCATTGAGAGAAAGGTTTATGTTTAGGTTTCTGCTTAGTCACATAAAACACACCTTTATTCACATATAAATGTGCATGTATGTCTCTTTGCCTCGGCTCAACACTAATTATATACTATAAACACCCCATTACAGTCACATAACACTATATAAATCTCACCAATACCACACGACGGTGGCATTTGCTTTTGTCTGGCTGTCTGGTGTCCTGAAGAGAGCCCTGTAACAGTGCAGTATGGCGACTGTCTGATATTTAAGGAATCATGGAGTCCTGGGGTCAGTGCATGAATGAACATACAGTCAAAAGAACACACACAGGGAGCTGTACTGTACTGGGCACAACATACTAAATAAGTGCACGCACATGCTCCACCAGACCACAAATGACTCAAAACGATTTTTTTTGTGCAGTGATTCATGTATTGCCACACGATTTTTATTCATTGTGTTTGAAGTTTTGAAATTTCTATTGTTTAAAGTGGCACAATGACATAGTGGTTTCAATATTCTCCAGCAAAAAGATCCTGGGTTCAAGTCCCAGGCTCAGGTGTTTCTCTGTGGAGTTTGTATTTTCTCCCTGTTTTTGCATGGGTTCTCTCTAAGTACTCCGGTTTCCTTCCACAGTCCAAAGGCATGAACATTAGGCTAATTGGCTGCTTCAAGTTGCCCCTAGGTGTGTGTGTATTGCCCTGTGATAGTCTGGCGAATTGTTCAGGGTGTACATGCCTTCGTCCAGTGCTCAAAGATGATTGAGAGATGAGTGAGAGATGAGTGAGAGATGAGTGAGAGATGAGTAAGATGAGTGAGAGATGAGTGAAAGATGAGTAAGATGAGTGAGAGATGAGTGAGAGATGAGTAAGATGAGTGAGAGATGAGTGAGAGATGAGTAAGAGATGAGTAAGAGATGAGTGAGAGATGAGTAAGATGAGTGAGAGATGAGTGAGAGATGAGTAAGAGATGAGTATGAGTGAGAGATGAGTGAGAGATGAGTAAGATGAGTGAGAGATGAGTGAGAGATGAGTAAGATGAGTGAGAGATGA
>JBCNYH010000004.1:16113537-16128815 GCA_039654325.1 Tandanus tandanus
GAGTGAGAGATGAGTGAGAGATGAGTAAGATGAGTGAGAGATGAGTGAGAGATGAGTAAGATGAGTGAGAGATGAGTGAGAGATGAGTGAGAGATGAGTAAGATGAGTGAGAGATGAGTGAGAGATGAGTAAGATGAGTGAGAGATGAGTAAGATGAGTGAGAGATGAGTGAGAGATGAGTGAGAGATGAGTGAGAGATGAGTAAGATGAGTGAGAGATGAGTGAGAGATGAATGAGAGATGAGTGAGAGATTAATGAGAGGTGCTAATACTACACCACTCTGCTACTCAAAGACATGCACATTAAGCTAATTAGCTATTCCCAATTGCCCCTGGGTTTGGGTGTGAGTGTAAATTGTAGGATTAATATGAATTCCATATAGTAAAATAACCCACTTACATTTTATCTCCGTGAACCTCATGTGATTTACAGTGGAGATTAAAAGTCTGCATACCCACGGGACAAAATGATAAAACAAGATATCCCCAGTGCGTGTAGTTTGTGCTGTTTCTCACACACACTTTATCACAAGAAATACAAATGTTCCTATTCTAATCTCACTCTGCCTTATTTACATCAGCTCTATGTTTAAAGAGATTTGTTTATTCCTGTTATCTGCTCTCATGGTACAGAGTGATGTTTAATGTTTTAATGTCCGTGTTTTTTAGCCATTGCACTCTGTATGTTCTTGTTAGAAGATAAGTAGTGCTTATTGTTTTGAAAATCTTATTTGTGTAGTCAGGCCTTTTTTACTGGGCTCTCATGTGGCGCAGTGGCAAGGTGTGCCACAATCACCCAAAAGTTCAAAAGTCCAAGCCTGTGTTGATACACACAACCATCCATGGCCAGGAGCCCAGGAGAGCTAATTAGGTGGAGCTCTCAGGGAGGGATACCATACCACAATTTATTTATATAGCACTTTCACACAACCATGGCTGAAACAAAGTGCTGTACATCACAAGTAAAATTAAGGCAAAACATAAAACATTCAAAACAACATAAACACAATTAATAAGTAAAAGCAGATAATAAAAAATAGATAAAAAACAAATCAAAATTAACATAAAAAACAATCGATAAGTAAGAACAAATAATAACAAGTAAATAAAACAAATAAAAGTCTAAGTCCCATACTGGGTCAAAAGCCAATGAGTAAAAGTGGGTGACAATGAAGGGGCGTGTCTAACATGAAAGGGCAGATTATTCCACAATTTAGGAGCGGCGACGGAAAATGCTCGGTCCCCTCTGAGCTTTGATTTCGGTACAGCTAGGAGCAGCTGATCAGCTGACCTGAAAGACTGGGTAGGAGTGTATGGATGAAGCCGCTCAGAGAGGTAAGGTGGGGCGAGACCATTTAAGGATTTAAAAACAAATTTAAAAAAGAAGTTTAAAATGAACTCTAAAATACACCCGTAACCAATGAAGCGAAGCCAGAATGGATGTAATGTAATCTTTCTTGCGTGCTCCAGTTAATCATTCACACTCACACCTAGGGGCAAATTGGAACAGCCAGTTAGCCTACTGTGCATGTTTTTGGACTGTGGGAGAAAAGCGGAGTACCCGGAGGAAACCCACGTAAGCACGGGAAGAACATGCAAACTCGTGCTGAGACATGATCAGGATGTTTTATTTAGTAGTTATAGTACATTCTGGTCATGAAATGAACTGATATGCGAAGCAATCTAAGTGTTTGTACAGATGGATATGAGAAGCCTTGATAAAATAGATTTGGTGAGTCATGTGCTTTTTTTTTTTTTTTGGTAAGTGATAGTAAATGATGGAGGAGGAAAATTGACTCATTTGTAAAAGTAGGGAGAATCAATGTGAGTTTATTAAGACAGTAACGTGACATGTTCAATGCTAATGTCAATCCAGCCTTCTATAGCGATAAGCTCTGTGTACTGTACACAGAGGCTAGTTGTGTGTGTGTGTGTTGGCACTGTGATGGTCCGGTAAGCTATTCAGGGTGTACCCCATCTTTGCCCAGAGTCGGCTGAGGTAGGCTCCGGCCTCCCTGCGACCCTAATAGGATTATGCGGTTCAGTGAATGAGTGAGTGAATAAGAAAACAAACTGCTGTGCAAGACAGGCGTGCTCCAGGATAAAGGCTGGAAACTGCCGTTCCAATTCACTTTTTTTTTTATATCCTCGGAATTCTGTATGAAAACTCACCTCGAACATACCTGATCCATCTACTTAGCTAATTCCCAACATTCCAGCTGTGACCTGGGTGTGTTGCATTGGTAAAAACATTAAACTGTATAATAAATCCTTCAGGACCTGGATTAGGAACTGTAATCCATCCATCGTAACCTCGTGCACGCCTTGTGAATTGTCGATACGGTGTATCTGGTGTAAAAACAAGACTGGACCTGGGAAACAGTGGTTTAAGGTTCTGATGTTGAAATAGTTATTGCAAGAATGTTCTACATTAACAATACCA
Organism: Tandanus tandanus; assembly: GCA_039654325.1. Lineage (NCBI taxonomy): Eukaryota > Metazoa > Chordata > Actinopteri > Siluriformes > Plotosidae > Tandanus > Tandanus tandanus. Next base: position 16,115,980 of record JBCNYH010000004.1, read on the forward strand.
GAGGTCCAGACTGCAGTGCTGGGCATTTTTTCTTCTCTCGTCTCTCATCACACTGAGTGTGTAAAATGGCCAGTGGCTGATGAAAGCTATCTGTGCGCATTCCTGTGGCTGCACCGCTGATCTGGCAACTGGTCACATAGTTGTCTCTCTAGCAGGACAGAGCGATGAGTGAGCTGATCCACTTTAGATAGAGAACTGAAAAGGCATGAACACAAACATGCAAATGGTGACAACTGAGAGAGAGAGACAGAGAGAGAGTGAGAGAGACAGAGAGAGACAGAGAGAGAGCAAGAGGGAGAGTAAAAGAGCGAGAGAAAGAAAGAGAGAGACAGAGAGAGGAAGAGTGTGAGAGAGAGAGACAGAGAGACAGAGAGCGAGAGCAAGAGAGAGTGAGAGAGCGAGAGAAAGAAAGTGAGAGAGACAGAGACAGAGAGAGAGCGAGAGAGAGAGAGAGAGAGAGAGAGAGAAAGTGAGAGAGACAGAGAGAGAGAGAAAGCAAGAGAGAGAGACAGGGTGAAAGAGAGAAAGCGAAAGAGACATAGAGAGACAGAGAGAGCGAGAGAGACAGCAAAGGAGACAGAGAGAGAGACAGAGAGAGAGAAAATGAGAGAGACAGAGAGAGAGCGAGAGTGAGAGAGAAAGAGAGAGCGAGAAAGAGTGCAAGAGAGAAAGCAAGAGAGAGAGAGTGAGAGAGACAGAGTGAGAGAGAAAGAGAGAGCGAGAGAGAGACAGAGTGAGAGAGAGTAAAAGTGAAAGAAAGTGAGAGAGACAGAGAGAGGGCAAGAGAGAGCGAGAGAGACAGAGAGAGGAAGAGAGAGAGAGGAAGAGAGAGAGCGAGAGTGAGAGCAAGAGAGAGAGTGAAAGAGAGAGAGTGAGAGAAAAAGTGAGAGAGAGACAGAGAGAGCGCAAGAGAGAGAGAAAGCGAAAGAGAGCGCAAGAGAGAGAAAGCGAGAGAGACAGAGAGTGAGAGAGAGAAAGAGAGAGAGCGAGAGAGAGACAGAGTGAGAGAGAGAGAGCGAGAGAGACAGAGAGTGAGAGAGAGAAAGAAAGAGAGAGAGCGAGAGAGAGAGAGAGAGAGACGTTTGTTACAGCTCAGCTTTCATTCTCAGACCTCCAGCGCTTTAATTAGATGATGAGCTTAATCATGTGTTACAGCAGAGGAAACCCCAAATTGTTGCAGGTCTCTGGCCTTCAGGAGTTGGAATAAAAACCACTCGCCCACACCAGCTCTTCCCTACAAGTCATTTTATAGAACAATCAAAACGAAACAGTACTGAAGCATCTTCATGGCAATTTATTTATTTATTTATTTATTTCCCCACCATTTTCTCTCCTAATTTTAGCCATATTAAATTCCCACCCGTCAAGTATTTCCTTCCCATCACACGACCACCACCAACCACCACAACTGCTGCGCTTGCGTATTTGGTGGCCTAACACACTCCTTGGGAAATCGCTATCCGCCCCCCCGTATGAAAGAGCTCACAGACGCCCATGATTGGCTGGTGACCGCAGTGAGATGGGCGGCAGCCTCCCCGCGACCCTAATTAGGATTAAGCGGTTCAGAAAATGAATGAATGAATGAATATCCATGTCGGATCCATACCCGGACCAGAGCTGAGATACGTTTACAGTTACACACACTTAAGAGCGGTTTGGAACTATGTGCACGTCGAAGAATTTTCCACTGGCAGAACTTTTCATTCCTTTCAAATATGTTCCCGAAGAAAGGAATTTACTTTTTACTTTTTATTTAATTGTACGTTATTATACCAGAACATTGTTGATGGAAGGAATCTGATTACTTCAGACTGGTGTATAAGGACAAGTCCAGATTTAATATAAGACTAGAATTTAATACATTGGATAAAGGTTTAGGATTCATTCATAGAAACTCTTTCACATCCACCTGAATAATGTTCAAGTCATTCAACCATTGTGGGGCCGGTGGTGTAGTGATTAGGGTGCCGGGATCATGATCGAGAGCTTGTGGGTTGGAATTCCCATCGGACCTCCACCGTGCTAAGACCCCTGGGGAAGGTCTTAACAACAAGTGTGCCTCTGTCCACCCAGCAGTATAAAGGGGTGCCAGTAAAAATGCTGAGATGGTAACCTGCGAAGGATTAGCATCCCAGCTAGGATACTATTCAGTTCATGCTGTAGAAACCGGGATAAGCTCCGGCAGTGATGGGTGTCTAGGTTCGGCTGTAAAAAGCCTAACAGACGTTCAACCGCTAAAATAAAGTCCAAAGCTTTTCTTTAGTTCCTTTTTTTCCCCCATGCAAATCACTTATGAGTCAAAATCAGAGAAGTGACTGCTGGCTTTTATACAATCACTAGGACTCTAGTGGTGTCAAGGTTAACTCATCTTAGTATATCATCACTGACGGGCAGAAAACTTCTATATTTCAGGCAATGGAGAAAAATATATTTTTTAAATAATTGAGCATCATATCATTAAAGCTGGTTTTGTGTCTACATACTGTATATGTTTATATATTTGCATGTGTGCGCATGCGCATTCGTGTGTGTGTGTGTGTGTGTGTGTGTGTGTGTGTGTGTGTGTGTGTGTGTGTGTGTGTGTGTGTGTGTGTGTGTGCAACAGTAAGAGCTGACTCACACGTATAAACTTTTGATTGGTACTGTATGCACAGCGTGGTTTACTTACATTTCAATGCAGTGTATTACTCTAAATGAGCAGCCCGTGCATTTAGCTGCATTATGTATTTATCACTGATTCAAATAATCCTCTCAACATCCTCCTCTCCTTCAGTGAATAATTATTAATTATAGCAGATATAAACTGTTATTCCTTCACCATCCTCATTTTTTTCTTTTAAAGTTATAATGAAAGAAATGGGGGCAGTGGTGGCTTGGTGGTAGGGTGCTGGCTTACTGATCCGAAGGTCGGGGGTTCAAGCCCCACTATCACCGAGTTGTCACTGCTGTCCCCCCAGTGCAACTAACTTTGTTATCAAAGGCCAGCCATGTTTCTCACTGTCTGTGGAGAGAGGCATGTAAAAGTAAGCCGTTGGATTGCCGTCAGCGTGTTTCCGCCCTGCGATAGCCTAGCGAGCTGTCCAGGGGGTACCCCGCCCTCACCCAGAGTCGACGGAGATGGGCGCCAGTCTCTCCGCGACCCTAATTAGGATAAAGTGTTTTTGAAAAGGAATGAATGAATGGATGAAAGAAATGCAGCTTGCCATGTTACAGGGAAATAAGAAAGAGCAAACTCCTCCATTGTCATGATCCTGCATATCTCACCACTAGGGGAGCTATTGTGTGTTTTTTGTTTTCCTGTTTTTTTTCGATGTGCTTCTCCAGGCATCGGGCGTGGCCTTGCCTCCTCCCCTGCTTCCAATTATCTCCACACACCTGTTGCTCATCAAGATTCCTACTTATACTCCAGCAAAAACTCTCCCCAGTGTTGGTTTGTTGACATTGTCGCTACTTGTGATTCTGACTACACCAGCTCTGGATTCTTGTGGATTACCTGTTCTCCTGCCTACTCAACATTAGCAAAGTATCCAGCCTTCCAGTAGTATTGAACCTCCTTCTGCTTTTTCGTCGTGTTTTTGTTTGCTTTGGAGCTTTAATAAAGACCTCAGTTTTTTCACCCCAACTCTGCCTCTGTTGTCCTGCATTTGGGTCCTACTCAGCTTGCCCCCACATGTGACATACATACTAAAGTCTGGGACTGGAGTCTGATCTGGTATCTGATCTTCATATTGTGTTTACAGAGTTGAATTGGACCTCTGTCAACCTTGGTTCAATTTGACTTCAGTAAATATGTCTTGATCTCAAATAAGAGTTTGTTTTGCATGCACAAAGTCTGCAATTCTTTTTTTATTTTATATTTTTTGTTTTGTTTTTTTTTTTTTTAGAGAGAGAGAAAGAGAGAGAGCAACCTAATTGGTGCAATGTGTGAATGGAGCCAATTAGCTGAAATAAAGGCTTGGCTTTGTTTTCATGAAATTGTTTTTTGGTTCGTGACTCTGTCTTTCTTTTCTTTGGACTCGATCTTGACATGTCCTCAACAGCGCCACTATCTCTATTCAAGTGGACATGTTATGAAAACCTCGCTTTCCCAGTGCTTGTACGCATACACTTGGATATCTGGAGCTACTATCAAACCCCAACCACTAAAACCGCACAATCCTGGCAGTTCCCTCTGGGCTTCCTCGGCCAGAAAACATTAAAAAGCCATTAGAATTCCACCCCACCCCCTACCTATATCTGAGGATCTCCACCCACAACTTGACACCTTTCTAAAGGTAGTGCCATTTTTTCTTACCAAAGCATTATGTGAAAAACGTACAGGATTGCTCCACACATTGCAGCACACACTCCACACATCAACCCCTATTCTCAGAGGAAAGAAGAGCTGAGTGGATTCCATCCCAGGCAAAACTGCAGATAACGGAAAAAGTAAATATTTTACAAAAATACTTATGCTATATATTTCTTTTGCTGTTTAGCATTAGCGAACTCGAACAGCTGAGCTAATGTTTCCTAATTTTCTAGAAAGTGTTTCTTGCTGCATGACACTGTTAACACTCTTAGGTTATTATTTTAATGTCTGTAAGATTAAATCCATTTTAACAAATTCCTTAAACTAAAGGTGAAGTTACCGCCACCCTGCAGCATGAATAATGTATCAAATCGACCCTATGTAGGTACTGCTTTTAATTACCCATGTCCTTGTCTTGTATGTTCTATAGTTTGTGGACAGGTCCAAACCCAAGATGGTTGGAGTTTGACCTTTCAAAGTCACTCAAGGTTAAAGTTAACTGCCTCATCTGAATGTCCATATATATGACCCGCTCCAGTTGAATACGGATTAAGTCGCAAGGTAGTGTTTTGAGTAAGAGCTAAAGTAAGTTGAAAATGGCGTACCTGAACAAAAATGCGATATGGCCAAAAATACATCCTTTAAAGCAGGGATGTCCAATCTTATCCGTAAAGGGCCGGTGTGGGTGCAGGTTTTCTTTTAAACCGAGAAGTAGCCGCACCTTCCACCTGTTTCAATCACTGATTTAAAAAAAAAAAAAAGACTAGAATGCACATTAGTGTTTCAATTTGAAGCCAGGTGGCAGCCACCTTGGTGAAACCACCTTGCTTTAAGATTTCAAAATGGAGCTGATAAAAGCCAGCACAGCTCAAAAATCCTGCAAATGTTACTGCTGATGGTCAGAATACATAAATTAATATAACTTTACCAATATTTTCACAGATATTTTTAATTAATATAAAAATGTAAAAAATAAAAAAGCTCTGCATAGATGAAATTTTGGAAAAAAAACCAAAGGGTTTAAAATGAAATGTACACCTTTGATGGAAGTATTTCCATTTTCTTTTCTGTATGTTATTTGAGTAAAACTTTCAACATTAAAGTGGTCTCACCAAGATGGCACCAGGCTGGCTTCAGGTTTTGACACATGCAAACAATAGAATACACGATCCAATCATTTCTGAGATCAGTGGCTCACACAGGTGGAAGGTGTGGCTACTGGTTGGTTGAAGTGAAATCCTGCACCCACACCGGCCTTTTGCGGATACGCTTGGACACCCCTGCTTTAAAGCATGATCTTCCACATGTCCAAGTTCAAACATCCATAAACACAATCTATCCGTGCTAAAATACTTATTTATGAAAGGGTTCCATGTCCACATTGTTGTAAAACAATGGAAATATCCACTTATTTTGCTGATTTTCAATCCGCTTCTGTGATTGCTCAGGGTATTTCCTTATTATCCATATTCACTACCAGAGTCCTGTCCCTACTTACAGAATCCCAGAAGGATTCCCTTAATCATACAGGGGTAAACCAATGAGAAGCCTCAAAACAGACATAACTCGGTGTAAATAGAACTCATCTGTTGCTAGGAAGACGCTAGTACAATGGCGCTGATTGGTTGAAAGACGGATTCATTTAGTGTATAGATGTTAACAAGTCTCAGATGCGGACATTCAGAAACTGGTTCTGTAACTGTAATTACTATTTTCTCAAAAGTAGCATTTCCTGATTGGCGACATACAAAGTGATGTAACATTTTCACGCTATAATCATGTATTATACCTCATTTTGAAGCAGATTCAATTCTCTTTCCAAATATATCAATGTCTCAGTAAGTCAAATTTCCTACTTAATCCGTATTATGCTGATGCGGCTCACATATGGTTTCCTATTAGTGTGCACAGTAGCAGCACGTCTGTCAGCATTCATTTCAAAGTTATAAGCACTTCATCTCCAAAACTTTGTGACCTTGCTCTGACCTTCACCCTTAAACTTGACATTCCAAAATCAAATCATCTCTTGGACTCGGGTAAGTTAGTGTCCCCACCAAGTTTGGTGAAAATCCGTGAATGAGTGTGGTCAGGATTTTGTTCAAGAACAAACAAACAAACAAACAGAGTTAAACAAGAGAATAGGTGTAGGATTGAGCAACATTAGCATGTTGTTCTAAGGGGAAATGTCCATGTGCTTCCTCTCCATCTGCAATTTGTACATGCTTTGCAGTGCATGCGTATGTATGGTATGTTAATGTGTGTCGCTGCTTGAAAGATGAGTCCTGACCTCTGAGCAAACTGAGTGCTGTAGAGCTGCTAGTTTAATTTGGTTCGGAAAGAACATCTCACCTGCTGCGCTACTTGTTGAACTGTGCGTTCACGATCAACAGTTGCCATGGTAACGAGAAGCCCTCCTCGGATCAGCACACCCTGCGGAAGAGAAGGGAACAGGACCTCAAACCAGCAGTTCTGAACAGGGCTATTTGGATGTGCATGGTGGTGTAGTGGTTTGCACTCTTACCACACAGCAAGAGAGTCTTGGGTTCGAGCTTGTGGTCGGAAAGAGTACTTCTGTGAGGAGTTTGCACATTCTTCCCGTGCTTGTGTGGGTTTTCTCAAAGTTCTCCAGTTTCCTCCCACAGTACAAAGATGTGTGAAGGGTGTGCAGTCTAGTGAAAATGGTCCAGCCATACAACTGTGGCAACACACGTGCATGCTATTCCCAAAGTCTAGGTAATGGGGGAGTTAGGGAAAAACCTGGCACCCTGTCTTTGAACTGTGAGAGGAAACCAAAGCACCCAGAGGAAACCCTTGCAAGCATGGGCAGAACATGCAAACCACACAGCAACACCATCGCCGGGCATGGGACTCGACCCCAAAACCTTCTTGAAAAGTATCTCACTCACTTACTCATTTGCCAAGCCGCTTAATCCTACAAGGGTTGCAGAGAGGCTGAAGCCTAATTCAGCCAACACTGGGCGAGGGCGGGGTGCACCCTAAACAGCTCTTCAGACCATCACACAAACAATCATTCACATCCATACCTAGGGGCATTTTGAAACAGTCAATAATCCTAAAGTGCATATCTTTTAGACTATGGACTATGGAGAGACTAAGAAAACCAGAGTACCCGGAGGAAACCCACACAAACAAGGGATGAACATGCAAACTCCACATACAAACGCCCTCACCAAGCCTGGGACTTGAACCCAGGACCTTCTTGCTCTGAGGCAGACATGCTAACCACTACGTCACCATGCAGCCCGGGGTATAACACTCATTCATTCGTTCATTCATCGACTCATTCATTCATTTTCTAAGCCACTTAATTCTAATTAGGGTCGCGGGGAAACTGGCACCCAATTCAGCCAACTCCGGGCAAAGGCGGGGTACACTCTGTACAGCTCACCAAGCCATTGCAAGGACAACACACATACAACCATTCACACTCACTCACACACCTAGGGACAATTTGGAACAGCCAGTTAATTATCCTAATGTGCATGACTTTGGACTGTGGGAGGAAACCGGAGTACCAGGAGAAAACCCACGCAAACACAGGAAGAACATGCAAACTCCACATAGAAACACCCTCGCTGAGCCTGGGACTCGAACCCAGGACTTTCTTGCTCTGAGGCGGACGTGCTAACCACTACGCTGCCGTGCCGCCTGTGGTATAACATGTCGTCTTTAAATTTAGAGATTTCATCCCAGACATTTTGAAAGCACTGACACTGAAAGCTCTTCCTTTGAATGATGAATAAATGTCTCATCCCGGGAAACTTCACAGCTTGATTCTGTTTAAGTGTCATTTCCTGCATATGAGTCCCTGTGTAAGCTGTTACTATAGAAACAATAATATAGTAGAATGAGTGCTAAATATAAACCTGGGATTTGAATTCCAGCTGCAGTTTATAGAAAATTCATGAACTCTTGTGATCAGGATCGAGACGTTAACAGCACAGCAGTTCATTATCCAGCGCTGACGCACACGAACTGAAGACCACATGATATTCACTGATTCATCATCTATAAACGCTATCAGGATCAGGATTGGAGTAAATCCGGAGTGGATCCCAGTGGGTGAGGCAGGAACATACCCCGACTGGAACTCTAACATCACACACTATGTAATAATGGTTTTATAAGGAGATGTGACGAGTGCGAACTTTCTGCACACGTGCGAGTGTTTATTAATGCGCAGACCTCAGCGCAGGGCACGAAACATGACTACGAAGGATGCGAGGCAAAAGCAAATACAGATGACAGCTATATCAGGCTGATGCTCAGAGTTGCATTATTACTTCCAGTCAGTGCCAGAGCTGGCGCTGTCATTTCAATCAATGTTTTTCATGCAGACGTCGGCCATGAAGCAGGAAACCACAGACCACAAATCTACAGGGAGCGATGTTATGTTAAAGAGTGAAAGAGGACAAGACCCTGGCTGCCTGACCAAAGAATATTACTTCTTGATTGCTTCGGCTTGTGTGTGTGTGTGAAAGACAAACACTTGGTGTCTGAGTGACTTTTGAGAGAGAGAGAGAGAGACAGAGAGAGACAGAGAGAGAGAGAATCTGCTTTCAGTGTTTATAACCAAGTTAAGTTGATGGCTTTAACTGGAATTCTACTTCCATGATTACCATCGGCATGGTGGCGCAGTGGTTAGCACGTTCACCTTACAGCAAGAAGGTCCTGGGTTCAGTTCCCGGTCCTCAGGCATTTCTGTGTGGAGTTTGCATGTTCTCCCCGTGCTTGCATGGGTTTCCTCCATATACTCCAGTTTCCTCCCAAAGTCCAAAAACTTTCACAGTAGGCTGATTGGCGCTTCCAAATCGTCCCCGGTTGTGAGAGTGAGTGTGAATGGTCGTATGTGTGTTGGCCCTGGAATGATCTGGCCAGCTGTTCAGGGTGTACCCCACCTTTGCCCAGAGTCGGCTGAGATGCGTGCCAGCATCCCCATGACCCTAATTAGGATTAAGCGGCTTAGAAAATGAATGAATGATGATTACCATGTAAGATAAAGCTTTTGACGTTAAAGCTGAAGACTCAACGGAATATACTTTACTTCATCATCCATCTGAGTGCTGCCCTCTAGTGTCGCCTCAGCTTCTCCACACCTACAGGCTGGAGACAAATAACCAAGAAGAAAAATGAACAGAAAGGTCATTACACCTGAGCAGCACAGTGTTGTAGTGGTTAGCATTTCTGCCTTGCACCAAGAAGGTCCTGGGTTCGAGTCCACTCTCCGACACGGCTGTGCCTGTGTGGGGTTTGCATGTTCTCACTGTGCTTTCATGGGTTTCCTCCATGTTCCTCCAAGAGTCCAAAGACACACATATTAGGTTAATTGGCTATTCAGAATCGCTTCTAGTTGTGAGTGTAAGTGTGAACGGTTGTGTTGTGGTCCTGCGATGGACTGGTGAGCTGTTCAGGCTGTACCCACCCTTGCCCACAGTCGGCTGAGATAGGCTCCAGCCTCCCCGCAACCCAAATGGGATTAAGTGGTTTAGCAAATGAATGAACATTAATCCCATTGATTTTTATTTTTTGTTTCATACACCAGTGCAGCACCAGAGTACGATTCCTAATCCAAAAAGCTCCACAGATCTGCAGGAAGCTGCTTCCCCATCTCTCCATGAAACAGTGGTTTTGAGTGCACATGCTAGACGACCTGTTTGGTTTCCTCCTCCCATTTATGGTCTTTCCACTCTCTGTGCCTACTCTGATCTGATTGGCTGCCTTTCTAAAGCCTTTCCAGTGGGTTTAGGAGGAAACCAGAATACCCAGAGGAAACCCACATAAACACGGGAAGAACATGCAAACTCCACACAGAAACATCCTCACTGAGCTTAGGACTCGAACCCTTCTTGCTGCGAGATGGACATGCTAGTAACTACAACACCGTACCACTCGCTGTCCAACATGTTTCTCCAAAATTTCCCATAAGTGTTCAGTTGAGCAGGGGCCTGATGAGTGCAAACCTGTAAAATTATTTATGCTGTTTACTTCCTGGGCAGCACGGTGGCATAGTAGTTAGCATGTTCGCCTCACAGCACGAAGGTCCTGGGTTCGAGTTCGGGGAATCGCTCGGGCGATTGTATGTGGATGTGCATGTTCTTGCATGGGTTTCCTCCAGATACTCAGGTTTCCTCCCACAGTCCAAAGACATACAAATTTGGTTAATTGGCTGTTCTTAATTGCCCCTAGGTGTGAGTGTGAATGGTTGTGTATTCCCCTTTACTCTAGTGGTAGGATTAAGTGGTTTGGCAAATGAGTGATTGATCATTTTCTTCCTTGTTCAGCCCTCTAGTGAGCCCTCAAGCCCTTCATATATGTGGGTGTGGTCATCCGGGAAGAAATCACATACATCATGAGGGAAAAGTTATATCTGCAAGTGTGTGTCTGTTCACAAGAGGTCACATGTCTTTCTAGCAACGGGGCTCAAACCCATTACCTTCTTGCTGTGAGGTGAGAATGCTAACCGCTACCTCATCAACCAGCCCACATGGTGTTTTTTATGCATAGTCAGTACACAACTGTCAGAAGATTTTTAGTTCCTGAAATCCAAATAGAAAAGGAAGTATTCTGTACCGTATGCTCCGTCTTTGGTCTCGTGGTCATCAAGTTCCTGTGGTGTATTCTTTGTAAGGAAGCTTCACAGGGCGTCTGGTTGAGACTAGTGCAGAGGCGTGTACTGTGTTTGTACAAATTTCTCATTAGATCAGGAATCGCAGTGGTAACCAAAGTGGTGGGAAAACATTCGAACACCGAAATCTTTGAACCCAGAGAAACACCAGGAATGAGAAGAATGTGGAAGGTTAATTCCAAACTCCTCCCAGTGGCGACAGGGGAACCGTCTGGTGTAAGTCCTGTGTTGAAATTGTGGCTCCAACAAAAAAGAACAGTTCTGATTTCTGGATAAGAGCGTCACGATGGCGTGGTGGTTAGCACGACCGCCCCACAGCGAGAAGATCCTGGGTTCAAGTCCCGGGCTCGACTCGGGCGTTGCTGTGTGGAGTTTGTATGTTCTTCTTGTGCTTGTGTGGGTTTCCTCCGGGTACTCCGGTTTCCTACCACAGCCCAAAGACATGCACATCAGGCTACCTGGCTGTTCCAAATTGCTTCTCGTAGTGAGTGTGAATGGTTGTGTGTGTGTTGCCCTTTGAAGGACTGGCGAGCTGTTCAGGGTGTACACCACCTTTGCCCCGGGATGAGCCAGCCTCCCCTCGACCCGAAGAGGACTAAGATGCTCAACAAATGGATGAATGATTCAGATTTAAAATATAATTTTGCACAGGTTTAAGCTTTTATAAAGCATCGTATTAAAAACTTTGTTGAAGTATAATGAATAAATATCATCTCATTCCACAGATCTACGGTGTCCAGTATGGCATTTATCTCTTTAATTTTTCCTTCATTTACTACCAAACACGCATCTGTCTTTCATTCTGTTTCATCCGCAGCTTTTAAAGAGTCCCACACTGGGCTTTACTACCTGTAATAACAAAAGCAAAAAGTCCCCCAGGGTACAGGTGTTGCTTAATCATTGCCTGCTCATTAAACACAGTACACACACACACACACACACACACACACACACTAATCTTAACCTTACCCTCACCATAAAACATGATTCTTTAAAATGTAATGATTTATACACTGCAATTTAGTGCATTTAGCCTTGATCACAGCATGTAATCTCCATGGCATTGTTGTTCCAGTTGGTCCGGTCGAGGCTCAGCAACATTAACGTGGCAATAAAATGAAGTCAGCTGATGATCTGAATGTAGTGAATGAGCAGGTTATCACTTTCGATGGACCCTGATGGCACGGATATAAAATAAGGACTCAAATAATGAGCGAGTGGTTCAGGGAGCACGAGGAATCATTCTCACATATGTATCGGCACCCCAGAGTCCTGACCTTAACCCTATTGAAAGTGTTCGGGATGTGCTGGAGAAGACTTTATGGAGGGGTTGAGTTTTTCCCTCATCGATTCTAGACGTCGGTGAGAAATGAACCCGACACTGGATGGAAATAAATGTTACGTTACTTAAGTTTGTTGAAACAACGCCATGATGATTACGTGCTGTAAGCAAAGATTAAGGCGGAACTTTTTTTAAGGCGAAACTTTTTTTTTGGCCGGGCCGTGTATTAAGGCAGTGATTTTCAACCACTGTGCCGCGGCACACTAGTGTGCCGTGAGAGATCGTCAGGTGTGCTGTGGGAAATTATTCAATTACCGTTGGCCATTGTCGAGTGTCTGTGCTGTAGTGACTGGCACAGTAATGTAATACTCTTCCATGTCAGAGAGGGGCAGTAGGAAGCTTAACTGCCTTAATTATTCTTAGAGACAAGAGAATTAGTGATGTACGGAGCCCCTAAAGGGACATGGGGGGAAAAAAGCACGAGAAAGTTTTGTGAGGTTTCTCGTGTTCTCGTGCGCACTAGAAACTTTTCATGTAAATTTTTTTTTTTTCAATTCTGTTTATTAAAGTTTTATCAAAACAAATACAAACAAGAGGAACAGAAAATAAGTAAAGAA
>JBCNYH010000004.1:16145779-16157548 GCA_039654325.1 Tandanus tandanus
GAGCGACAGAGACAGAGAGAGAGTGTGTGAGAGAGAGTGAGTGAGAGAGAGAGAGAGAGAGAGAGAGAGAGAGAGAGTCATATTATAGAGATGTACATCATAGACTGTTCTGTGTGTGTGTGTGTGTGTGTGTGTGTGTATGTGTGTGTGTGTGTGTTAGGATTGTAATACTTCGTAGTTTTATCAGTGTTTGTTTAGTAATCCGAGGTTGATATCGATCTCTCTATTTTGAGTTTTCCCTTTATTTCTGGCGTGTGAATTCTGAATCTGTTCCTCAACCTCAGCTGCATCACCCAGTTCATCTCATAATCTCCACTCGGGATCAAGACATTTCTACCAGGCGGGGCTCTGGATAAGGAAGACTCCATGTGACTTTGGAGATCAAATTATGGATTCGGGACTTTGTTAAAGGATTTTTTTAATCATTGTAAAATATGAAAGGTTTTGAAAAATTAATACTATTTATTTATTTATTTGTTTGTTTGTTTGTTTGTTTGTTTAACTACTAGCCTGATTTAAACCCTCACAGCTCTGACCAGGGAGCTACTAAGTGATGAATGAATGAATGAATGAATGAATGAATGAATGAATGAACACTAAAATGAATGGTAATGAATGTGGTCTCGACTTTTTAGTTGTTTATGTTCCAATCTCGGCGGTTCAATTCTCATCCACATACCCTGACCTCAAACACAATCACACACCTTCTGCATTTGTCTTCATTTAGAACACATCAAGCTGAATAATGCATTCATATTGGGTTACTTCCATACCGTGTATGTGTGTGTGTGAGAGAGAGAGAGAGAGAGAGAGAGAGAGAGAGAGAGAGAGAGAGAGCGCACTGCCATATTGATGAGTGAATATGAATGTCTGTGATTTTCAATGGACTCTATTTCCTGACCCTCATTTTTCAGTGCCTCACACATGCCATGAATGGAGGTGTGAAGAAAAAGAGGTGTGTGTGTGTGTGTGTGTGTGTGTGTGTGTGTGTGTGTGTGTGTGTGTGTGTGTGCAGAGACAGACAAAATGTGTGTGTGAATAAAGGAGTGTGTATATGGAAGCGGCGTGTGCTTTGCCAGATTATTAGTTATTAATAAAGTAATAGTACTTCACTGGAGATCTCTTCGTGCTAACTTGTTTTTAGCTGGATATATAACGGAGGTCTGACGTGTAGGTGGGCAGGTTAGCTAAATAAAGCAGTCAGCTAATTAATAGCATTCTTAACCAAGCTAATAGAATTAAACTAGCTGAGGACCGCTGGTGCGCTTACAAATTGGGATTGTCATTAGTTTGTAAACATAGACAGCTACCTCAATACTTATCTCTCTTTTTCTAAAAGTATGCAATCAATAAATAAAGCCATTAAATATACAGCCCTGATTTTGCTGCAGCTAAAAACTACCTGGACCTGGACAGCTAGCTCGGTCACCACAATAGCTTGGAGATCTAGCTAGAAACCTGGTTAACAATGTACCATAAATAGCGAGCTAAACACTGTAACCTGGATAGCTTGGCAATCTACTTTGAGTTATTTCTGAAAAGGGAGACACTACCGTATATTTTTTTTAATATGCTGCAATAAATGTGATATTCAGGGTTACACTGTAGAACCCCTTTGAGCACCAGGTTGAACCTTTCTTTTTTTCTAAGTGTGTCACGTAAATTAATAATTCTATTGATTTTATTCATTTATTTATCAGGGTGGCACGGTGGAGCAGTGGTTAGCATGTCCGCCTCACAGCAAGAAGTTCGCTGGTTCGATTCCCAGGCTCGGGTGTTTCTGTGTGGAGTTGCATGTTCTCCCTGTGCTTGCGTGGGTTTCCTGCGTGTGTGTAGCTGGAAAGGGCTGGATTATGAATGTATGATTAAAGTGCTTACAGCAATTTTTAATCCTGTCATCTGATTTATGCTTCACACACACACACACACACACACACACACACACGCTATATTTGCATGGGCCTGACTGTCATTTCAGGCTACTTAACATACATAGCTGTTCAGAAAGAAAATGGTAGGATTAGAAATCTTACAAGAACCCCCCCCCCCCCCTCCCCCAAACACACACACATACGCACACACACATACACAACAGCAGCATATTTCTTATTTGTATATAGCTGCTGAAATCTCGGTTCTGATTGGTCGGAAGCCAGCTCTGACAGTAGCTCAGTTACTAATCACAGATTTATATTCATGCACAGTTCAGTAATTTACTTATTAATATATATTTATTTATTTTAATCATTTTTTAAGGGGGGAGGGCGGAGCCTATCTTAGCCGACACTGGGCAAAGATGGGGTACACCCTGAACAGCTCGCCAGACCATCACAGAGCAAAACACACACGCAACCATTCACACTCACACTCACAGTCACAGCTAGGGTCAATTTGGAACAGCCAGTTAGTCTAATGTGCCTGTCTTTGAACCCGCAGTACCCAGAGGAAACCCACATAAGCACGGGGAGAACATGGTAACTCCACAGAGGAAAGCTCAAGCCCGGGACCTGAACCCATGACCTTCTAGCTCTGAGGCAGATGTTCTAACCACTACACTGCGATGCCCAATCAGCCATAACAAAATGTACACTATATACATAACATCAGACGGGGACAGTGTGGGAAGCTTAAAGTCCTCGATTAGCATATATTTGAAAATTAGTACAGTTTCTTACACCATGACTGAAGGGCGGATGCTGGGACAGGTGAGCTGCCCACCTCTGATTAGAGGGTGTTTACATTCCATTGTTTAGGATAAGTCCTAAACAGTTAACTCTACATTAGCATTCGTCTTAGGATGATGTTAAATCATTGATGTGTGCGTGTGTGTGTGTGTGTGTGTGTGTGTGTGTGTGTGTGCGTGCGTGCGTGCGTGCGTGCGTGCGTGTGTGTGTGTGTGTGTGTGAAAAGTTTTTCATTTTTCCCTGACATTGCCAAGTCCTTGCTGCCTCCAAAGAAGATGAAACAAGGTTATGAATGAAGCACCAAATGTTTCACGTCTCTGTGTTTTTAATGGCGGCACCACGTGTACACACGAGATTTCACATTCAGGAACCCAGCATTAAATAAGAGGGCTTTCCTTAACAGGGACATAAAACTGTACATAAAATGGCATGACTACTAAGGTTGAGTGTGGGGCGGGTGGTGTAGTGGTTAGGGTGCTGGGCTCATGAATCCCCATTAGACCCCCACCATGCTAAGATTAATGTTCTAATCTAACCATCTTTTCAGGTGGCATGGTGGTGTAGTGGTTAGCATGTCCACCTCACAGCAAGAAGGTCCTGGGTTCGAGTACCAGACTCAGCAAGGGCGTTTCTCTGTGGAATTTGCTTGTTCTGTCCATGGGTTTCCTCCAGGTACTCTGTTTCCTCTCACAGTCCAAAGACATCCACATTAAGCTAACCGGCTGTTCCGAATTCCTCGTGAGTGTGAATGTGGATGGTTGAGTATGTTGCCCTTCGATGGTCCGGTGAGCTGTTCAGGGTGTCCCCGCCTTCGCCCAGTGTTGGCTGAGATAGGCTCCAGCCTCCCTGCGACCCTAAAAGTGAGATTCGGCAAAGGAGTTAGTGAGTAAGTGGGTAGCCATCTTTTTGATGTTCTGCTGGGGCTGATTTCTTTCAAGCGCAGATTGTAGATCCGTCTGTGAAATGCTTAGACTTGATCTCCATTTGGACTGCTTCACTAATACAGACGTTTGGCCTGCTGCTAGATGTTAATGACTTAAAGGGGTCTGCTCGTCCTTCCCAGAATCCTGTGCATCAAGTAGCAAGACACCATTTTCAGTCCTGGGCAATAAACCGTAAAGTGTAATGTGAAATTATTTCATTCATTCATTCATTCGTTTTCTAATCCGCTGAATCCTAATTATGGAGCGTGGAAGCGTGTTCTCTCCGGTGACCTTGCACCAATGAGACCCATCAGTCAAAACATAAGCCTTGAGGATGTCAGGAAGAAGAACGGGACAAGGTCCTTATCATGCAAACACAAAATGTACACACATACACACACACGTGATATACTTGAGTCCTGAGGCTAATGACAACCAAGCAACATTTTAGTATCAAATTTATCATGCAAATTGAATCTAAATCAGTCACTAATATGAAACTGTCACACCTGGTTTATGATCTCACACAGACTTCTTGCTGTGATATGTGACGCTTTATACCACCGCGCATCTGAACTCTTAATCCTGATTGGTCCAAACATGAAGAGCAGTCCTAACAGCTCATTCAGACAGACATATCTGACCTGTGTATAAAACTTCACAAGGTGAAATTTCCTGTACACAGACTTTTATGTTTATTTTACATTAATGGAAGGAGTCTCCAGTGTCAGCACTTTGTAACAGTCCAAAACGTTTCTAAAATAGGAAAGAAGACAAGCTGTGTTTATTACCTTCACCAGGGAAGTTATGTTTTTGGTAAGGTTTGTGTGATTATACAAAATGTTATGTGCGGATTTTCATAAAATTATGAAAGTAATGAAATCAAAGGTGGGGGACAAAATATCATTACAAAATAGTCTGGAATTTACATTGTTATCCAATCCATATAGTTTCCACAAAAATATATACATGTCAATAAATCTATAAAGCATTTAAGAGAAACCTCATAGTATCCACATCTGCAAACTTATCCACATCTGCAATGTCGGGAAAAACATGGTTCCACAACCTACTCGACTGATGGAGCTGGATGTCGGATTTTGGCACACAGACAGAGTATGGGTGACCACTTGTAGCTGATCAGGTTACTTGTGTTCCAGATGCTTGGGCAGGTAATATCCTTGTGAGGTCCTTGGAAGGTTGCAGTAGGATATGTCGTTAGAAGGTACTGATAGACTACTTTCCTCCTGTGACCCAGTGGGAAGATGTTGGCCTTTTGTGGGTCCCTAACTTTGAGTTGGCGTACAGCTTTGTTTTAAAGACTGTCTAGTAGCTTTAAAGCTGTTGTACCTGCCCCGCTCCATATTGGAGAAGCGTATTCCATAAGGGGACACCAGAGGATGTATGATCTTCCTGGCATGGTTTTTGATGAATGGAGTCCAAAGTGAGAGAATGACTCTTTATAGCTGCTGTAACGTAAATGAGATCAGGAACCAACTTGCTTTGTGGACATGTCACAACACTGAATATAACTATAAATGGAGGAGGTGCATGCTGTGTTGTTCTTCGGTAAATAAAACATTGTGTTGGTAAACAGCGCAGGGTGCAGTGGAGGTTCAGGTACTGGCCAGGATATATCACATAGAGTAAATGTGATAAAAATAAATGCTTTTTCTCTTAAATAATATATAGTTTTAGACGACCTAAGAAATATTGAGCTCCCAATAGATATCTAGATAGGTGTCCAAGGCTGGTGTTATAAGAGTAGGCTGAATTAACTTCAGCCCTGGAGGAAATAAATAAATAAATCTCCCCTGCATTTGCTGACGACAGTCTGGAGTGAACGAAGGACAGGTTAACGCTGGGTTTTGTTTTCACCGCCTTTCACTCGCTGATTTCCGTGTTCATTCATATCACCTGTCTTGTTATTTTCAGTATCCGTTTAACAAGTTTATGTTCTGTGTTCCCATTAATGTTTTGCTTGGCGAACATTTGTCTGCCTGTTTGCGTTAGGTTGGGTGTTTTGTTTATTCTGTGTGAGTCTGAGCAGTCGTGTATGAGCCTCTAATTTTGGGGATTTAGTTTCTTAATTAATAATTTTTAAAAATGATTTACTGGTGCTGCGGCGGCATCATTGGGTTTCCTGTGGTGACACGGACACAGCACAACCATCCAAGTTATTTTCCATGCCTTTGGGATCCACTCAAGAGCTCCACTAAAAAAGGTTTGTAAGGATTAATGAGAGAAATGAAACAGTTCAGGATGTGCTCTTACTGGAAATTATGCAAAATAGAAAACACTGTTATCCATAAACACAGAATAAAGCTTTATTGGTGAAGTATAAAAGAAACGTGAGCCTTTATTATGAAAAGGACATGAACATTTAACATCTAACAGTGTAAATGTAAAACATGCTTGAACAGCAATATCGTCTCCTCTCTCTGAGATTAAATTACCGTCAGTTACTCCATCAAGTGTATTTGTGTGCAGTGACGAGACCAGAAGGCCGGCTTATGTGATTTGCTTTATTGGATAAAACGTTTCTGCTGCACAGTCTATAGACAGACAGACAGACTATTTTAAAAAGAATTAAAAAAATAATAAGAAAAATTCGTTTTCATACAAATTCACTGTTTGCATCAAGGTGTGATCTGAGTCAAATTATGAGGGTAGTACATCTTAATCTAGTTATACTACTAGTAGTAGTAGTAGTAGTAGTAGTAAAAAAGACAGTATTAACAAAAAAAGTTGAGATTTAATGGATCAGGTTTAATGGATCAGATTTAATGGATCAGATATAATAGATCAGATTTAATGGATCTTATTTAATGGATCAGATTTAATGGATCAGACTTAATAGATCAGATTTAATGGATCGGATTTAATGGATCAGATTTAATTGATCAGATTTAATTGATCAGATTTAATGGATCAGATTTAATGGATCAGATTTAATGGATCAGATTTAATGGATCAGATTTAATTGATCAGATTTAATGGATCAGATATAATAGATCAGATTTAATGGATCAGATTTAATGGATCAAATATAATGGTTCTGATATAATGGATCAGATTTAATGGATCAGATTTAATGGATCAGATATAAGAGATCAGATTTAATGGATCGGATTTAATTGATCAGATTTAATGGATCAGATTTAATGGATCATATATAATAGATCAGATTTAATGGATCGGATTTAATGGTTCAGATATAATGGATAAGATTTAATGGATCAGATTTAATTGATCAGATTTAATGGATCAGATTTAATGGATCATATATAATAGATCAGATTTAATGGATCGGATTTAATGGTTCAGATATAATAGATCAGATTTAATGGATCGGATTTAATAGATCAGATTTAATGGATCAGATATAATGGATCAGATTTAATAGATCAGATTTAATGGATCGGATTTAATGGATCGGATATAATGGATCAGATTTAATTGGTCAGATTTAATGGATCAGATTTAATGGATCAGATATAATGGATCAGATTTAATGGATCAGATTTAATAGTTCAGATTTAATGGATCGGATTTAATGGATCAAATATAATGGTTCAGATATAATGGATAAGATTTAATGGATCAGACATAATTGATCAGATTTAATGGATCAGATTTAATAGATCAGATTTAATAGATCAGATTTAATGGATCAGATATAATGGATCAGATATAATGGATAAGATTTAATGGATCTGATTTAATGGATCGGATATAATGGATCAGGTTTAATTGATCAGATTTAATGGATCAGATTTAATGGATCAGATTTAATGGATCAGATATAAGAGATCAGATTTAATGGATCGGATATAATGGTTCAGATTTAATGGATCAGATTTAATGGATCAGATTTAACGGATCAGATTTAATAGATCAGATTTAATGGATCAGATATAATAGATCAGATTTAATGGATCAGATTTAATGGATCAGATTTAATGGATCGGATTTAATGGATCTGATATAATGGATCTGATTTAATGGATCTGATTTAATGGATCAGATTTAATGGATCAGATATAATGGTTCAGATATAATGGATCAGATTTAATGGATCAGATTTAATGGATCGGATTTAATGGATCAGATATAAGAGATAAGATTTAATGGATCGGATTTAATGGATCTGATATAATGGATCAGATTTAATGGATCAGATTTAATGGATCGGATTTAATGGATCAAATATAATGGTTCAGATATAATGGGTAAGATTTAATGGATCAGATATAATAGATCGGATTTAATGAATCGGATTTAATGGATTGGATTTAATGGATCAGATTTAATGGATCAGATATAATGGATCAGATTTAATGGATCAGATTTCATGGATCAGATATAAGAGATAAGATTTAATGGATCGGATTTAATGGATCTGATATAATGGATCTGATTTAATGGATCAGATTTAATGGATCAGATTTAATGGATCAGATATAATGGTTCAGATATAATGGATCAGATTTAATGGATCGGATATAATGGATCAGATTTAATTGATCAGATTTTATGGATCAGATTTAATGGATCAGATATAATGGATCAGATTTAATGGATCGGATTTAATGGATCAGATTTAATGGATCAGATTTAATGGATCAGATTTAATGGATCAGATTTAATGGATAAGATTTAATGGATCGGATATAATGGATCAGATTTAATTGATCGGATTTAATGGATCAGATTTAATGGATCTGATATAATGTATCAGATTTAATGGATCAGATATAATGGATCAGATATAATGGATCAGATTTAATGGATCAGATATAATGGATCAGATTTAATGGATCAGATTTAATGGATAAGATTTAATGGATCGGATATAATGGATAAGATTTAATTGATCAGATTTAATGGATAAGATTTAATTGATCAGATTTAATGGATCAGATTTAATGGATCTGATATAATGTATCAGATTTATTGGATCAGATATAATGGATCAGATATAATGGATCAGATTTAATGGATCAGATATAATAGATCAGATTTAATGGATCAGATATAATGGATCAGATTTAATGGATCAGATTTAATGGATCAGATATAATGGTTCAGATATAATGGATCGGATTTAATGGATCGGATATAATGGATCAGATTTAATTGATCAGATTTTATGGATCAGATATAATGGATCAGATTTAATGGATCAGATTTAATGGATAAGATATAATGGATCGGATATAATGGATCAGATTTAATTGATCAGATTTAATGGACCAGATATAATAGATCAGATTTAATGGATCAGATTTAATGGATCAGATTTAATGGTTCAGATTTAATGGATCAGATTTAATGGATCAGATTTAATGGATCAGATTTAATTGATCAGATTTAATGGATCAGATATAATGTATCAGATTTAATGGATCAGATATAATGGATCAGATTTAATGGATCAGATATAATGGATCAGATTTAATGGATCAGATTGTTCCATCACTTCTATTCTTGTGGGTTTTTTAAGTGAACAGGGAAGATTACACAGCTCGTACAAGTGAATACAAAACACAACAGATCACACCACCATGGCTTCGCTGACTTTTTATTTTATTTTATAAATTCTTAAGGGGGCAGTGGTGGCCTGGTGGTAGGGTGCTGGCTTACTTATCCGAAGGTCAGGGGTTCAAGCCCCACTATCACCGAGTTGTCACTGCTGTCCCGCCAATGCAGCTAACTGGGTTATCAAAGGCCAGCCATGTCTCTCACTGTCTGTGGTAAGCGGCATGTAAAAGAACCATTGCTGATTTTCTTAAACAGGAGGCCATTGGGTTGCCATCAGCATGTTTCTGCCCTGCGAGTTGGCTGAGATGGGCACCAGCCTCCCTGTGACTCTAATTAGGATCAAGCGGTTCAGAAAAAGGAATGAATTAATATTTTTTAAGCTTGGCTGAGATAATGTGCTGGTTGGATTATGGGTAATCGGGTAATCAGAACTTTGATATCGATTCATATTTTTTGCAAAAAAATTGCATCCACAAATCTCTTATTAACAGGATCCTATTCTCAGATCTCTTTCAGCTGCTCAGCGTTTGATGTCCAAGTGAGCTCGGAACTATTCTCGGTTCCATTTGACCGTTTAAACATGAATTCATCAAAACCCTTGATGCTGGGACTTACAAAAGGTGCCAAAACATACAAGTCATTATAAAACTATACCAGTTCCAAAATAATGTAATATATATTATTTATTTATTTATTTTTAAACGTGGTAATCCATCCATTTTCCAAACAGCTTTATCCTTTGTTAGGCTCGCAGGGAGACTGTAGCCAATCCCAGTCAACTCAGAGTGAAGGCGGGGTACATCCTGAACAGCTCACCCGTCCATCACAGGGCCAACACACACACACACACAACCATTCACACTCATACTCACACCTTGGGTCATTGGGTCATCCTGTACTTGTCCAATAGGGGGACATTCAGGACTCAGCCATGTCCTGTAGAAGCCTAAGGAGGGCAGGACATTAATGGATGTGACAGTGAGACCACGTCATGGGTGCATCACAGCCCGTAAACACACACACACACACACGCGTTCATCGAGGGGAGGAGGAGGTCTCGCTCCTCCCTTCACGCGCCCGTTGCTCCTCGATCAGCTCGAGCTCATTCATGTAGTGAGGAGTGTGTGGTGCGCGAGCGCTGCTTCGGTACTCACCTGCAGCACAAAAGGCTACGATGAGAACACACACACACACACCGGTGGCACGCACTCAGTAGATCAGCGCTCATTTGTGCTTCCTCCAGTGCAGCTGAACCACTTTTTGATTTTTTCTGGTCTTTGCAACTCAAGTGCACGTGCACGTGTGCGTAATGCGCGCGCGGTCTGTACGAACTTTCAGCGCGCTCGTTCTGCTGGGTTTCCGCAAGCGCGCATGAGATCAGACGGGACACCAGGATGTCACCGACTGTGAACAAGAGCAACCTGACGGCGGAGAGCCTCGGCAGCGGGGACCCGAGCGACGCCAGATGGCACGTCCTTTTCGGCGCGTGCCTCGCGCTCGCCGCCGTGATCTGCGTGGGTGGCTTCTTCTCGCTCGTGTCTCTGCTCAGGACCAGGAGCAGATCCGCCATGTGCCTGATCGTGGCGTCGCTGTCGGTGGATGACCTGATCTGCGTGGTGCCGCTTTGCCTCGCCATGGTCCTGCAGTGGAGGAGGAACGACGAGACCCGGGACGGAACCGTGTGCACCTTATCCGGGCTCCTGTACGTTTTCCAAGGACTCTCGAGCAACATGAAGGCGTGCCTTGTCGTGGCGTACGCCCTGTACGCCACCAAACGTATCGGGGCGCGCGAGGAGAGCGACGGAGGAGAGGGTGGAAACGGAAGTCGTGGCCGCGTGCTGTGCGCTCTCGCGCTGGTGTGGCTGCTGAGCCTGGGAGTCAGTGCGCTTCCACTGTGCGGCTGGGGCCGCTTTGCGCGCGCCTCTCTCGGCTGCCTGCCGCACAGCGATGACCTCTACGCGCCGTTCCTCTTCACCCTGTACGCGCTGTGCGCCGGCGGACTGGCGGTGTGCGCCGCGCCTCTCGTGCACCGGCTCCTGTGCTCCGCCGAAGGGCTCCAGCCCGGTGTCTTCACCTCTCTGTCTCGGGAGAGTTTAGATCGGAGTTTTAGTGGGTTCGGGTCGCATGTGACGGGTCTGAGGAGTAAAAGCGACACGTGTTCGTGCTCTTCGCCCGCCAGTGAGCTGCGCTTCGGAAACAACGGGGTGCGCCGCTGTCCTGCTAGACTGTTCGCTCAGAAACGCTTCTCGCTCATCCTGGCAATGGTACGAGTGCTGCTGTGGATGCCCATGATGGTGAGATGAACTAGAAGACACAACCAGTGGATTCAAACCAGAATAAAACCTCTCACTGATCAGTGATCACACCAGACATCCTTAATTCCACATAATTAATTCAGAGATTAAAAAAACGGTGTTGTAGTGGTTTGCATTTCCACCTCACAGCAAGAAGGTGCTGGGTTCGAGTCCCGGGTTCGGTGTGGAGTTTGCAGGTTTTCCCTGTGCTTGCGTGAGTTTCTGCCGGGTACTCCGGTTTCCTCCCACAGACCAAATAAATGCGCACTGGGATAATTGGCTGTTCCAAATCCCCCCCCCCACCCTGTGTGTGTGTGTGTGTGT
>JBCNYH010000004.1:16158420-16171149 GCA_039654325.1 Tandanus tandanus
AGCACAGACACTCGACAATGGCCAACGGTAATTGGATAATTTCCCACGGCACACCTGACGATCTCTCACGGCACACTGATCTATATCCATCAGGATGGCAAGGGAAGCTGGAGCCAATCCCAGCTGACTTCAGGTGAGAGGCGGGGTTAAACCATGAACAGCGCACCAGTTTACCACAGGGCGAACACAGACACAACAACCATTCACTCTCACATTGACAAATGGGGAATTTAGAATAGTTAGGTGACCTACTGTGTATGTCTTTGAAATGTTGGAGGAAACTGAAGTACCCAGAGGAAACCCACACAAGCACAGAGTGAACATGCAAACTCGGAGCCAGAACCTTAAAGTGTTTTCTTCCTCTTGTACCCCAGCAGTATGGCAGCGATTGCAGTTTCTTTGGTTATTGAATGAGGTCATACCTTAAGAACTTTATTACGACATTTAATGTTGTGATGCATCTGCAAAGCACGTTTCATTTTCATTTATTGTTATAGCAAGAGTTTCTCTTTCACCTGCCCCTCTTTTCTGTCTGTAGAAGTTAACCAAAAGTGAAACACTCTCTGACCAATCAGAATTGAGTATTCAACAGCACTGAGTTCAGCTCTGCTGTTCACCCTGAAGGAGCTGTAACCTTCCTTGCAGACTGATGTTAATGTTGCCTTTGCAGACGCAGATCCTCGTCAGTCACGTTGTACGCGTGCACTCATCGTCTGTGGAGACGCTGTGCTTCTTCCTGACCTTGCTCTCAGCCACTGTCACCCCGGTGTTCTGTCTCTCAGAACGCTGGATTCATCTTCCCTGCGGCTGTTTTATCAACTGCGGTCAGGATGTCAGCTCTGTCTCCTCGGCTAGTGAGTATTTAATAGCGTGCACGTGGCCACAGTTTATTCATTATCAGGATTGCATCACAGATCGCAGTATAACAAGTCTTAAAAAGATGTGTGCCATGTATTTCTGTCTTTTCAGTGCATAAGAAGAAGTTCGAATTCAACCTCTCCTTCCAGCAAGGTTACGGCATTTACAAAATACCTCACGCACCCTCACCCTCGGTGGAGAAGCCCTGCTACAGCAGTCTGTACGACCACGATTTCTCCAAAAGCCGTGTTGCCATTCTAAGCAGCGGGCAGATTACAAGTCTGGCCTCCCGTGACTTGAGGAAGATGGTGGTGGAAGAGGAGGAGGACTGCTCCCTCCATGGCAAGCTCCTCTTGGACAGTGTGTCACACCAGGTGAGAACAGAAGCCCCAATGCAGCTGAACTCAATGGAGCAGGATGCTTTTGGAAAGGTGTCTCCAGCTGTGTCGGGCTGTGATGGGGAGGACCTGAACCTTGATACCTCTTCAGTTTTCGACGGCCCCGAGAGGAGACTCTCACATGAGGAGTGTCGCAAGATTGAGCTGACTGACTGGGAGTGGTGCAGGAGCAAATCGGAGAGGACGCCAAGACAGGTAGCGTCACACCTTTGCACTGTTGGAAGGAAAAGCAAGCTTCCGTTTAGCATTGTTGAAGTGTACCTGTGGTGAATTAGTGTTACTAGCTATTTCAAACAATGACGTATAACATCAGCGGTTCCTTCCTGCAACATCAGTCCACGCCCGTTTTCAAAGTGTGCGTGAGTGTTCTGACTCTAGGCATGCTCAGAGACATGTTGCCTTTCTGATTAGCTGTTTCACCCTGGTAGTGACACAAATTTTTTGGATTGGCTGTGACCCATGTTGCATAACACATTATTGACCAGTGCTGAGCTGCACAAACAACAAGCGCAGAAATTGCAGAAAACATTTCTCTTTGTTCCTAAACCAACTGACGACAGGAAAGACTAGACGGCAAAACCTTAGCTGCATAAACCATTTTGGATTCACCGTCACGCTCATCTCTGGCAGCGTTCTCGTCCTCAGAGTCACTAGAATGTAACGTCTCACTGTCTCTACAAGTGACGTCAACCCCGCCCAACACACTGACGTCTCTTCTAACACCCGTAGTTTAGCACACCGCTAGTAATCCACGGGATAAAATGATCAGTTTTGTGCTTTTTATGGTCATTTATGTTAACATAAGCGTCTGTATCACTTAAACGTCAGAGGAAGTGTCAGGAACCAAGCACATGAGGTTACTTGACAAATCCAGTGAAATCAAAATCAGTGTCAGAACAGGCAAAGGGCAAACACAGCAATACGCAATTGCTCCAAATAAAGGGCACGTCAATCCAAAGAGTACGTGTTAAAGAAGTCAGGGGTCAAGAACACAAAAGTAACAAATAGAGGCTTGAAATTTACGAAGAGATTTTGGGATTTTGAGCTTTTGTGGCTTTATACCAGGGTGGGCTGAAAAGTTCATAGGCTGACCATGACGTAATGGCTTCCATCGGTTTTGCAGTCCTTGGATCCTCTTGGTATAGAAGCTCTCAAATTCCTTACTGGCCTGATGAGCCAGTAGGCTGAGGTGTAAAAGCCCAACAGACTTTACCTACCTTTATTTCCTTCAGATGTGGATGAGAAATGCAGGTTCTTTGCATCCCAACCTATCCCAAGATTCATTGCCATTAAAGGATGCTAGGTGGTGATAGGAGATGTGGTTTGAGAGTCTAATGACACAAATAGGAAATCTGTTGTAGACTGGTTTACTTCTCATTTACCACCGCTTGGTTTGTAACGTTTCAGCCTTCGTAGTTACGCAGGGCCACTCCTATGTAGACCGTACTGTTTGCATTTCTCAAAGGATACGGCACCGGAATTGGGCTTTCAGAAAGCAGAAAGTAATGCTGAGGGAGTGGTTAGTATTCAGGGCAGGGTGACCTCATGGAGTGTGGAAGTAAGCGTCATGGGTGGATGTTCTTGGGGAATGTTGGAGAGTATGACTGTAAGAAAGGGTTCTGAAACATGGCTCTGTCAAGGATTTCCGAAGGACAGATTTTTAGCTGGCGTGTCTTTGCTGTAGTGTTTTCTGAATCTGCACTCTTTAAGTTGAGGTTATACTTGATGTGACAAATGCAGCATGTCAGTGAAAGCAACAGCCAAAACACAGCTCTCCAGAACCAAGAACCTTGTAACCACTACCTCGGAGTCTGCACAGTGAGGTGAGCAATAAAGATGACAGGAGCTGAGCCAATGTTTAAGGTATAGCCATTCATTCATTTTTCATTTGCCGAACCGTTTAATCCTACTAGCCTATCTCTGCCGACGCTGGGTGAAGGTGAGGTACACCCTGAACAGCTCGCCAGTCCATCACCATTCGCATTCACACCTACGGGCAATCTCAAACAGCCATTAAGCCTAATGTGCATGTCTTGGAAGTATGGGAGGAAACCAGAGTACCCGGAGGAAACCCACACAAGCATGGTGAGAACGTGCAAACTTCACACATAAACACCCTCGCCAACCCGGGACTCGAACCCAGGACCTTCTTGTTGTGAAGTAGGACGTGCTAACCTCTATACCACTGTGCCACTCTTTTCCACCAATCAGAAACAAGAAAATATTTTGAATAATAATGCCACCATCCCATCTCACCGCACATAAAAAGCACTTAAATAAAGAGTGTTTTATGGAAAGTCGAGTTCTCAGTTATGTACTAACACAGTGCAACTAAATTAGTTCTGAGATACAAATTCATTTCCATCCAGCTGCATGAGATCTCCAGACCTAATAGCATTAACAGCACCATGATGCTTGCTGATAATCAGTGTGTGCAGAAAATGATTTGAGAGCATAGTCTTGCCCACACACACACACAAACACACACACCTGTTATGCATTTGCTGGGCAACAATCCCTCAGATAAACATGCAGTGTATGTGAAAGTTAAACTGCACGCATGAATATATAGTTTGCAAACTGATTTGCATATTTCAGTACAACAACGTTGTAACTGGGGTGCTTGTGGGATGCAAATGATCTCTCAGCATGAAGAAGTAAAATAATCGCCACCTTTCTGTTACGTAGTTGTTCCTTGACCTTTAATATACACCCATCAGCCATAATCTTAGGACCACTGAGAGGTAAAGTGAATACCACTGATTATCTCATTATAATGGCACCAACAATATATAGGGCTTGGATATATAAGCGATCTGGTGTCTATAAAAATTGGTCCAGTGAACTGGCGACAGGGTCATGGGCGCCCAAGACTTAGTGATGTGCATAGTGCGTGAAGGATAGCCTGTCAGATCTGATCCCACAGAACAGCTCATTCTAGCTGATGGAAAGTACAAGACACAAAGAACACAACGTGCATCATAGCTCAGAGTGGTAACCGCTGTCCTTCGCCAAAAATGCCTACCTGGGAACATGAGCTTCGGAAGTGGGCGATGGGGCAGTGGAAGAAGGTGGCTTCAACTGATGAGTCATGTTGTTTTACATCATGTGGATCGCCGTGTCCGTGTGAATCACTTACCTGGTGAACAAATGACACCAGGGTGCACTATGGGAAGACGGAATGCCAGCGTAGACATCTGGACAATGGTCTGATGGGAAATCTTGGTTCCTGGCATTTGTGGGAATGTTACTTCAACACATACTATCTACCTAGACATTGCTGCAGACCAGGTACACCCCTTCATGGTCATGCAGTGTATGCTTTTTATCTGAGAGGGTTGCAAGCTCCGTTCATAGCCTGCTCTCCAGGACAAACATCCATACACACTCTCATTCACATTCATGCATGTGGGCAGGCTGGAATAGCCAATAAGCCTAATGTGCATGCCCTTGGACTGTGGGAGGAAACTGGAGTACCCAGAGGGAAGCCATGTAAGCACAGGAGAACATGCAGACTCCACACAGAAACACCACACAGAAAAGTGCTAACCACTCCGCCACCATGCCGCCAACCATCATTACTATTACTAGTATTATTACTGCTGGAACTACTAATTTACCATAATTGACTAATTACCATAACTACTACAACTGCTACAGCTACTACTACAAATAATAATAATAGTAGCACCAGTAATACTTCTACAAAAAAACAGTAGAAGTATTATTAGTACTATTATACAACTATTAATGTTATTATACTGATTAGCACATCCTGGGTTCGAGTCCCGGGCTCGGGTGTTCGTGTATGGAGTTCACATGTTCTCCCGGGTTTTCTCAGGGTACTCTGGTTTCCTCCTACAGCCCAAAGACATGCACATTAGGCTAATTGGCTGTTCCAGATTGCCCTTGGGTGTGGATGTGAGTGTGAATGGTTGTGTGTATTTGCCTTGCAAGGGTCTGACGAGCGGTTCTGGTTGTACCCCGTCCTCGCCCAGAGTCAGCTGAGTTGCACTCCACCTCCCCGCAGCTGTAGTAAGAGTAAGCGGGGGGGTGGGGGGGTGGGGGGTGTTTGTGTGTGACCCCCTGCACCCTACCAACGGGCCACATAGACGTAGTTCAGTCGCTGTTGGCTAATAAAAAAAAAAAACCTAGGCTTACTCGGAAACAAGAGCAATCGTGGAATGCAAACCTCTGCCAAGCACAACATATCAACCAAACATGTCCTACATATCAACCAAATTGTCATGAATCGTTCTGTCTTACAATGTTAAAGAATCTTTTAAAAATGTCTATCAAAAATTTCATCTGGATCATCTCCAAAATCGAATGGAGTCGTCCGTGACCAAAGCCCCGCCTCTGGTAGAAATGTAAAGAATATCCACACCGAAATTTTTTCGTAATACTCCCAATCAAAAAAAATAAATTGAATACACAAACCTGATGAAAATAAAACATAACCTCGATGGAGGTAATTACATGCCTTAATTACATGCCCTACATTACAAGTGCTGTTGTTGCTACAGTGTCGTTGGAATGACTAATTAAGTTTTGTTGAAATTAGTTATGGGACGCAATTTATTTTCTGAACAATGACTCGAACTTCTGTATATTGGAAAGCAAAGGAAAGGTCGGGTTTCTTTGAGATGTATTTGCATAATGCCAAAAAATCCCTGTGCTGACTCATATGACAGGACTGAGTCAACAGTGGACACAGAGTAGAGAAATTTTATTCCTGTAAAAATAACCTGTGCTTGTGAAACTTTATGATTTTTTTTTAATCATCTACATAGTGTGTGTGGTTTTCTCCTAACATCTGACCTAACAGAAAGTTTACAATCTGTATGTTTTGCTTTAGAAGGTAAAACAGTTTGACTTTAGAGGTATAAAACGGAAAAATTTTAAAAAAATACAGTTATGATATCAACCTATAACACCTCCACACAGAGCTAAGTTCACACATCATCCACCCACCCACACACTCCTACATATGGGCACACATGCAAACACAATTACCTATTTAATGACTCGCTTTACACACACACACACACACACACACACACACACTCGTGGATCGGTTCTGCTTTGCTGCGTCTCTTTCATCTCCGTTGCTATCTGCACCACTGAGGCATCATGAGAAAGGCAGAATTTTGACATTTTGGTGTTCTCGTCCTCAGGGAACATCCTGTCCTCTCTTCCTCATCCTCTCACCAAAGAAGTAGAAATAGTGAAGTGCTAAGGTGCTGTCAAGTGTCAAATCCACATAGTTTTCCCTGGTAGCTCTCTTGGCTTTCACACACCACTGAAATTTTGGTGGGTTTTTTTTTTAAGTTAACCCTGCTGTGACCTCGTTATGTGACACTTTAATTAATCCTGCTTCCTTCTTTGCCCAAGTTTCTCTGACGAACCGGCTCCTTGGTGCTGTATGTGGGTAGACAGATACAAGCAGCGTCTGCTAATAAAAGATTTGATAATCTTTCATCAAGGTTTTCTGAAATATAAACTCAGATTAGCATAGACACGGCTAACATTTCACACATTCAAGTGTCGTTCGAGTCACGTTGGGGCATACAGTATTTTTATATATATATATATAGTATCATATCAGAAATGTCATATCAGTCAGCATGTCCGTCAGGTAGCTCAGGTAATCCAGCCAGTTAGAATTAAGAAGAAAGTGTTTCCTGGTGCATCAACAAGGTTAGCGATAACTTGCGTATATTGCGTGTGAGCTCAAATTCAGGGTGATAGATGCAGCCATCCATGACCGGGGGGTCCATGCGAGGTAATTGGCTAAGCTGTCAGTAAAGGGAGGGATGGCATATGCTCACCTTCCTGTCACTCACCAGCCAATCATGGGCGTCTGTGAGCTCAGGCATACAAGAGGGCAGACAGCAATTTCCCTCCGAGTCTGTTATGCCCCCGCCCCTAAATACAGAGACCGGACATAAGTAAATACACACCCTCAATTTCACAATGAATATTTGCTGGTCGAAGAAGAGGCTTGCGTCTTGCTGCTCGGCCATAATGGCCTATATGATGAAGATAGCGCGTAACAGTTTTTGAGCTGGTTTGGGTGTCTTCTGCGATGTCCGCGGCCTTGGAACGGGGATTTTTCTCCACTGCTCTCTTCACGGAGCGAAGGCATCTTTCTGATGGTCCGGGTCGAGGCCGTGGATCCGTGGTGGTCTTACCTTCACTGTTGAACTTTATACGGTTGACAGAGGAATATTCAAATTGCCGGCTATTTGTCGCTGGCTGACGCTACTCTCTGACTGACCCACAATTCCACCTCTCTGAAAATCTGACAATTTAATGACTTATATTTAATGAACACGAGTCAGACTGCTGTATAAAGGTGCACAAAGTTGTGCTAAAGTTATGCAAGCACGCCTTGCACTCCAGGAGCTCAAGAACTGTCACATTTTCAGAGAGGTCGAATGTGTGCAGAGTTATTGGTTGTTTTTATATTTTCTAGAGTTTGGGTTTCATTTCCTTTCTAAACTTCTCTCAGTAATTATCTGGGTGGCTAGGGAGCGATGTTGTATTAGCTGGCTAGATTGGCAAGAAAAAAATCTCTGAAAATATCAGGGTATAGAAAAGTAAATGACTTTTCTTCTCACATGTCCAAGTGGTCTATTGTCATGTTTCATCTATCACTTTGTGTTCACCTGTCACAGATAGCATAAATGTACACTTTGGGCAAGATGGAAATCAGCAAATGAATAATCTGATCAGAATTCCAAAAACAAACCTATAATTTGATGTATTTTTATCTTTGAAACACATCTTAGCGCTGCCAGCATGATTTCACCGCCGCCTCTGCTGATGTGGTAACGGATAAACTGGCAACTCAGTGTAATTTTATGGCATGTTTTGTGTTAGGGGTGATTTTTGTAAACATGTGTTGACAGGCTCACAATGTGGTCCAATAATGTGTAGTGAGGAGATTATAGTCTCCTGACAAGAGCTTTTCAAATCAGTGTTTTTTTATTGTCTAGGTTTTATTTTCAGCCTTTTCTTTATAAATAGAAGTGACTTCAGAATTGCAAGAGAAACTTAAAACTGTGAAAGTGAACTTCCGCTTAAAATAACAGTCTGTGGGCTGCACGGTGGCGTAGTGGTTAGCACGTCCACCTCACAGCAAGATGGTCCTGGGTTCAAGTCCCAGGCTCGGCGAGGGCATTTCTGTGTAGAGTCTGCATGTTCTCCCCATGCCTGCGTGGGTTTCTTTTCGGGTAGTCCGATTTCCATCTACAGTCCACAGACATGTACATTAGGCTAATTGGCTGTTTCAATCTGACCCTAAATGTGAGTGTGAGTGTGGATGGTTGTATGTCTCGGCCTCGCACTGGACTGGAGAGCTGTTCGGGGTGTACCCCGCCCTCGCCCAGAGTCGGCTAACTTCCATTCGTCCCTTCTAGGATTAAGCAGTTCGGCAAATGAATGAGGAATAACAGCCTAATGTCTGTGTCGTACTTCAGCAAAAGGTCAAATTTTCATTGCCTTCTGTTTTGTCAGGGGTAAAATCACTCCATCGCTCCTGCCATCACAAACCCACTAAGCTGTGTTTCAGACAGAAGATGCAGGTGTTTCTTGCACTGTTCTGTAACTCGACTGCTGCCAGACAGCGTTTTAATGCTGGGTTTATTTGAGATTTCTGGCCAACAGGTGTTGATTGGATCGTGGTGTACAGTATTTAAGCTTGCTGTGATAAAATCCGCTCGGATTCTGATGATGGAGATTTCAGGTTCATGACCTGCCCAATGGATAAAGTCTGACACAGACAGAATGGGGTCAGGGCACCTTCAATCCCATGATGCTGTCACATGATCAGCCTTGGACTGCTTTGTGCTCTTTGTTACATATAAACTTAAAAATGCTGATTTGATAAAATTTGTATGATTGGGGGGGGGGGGGGGGGTAATTCCATTAATGTTAGCCAATCACTGGCACATGTTAGCACTTGAATTCGAGGTAGGTAAATAACGCTTTCCTGCAGGTGTGATCATTTGAAACAAGGTGGTCTGCTGGCATCATATGGAGGAAGCATGTGATAGCCTTCTTTTGGCGAAAGACCTGGTTTGGTAGCTGTCACGTGACGGGGAGAGTTGTCTAGTGGGTAGGCACATGCCATGTCGGAATTACGCAACTTCCCACTTGTGTTACATATACGTCACATTCAAGTGCTTTGTTGTCGGGAGCGAAATGAAAAATGGAGGACTCAAGGTTAAAGTCACTGTTCCCGTGACAACCGCTTCCTTATGATAGCTTCGCACCGCACCAGCAGATCAGTTTGTTTGTTATGGATAGAATGATAAATATTATTGTAGGTGCATCAAGACCAAGACCAAGAAAGGTGCAAATAAATTGCAGATAATAAAATTAAGTACACAAGCAACGGCTAACAACAGTTGGACTGATTAAAAAAAAAAAAAAAAGAATTACATACCATCCACTAGTGAGCCTGTTCCTCTTCTAAACCATGTTAAAAGGTGAAAGGTCACCACAACCTGGGAACTCATTAATTCATTCATTTTCTAAGCCGCTGAATCTTAATTAGGTCATGGGGAGGCTGGCGCCCATCTCAGCCGACTCGGGGCGAAGGCAGGGTACACCCTGAACAACTTGCCAGAACACATACAACCAACTTGGGAGCTCCTTTATCGAAATTCTTTCAGAATTTTCCACTGAACATTACTCGACTTCACGGGGCGTTCAGGTGTAATTTCCGTGTCAGCAACTTGAAATTCATTCATTCATTTGAAGAACTGTTTTGTCCTATTAGGGTCAGGGGTAGACTGGAGCCAAGGCAGGGTACACCTTGAACAGCTTGGCAATCCATCACAGGGCCAACACATACACAACCATACACACTTACACCTAGGGGCAATTTGGAACAACCAATTAGCCTAATTTGAATGTCTGGACTGTCGGAGGAAACCACAGCTCCCAGAGGAAACCCGCAAGTGAGCTGTTCAGGGTGTAGCCCGTACTTGCCTAGAGTTGGCTGAGATAGGCTCCAGCTTCTCCATGACCCTAGTAGGATTAATTGGTTGAGCGAGTGAGTGAGCGAGTGAGCGAGTGAGTGAGTGAGTGAGTGAGTAAGGGGTTTGTGGTGTAATTCTCACTAACAGGTTGGAATGGGGGCAATCAGTGGGACGTACTGTTGTGATAGGACAAAGATTTTAGATGTGGAGGAGTTGAAGGACTTAATAAGCTTAGCAGTTTAAAACACACAGCAAACGGAAAGTCTGTTCAAGCAGGGTCCTATCCTGGTGCATACTACCAGGACATAATACATAAAAATAACCCTGAAATATTACTGAATTCAATAAAATATTAATGGACACGAAATAATCAAAGTGGTAAGTAGAAGTTAAAGATTAGGATTAAAGTATTTATATGGAAAATACTGTATTATGCATAAATTTGTTTGCAATTGTAGCATTTCATTATAAAATAATTAAAGTGAACCTGTGGTGAATTAGTGTTATTAGCTATTTAAAATGATCACGATGACATCAGCGGTTCCGTGCGGTAACATCAGTCCATGCCCGTTTTCAAATTGCGCACGAGTGTTACGACTCTAGGCATGCTCAGAGACATGCTGCCTTTCTGATTGGCTGTTCCAGCCTGGTAGTGACGTGGACTCGTTGGATTGGCTGGGCTACATCACTGACCCGTGTAGCATAACATGGCCAGTGTTATCGGCCAGTGCTGGGCTGCACAAACAACAAGCGCAGAAATTCTGGAAAACATTTATTTTTGTTCCTAAACCAAGTGACGACAGAAAAGCTGAGTTGCAAAACGTTAGCTGCGTAAACCATTTTGGATTCACCGTCACGCTCATCTCTGGCAGCGTTCTCGTCCTCAGAGTCACTAGAATGTGACGTCTCACTGTCTCTACAAGTGACTTTAACCCAGTCCCGTCCAACATAATGTTGACGTAATTTTCGGGGGGAAATGACTGCTAACCATTGTTTCAGCCCCCACTAGTAATCCACGGGATAAATTTTGTGCTTTTTATGGTCACTTATGTTAAAGAAAGTGTCTGTATCACTTAAACATATTACATACACCCAAACATCTCAGCCAACACTGGGCAGGTGGGTACACCCTGAACCGCTTGTCATCCCAGGGCTAACACACACACACACACACACACACACACACACACACACACACACGCACACATTCAAACCCAGGGGCAATTTACAACAGCCATTTTGCATGTCTTTGGACTGTGGGAGGAAACCAGAGTACCCAGAGGAAACCCAAGCAAGCACATGGAGAACATATAAACTCCTTGCCGGGCCCGGGACTTGAACCCAGGACCTTTTTGGCAGATATGCTAAACACTACATGTTGACTAGTGTTAATGTACATATTTCTAAATATCTATATTTATTTATGTATATAATATTAATTATCATATTTTATTTTTATTTTTATAAAATTTGCAGTAAAATATTTAAAAGCAGTCTAATATCATACTTTAAATAAAATACTGGGACACAAAAAGGCACCACACACGAGGAGTGACCCACCTGACACGAAAAATTGATTTTAAAGTACATCTTGATTAAAGTTATCGAATCATAATAAGCTCCAGACTATAAAATCTACACCTGAAAGCCCTTTTTGTGCTTAGAGATCATCTTGGTGAACAGGTTGTGTGTGTGTGTGTGTGTGTGTGTGTGTGTGTGTGTGTGTGTGTGTGTGTGTGTGTGTGTGTGATATTTTATGCAGGAATGGAATATTAGTAATGGTTCCTTTTAAGAATCTGAAATGGTTAATTTACGCCAGGTCACATGACCTCTGTGGCAGTCCGATTAGCAAAGTCACCTTACGGAGTGGATTGCTGTTTTAGAAGCCACTATGTGCCTTTTGAGCTGCAGTGTATGTGTAATAAATGCCCTGTGAAAAAGTTTCAAGCATTTGAATTCATGATGGAAGCGTCTAAAATGCATATAATTGAATTCTTAACTGCATTTATTTGCCCTGAGAAGGCTGCCTTTTAGAGCCTGAAGTATATTCTGATTTGTGACCATGAACGCTTCAGTTTAACCCCTGATAAAGATTATGGAGCAAATATGATCTGATAGCATGATAGCCCAAGCTGGCTATTAGCCATATTTGACGAGAGGGAGTGGAATAACTCTTAATCTATCCACATATTGTTTTATTAAAATTCTTAAAAAATTAATTTATATACACGTATATTCATTCATTAATTTTCTAAGCCGCTTAATCTAATTTTTCGACTGTGGGAGGAAAAACCCACACACAGGGGGAGAACATGCAAACTCTTCTCTTCACAGAAACAGCCAAGCCTGGGAATCGAACCCAGGCCTTCTTGCTGTGAAACAGACGTGATAACCACTGCACCACAGTGCCACCTCTCTCTCTCTCTCTCTCTCTCTCTCTCTCTCTCTCTCTCTCTCTCTCTCTCTCTCTCTCTCTCTCTCTC
>JBCNYH010000004.1:16172092-16187146 GCA_039654325.1 Tandanus tandanus
TCTCTCTCTCTCTCTCTCTCTCTCTCTCTCTCTCTCTCTCTCTCTCTCTCTCTCTCTCTCTCTCTCTCTCTCAGCTTTCAACATTACTTGAACCCAGGACCTTTTTTGTCAGACATGCTAACCACTACC
The DNA here is from genome assembly GCA_039654325.1 of Tandanus tandanus. NCBI lineage: Eukaryota > Metazoa > Chordata > Actinopteri > Siluriformes > Plotosidae > Tandanus > Tandanus tandanus. The sequence continues at coordinate 16,172,222 of JBCNYH010000004.1, forward strand.
TGCCAACTATTGTTTATGTAAATATTTTTTAATATCTGTCCATCTAATCTGGATATCCATATATATTCTATCCCTTTAATACTTTACAGTGGGGCCATTTAGCATGCCACTAGCTGGTTAGCATGGAGATAGCTGGTTAGCTGATGGCCTGTAGTCCAATAATTGTTCAAATAAAATCACATTTGGTGAATAAAAACTGCCAAATTCTTTAAAATAATAATTAAAAAAAATACTGCCAAATGCTTTAATTTCATATTTTGTTCCTTTTCATGAAATGAGACGAAGAAAACGGTTTGCTAGCAGAAGTAGCTAGTGGCTCTAGATAGCGGCACATCCTGTTTGGTAGAGCCAGCTGAGATGCACTGTCCTGCAGACATCAGCATTGGGCCATACTGGGCACTAAATAGCCCATTACTCGTGTAACTGAAAAAGCTGAAAATGTCACGTTTTTTGGAAAAATAACTGTATAATTCTTTGGGGGGGAAACAAAAAATATTTGTATCATGAAATACATGTTATTTGTTTTCATGAATCAGTGGAAGCTAGCGTTAGCTTTAGCTTGGATCGAGACACTACCATTTCCATGTTTTATTTTTCTGCAGTGGGCGGCACGGTGGCGTAGTGATTAGCACGTCCGCCTCACAGCAACAAGGTCCCAGGTTCGGTTCCCGGGCTCCAGTGTTTCTGTGTGGAGTTTGCATGTTCTCTCCGTGCTTGTGTGGGTTTCCTCCGGTTACTCCAGTTTCCTCCCACAGTCCAAAAACATGCACAGTACACGAACTGGCTCTTCTCAAATTGCCCCTAGGTGTGAGAGTGAACGGTTGTATGTGTGTTGGCCCTGCAACGGCCTGGTGAGCTGTCCAGGGTGCACCCCGCCTTCGCCCAGAGTCGGCCGAAATGGGCGTCAGCCTACGCGCGACCCTAATTAGGATCAACCGGCTTAGAAAATGAATGAATTTTTCTGTGGTGACATTTGAGGTCTCAGTGTATGAGCAGATTTCCTAGTAGATTAGCCAATCAGAGCACACAACTGCTAGTATCTAGTGAACTAGGATAGAATATATACAGTATATGAAGTATAAGATATACCGTATGTCTGTTTTTGTCGCCAGTTTGCGTGCATGTGTAGGATGGAGGAGGGAGGTTTAGGTTTAGTTGAGGTAAAGGAGGCCTGTGTTTTTAAAATTCCATCATGAGTTCGTGATGCATGCCAAGAACACCCACATTCGGGACTCAGCGGAACGCAAAGGCACTCACAGTCAATTATAAAACGAATCAAAGGCAGAATGGGACAGGGAACGCAACAGACTGCCTCTGATTCATTTTATAATGAAATAGTGATCATCTGGATTGTGTGTGTTTATTATTCTCCATCACCTTTATCGCTCTTCAGGTGCAGCTCTTAACTATTCACTTTAAAAGGGTGCCAGGTACAGCTGGAACAGAATTAGTTTCCTTGATTTGCTTTCAATTATTTACCTTTTGGGGGTTTTTGGACCTCTCGGTACTGCAACCCACCTCCCGACATAAAAAGTCTAAAAGAACGTTTGTGTATTTCCTTCTCCAGGAGGCTCGGATACTGTTCTAAATGTTCCAGGGTATATTGCGCTGTATGCAAAACAACGTGAAAACATAATGACTGAAAAGTACTCTTGCAATGTTCTGTATTTTTTTGTCAATATGTAGAATTCTGGTCATTTCCACTGCATGTAAATCATGTAATGATATGTGAGATATGCTGTATATGTAAAATAATGGAAACTGAGTGATGGGGCTTATGTTGATGAATATTTTTTCACACGTCACCCTGTCAGGTAATCCGTATAAATGAAGGGCTGAAAGCCACAGTGGTCTAACCCTCAAAAAAACTGAAAAATGAGATAAGGTCATATTTTGACAGATGTGGATAAGGTCTATGTGTTCCAGAATGGCTCCATCATCTTCCTTAAGACCTTGAATCATATCGTGAGTATTATTCATGCTTCATTTTTTTTTTAATTCATATTGCAGAAACTTTCATGTCATTTTTTTTTCAAAAACAGCTTTCTGTTGGTTACACCACTCTGATTCTCAGCCCTTCAAATAACACACGGGTGGATGGATAGAAGAATTGGCCACCTGTCGATTTCCTGGTCCACACTCCAAATGGCTAGGGGGCAATAAATCACCAGATAGTTGAGGTATCTACATCATGATAAGAAATAAGGGAATGCACGGTCCCTCTTCCTAACAAAAGTTTGGATTACGCCCTTTATTTTGGACTGAGAGCATCCTTTGACCCTCCTGTGGCTCGCTATCGCCTCTTGAGGTATAAAGTGGTATTACAAGACAAGATGGCCACATTCCACATACTGTATAGACATCTTTGACGTAACATCAAATCCTTAGTTCCTTCACAATCTGCTGCTAATTTTTTTTTAATCTTTAAAACTTTATTGATACCATGATAACACACAGTTGAGTTTAAATCCAAACTACATTTCCATGGTAACAGTCCGTTTTTATCAACAGTTCAAATTGTAGCAGACACAGGTGAACTCAGCAGGTGCATAAGAGCTGTGTGATGAGACTTTTAGCATATACTACACAAAAACATAAAAAAGTAGATAAAAATGAGATTTTTACAAATGTTTACTTATTTTAACCGTGACAGAAGCGGGTCAGGTGAGCTCTGTGCATTCCGTGGCCTAACCACATCTTTTTATAGCCTACTCAATTAGACTTTAGTACATGCCACATGGGAACGTGAGTAAACTGCTGCACTGAGTGGACTCGCGCTTCACTTTACTCTCTATCTTTACGTACGCATGTTTCTGAAAACTTACGCATTCAAACATTATCGGAGCTCTACTTTTAGGCAGAGCCTGAATATTTATATTTATTTTCCCGTAACACCACGCACTGTTTTCTTACTTACATCATTTCTGCAAAAGAAAGTTGAGCGCAGTTTGGAACTCCAGCCGATTCGCTCGAGATTCCTGGGACCATTTCATCGATGCCTTTGATGAAATTCAACTGGAAGCAAACCCATTCTTCTCTTTCTCAGCGGTGTAGACGAAATAGACTCATGCATCTATGTTGTGTCTCTAAACATTGATCAATATTTAATTTGGTTTACTGGGATGAGAGACGCAACATGCCATGTGGTAACATAAAAACTGTCTCGAATCATTATCTGTGACAGGACCATGAGACGCACCAACGCTGAAGCATTTGAATAATTTAGATCACGGCGGTGAGTGGTGCGTCAATCTTGTGGCACATGTACTATCTCTACACTACTCCTGTGGTTTGGTAAAGTCTAAATTGACTCAGTCTTTAAAAAAATCAATTTCTTTCAATCCAGAATAAGTCGATAGCACCACTTGTCTAGAACAACAGATGCCTGCAGCACAGCCTTGAAATGCTGAGACGAGGACGCTACGTTCTCGGCTGACGCGTGACCCTAGGATTTAGGTTTTAGGATAACAGGATGGAGAAGGATGTGTGCTCCAGTCTGAACTTCTCCTTTCGAGAGACTGATGAACGAGGTGGACTCATTACCAGAGTCTCTTGAGTGTGTGTGTAAATAGGTAGCTAGAGCAATTAGCTCGGATCCTCGGTTTCATTAGCTTCACTGACTGGTGTTGCATGACTTCCACATGCAGCTTTCATTAACTCCAGGCAAACAAAACACTCGGCCAGCATATATTTACCTTTACAAAAACACAACACAGTATTTTATCTTTTATTTTAAAGGATTTTAGTATTAAATTCCTTACTTAGCCCTGCGATGGCCTGGCGAGCTGTCCAGGGTGTACTCTGCCCTCACCCAGAGTCGACTGAGATGGGCGCCTACCTCCCCGCGACCCTAATTAGGATTAAGCCGTTCAGAAAATTAATGAATGAATGAATGAATTTCTTATTTAAACATTAATTTAGCATTTATTTAATAGCAATTTAAAAATCCATTTAGCATTTTAGCATTTGTTAATAATACTAATAATTATAATAATAATTATTATTATTTTATTACTATTATTATTATTCACTCATTCATTTGCTAGCTCGATTAGTCTAACTAGGGTCACAGGGAGGCTGGAGTCTGTCTCGGCCGACTCTGGGAGAAGACAGAGTACACCCTGAACAGCTCACCACTCCATTGCAGAGCCAACACACACACAACCATTCACACTTAGGAGCAATTTGGAACCACCAGTTCGCCTAATGTGCACATCTTTGGACTGTCGGAGGAAACCTGAGTATCTGGAGGAAACCCACACAAGCACAGGAAGAACATGCAGACTCTACAGAGATGCCTTCGCCAAGCCCAGGACTCGAACCCAGGACCTAGCTGTGAGGCAGACGTGCTAACCCCTACACCACCATGCTGCTCTTATTATTATTATTATTATTATTATTATTATATTATTACTAGTACTACTACTATTATCATTACTATTACAAACTCTTGTCTTTTTTTCTATAATATTATGGTGCTTATACAGTAAACAATATATGATTGTTTTATACACATAGATAGATAGACAGACAGACAGGTAGATAGATAGATTGATAGATAGATAGACAGATAGATAATTAGTTAGTTTATTAATCCCAGAAGGAAATTCCCATTTTCCAGCAGTATTCACAGTGAACAGCGCAAACTTAAGCTATAAGAGACAAACTTAAATCAAAGGCAAATATAGCAAAAATTAATAGTTATACTAATTTATAGTATAAATTTTCTACATTTTTAATAATGTATTTGATATTTGTGCACTTTTGATCGGCAGAAGTTAAATTTTTGTACTTTAATGTAATTTTATATTATTCTAGTACATTTTGCTTTATTTATTTTTACTTTTTATGGTTCTAATTATTTACTGTTTATTTATTTATGTATTTATTATTTTTATTATTATTATTATATTTTAGTATTTCTCATTGCCGGATTGTGTTGAGAGGAGCCAGTAGAAGTGGCTCGGGCATCTGATCAGAATGCCTCCTGAACGCCTCCCTGGTGTGGTGTTTTGGTCATGTCCAACCGGGAAGAGACCCCGGGGTTGACCCAGAACACGCTGGAGGGACTACGTCTCTTGGCTGGTCTGAGAACGCCTCGGTGTCCCCCGGAAAAGCTGGAGGAAGTGGCTGGGGAGAGGGACGTCTGGACCTCACTGCTTAGGCTACTGCCCCCGCGAACCAAAACCGGACCAAGCGGAAGACGATGATGATGATGATGAAGGCACTGCCGGATGTGTATCCGCTGTTCTCTTGTGGTATTAAAGTGCTTTTGATCGGCGTCCTTGTCCAACAGGGAAATATAATGTAATGAAATATAATGTCCCTATAGTGTTTTAATTAAAGAAAATGATTTTGAAAGGATAGTAATGAGTATTCTCTTGTAATAGCTTGACTCCTTTGACATACTCCCGTCTGCCTTTCCTCTGAAAAAATTTAATTCAGGCATCTTTAATTAGAAGTTCATTCATTTTTCATCAAATTTTGAGTCAGGCTGCTTTTCGAGGCAGATTCATTTTCAGAGTCTTTTATTGGACATAGTTCACTGCACTGGAGTATAATGAGGAGAATTTTCCTCTCTTTCGCCTGTTTCTACTGCGGATCTCTAGAGATTGGACTTGTTCTCTGGGCTGCGTTCCTGGCGGTATCTGTAGATGAACTTTCTCATCCCCACTTCAGTCATTTCCCAGTGTGTGTTATCTGTTAGCATTAAAAAGTCCAGGGTATCCAGGGGTGTGGACGTAAGATCCGAGAAGGGCAGATGAGACCTGCACATTAGATGCAGCTCATTTCCACCACAGAAAACTTTTCTGAGCTTTGAGTTCTTTCTCAGTTCCTTTTCGGGCTGAGTAATTCTTTTTCTCCAGCCAGGGTCTTTAAACGTATCCACAAAGGCCCACTTTGGCTGCAGCTTTTCATTGAAATTGAAATTGAAGGTACACTTGCAGTCCAGGATGAACTGATTAAACATGCGGAATCAGGTGGCTCCTGCTCGGCTGGAATCAAACCGTGACCTTGGTGGATAAGATTAAAACCCCCTCGTCTGAGTGTATGCGATTCCATAGGGAGAACCCTTCCAGGAACGTAAAACCCTTAGGAACCGGAGGCAATGCTAGTTTCTTGAGTCCCTCTCAGATATGTCGCACAACAGGCATACAAGCGGTCCGCGACAGAAAATTGGACAAAGTCCTAGGACAGTTGTGGGCGTGTCTTATGAAACTCATCTGCTGTGTGACGGAGAATGCCATGGTTGACACTTGTTGTGAAGTCTTGTATGTAATTACCTAGGTCTGTTGTGTGATGCCCTACTGACGGCCCTTTATCCTACTAGGGCGGGGAGGCTGGAGCCGATCGACATTTAAATTTACATTTAAGGAGTTTGGCAGACGCCTTTATTCAGAGTGACTTTCATTAATCACCTTAAGGTGCAGTGACCCGATAGCAGCAGCTTGGTGGTTCTGGGGCTTGAACCCCGACCAGTAACCACTGAACCACTGTGCCATCAAGTCAGTCCATCGCTGGGTCAACACATACTCAACCATTCACACTCACACCTGGGGCAATTTTGAACAGTTAGCCTAATGTGTATATCTTTGGACTGTGGGAGGAAACTGGAGTACCAGGAGGAAACCCACGCAAGCTTGGGGAGAACATGCAAACTCATCAGAAACATCCTCACCTAGCCCAGGGGAAGAACCCAGGGCTTTATTGCTGTGAGGTGGATGTGCTGAGCACCATCGCCGTGCCGTCAATATTGTACTATATTGTACTGTTTTCTTAAAATAGTCCAAAGATTGTTAATAATGACGTTATGTATACCCACATGTATCGTACAACATTTTTCCTGCAATATTAGGTTGAACCGTATGGTGGTCGTACTTCAACCAAGTAACGCAGGAATATCATACCTGGAGTTGGCGGCACGGTGGCGCAGTGGTTAGCACGTCCGCCTCACAGCAAGAAGGCCTGGGTTTGATTCCTGAGCTCGGGGCTTTCTGTATGGAGTTGCATGTTCTCCCGTGTTTGTATGGGTTTCGTCCGGTTTCCTCCCACAGTCTAAAAACATGCACAGTAGGCTAATTGGTTGTTACAAATTACCCCTACATGTGAGTGTGAATGGTTGTGTGAGTGTTGGCCCTGCGATGGCCTGGCAAGCTGTCCAGGGTGTACCCCGCCCTCGCCCAGAGTTGGCTTAGATGGGTGCCAGCCTCCCCGCAACCCTAATTCGGATTAAGCGGCTTAGAAAATGAATGAATGAATGAATACTTTAAAGTTTGCTAACTGCAGTCTTCTGTGCCAGGGCATATAATCTCGACCCATCCGTGTAGTTTGTGTAATTTCTTGTATTGGTTATGGCACCGAGAGTCAGGTGGGGAAACAAATCAGAAACCATCCAGTAACTATCTAGTTCCCTTCTCTAAACGTAATGGTCAGATCAGCACAACGCATCACCCGCTCTGAACTGCCAGCCATCCAGGATGTCTACACACAGCGCTGTAGGAGGAAGGCCCTCGGGCAGACGGTACAGGAGCATCCGGACTCATACCAGCAGATTCAGGGACAGTTTCTACCCGCAAGCCATCAGGCTACTGAACTGCTGATATACCGGGCTATTTTCACACAACATGTTGCACACTTACTGTACACACTGTACATGTGCACACCATTACCTCTGCACTACAGCCACTTCAGAATTCCTACTCCTCCTACTATATATATATTTTTTTCAACTTCTTTTCACTTTTTTCAATTTATATAATTTTTATTTTTTACTTTATATTTTATCTAAATGTTCTTATGTGCAATATTTGTTTCTTATGTGCAATATTGAGAGGGCTCTGAGTCTAAGAATTTCACTGCTGGTAGTGATGTTCCATTGTTACCTGTATGTGACAAATAAACTTGAAACTTGAAACTAATGGGATCCTGATCACAACCAGTGATTGACAGGACTTCAGAAACAAGCACAGATCAACAAAACGCCCATACTTTGAACTAAAGTAGTGTTTCTGTCCATAATCCCTAAAAAAACTGCTTTCGCTGATGTCTGGTTTGTATCATAATTCTTTTTTCTGTTTAACAGAGATCTTCAGGCGGATTGGCGATCCCTCTTTGTGCTTTCCAGGGCACCGTGTCCCTCCAAGCACCCACAGGCAAAACCCTCTCCCTCTCCACCTACGAGGTGAGCAGTGATGGCCTCAGGATCTCCCCCAACAATGCCAAGAAGGTCGAGGTTTACCGCTCCAAATCTGTGGGCCACGAGCCCAGCGCGGAAGAGCCTAACTCCGGCAGTGGGGGTGGTGGAGGGGTGGCCGATACCAATGTGAGGATCCATCTGGAGGTTTTGGAGATCTGCGACAACGAAGAGGCCATGGACAGTGTTTCTATTGTGTCCAACATCAGCCAGTCGTCGACGCATGCACGCTCGCCATCGCTGCGCTACTCTCGTCGTGAAAACCGCTTTGTGTCGTGTGAGCTCGGAGAGACAGCTTCATACTCACTGTTGATCCCTGGCTCCAGCCCGGATGCTGACGGCCTCAACATACACATCCCAGATACGGTGGAGGCACACCGGCAGAACAGCCGGCGCCAACGGAGTGAGGCAGGCGGCTACCGTGAGGAGATCCAGCTTCTCAACGAGGTCTACAAGAAACAGGAGGGAGAACTGGATAACTGATATTAGCACAGGCTTATAGAACTTTGCTAATGAATATCTTCAATGAGGAGTGTTACTCGAGAGGTACTGTAGGTACGGAAGAATAAGGATCTAAGCTGGGATAAAATTCCTTTTAAAAGCTTGCTAGAGATCTAGTGTACCCCTGAGGGAAGAAATACGCTGCCCAGCTCTAAAAAAAAAAAGTCGCACACTCTAATATTTTGTTGGACCACCTCTAGCCTTGCTCACCGCGCATGATCACCTTGGTATTGTTTTGACAAACTTAACAAACTGCTCAATTCCATTAGGCTGGAGCCTATCTCAACCAACTCTGGGCGAAGGCAGGGTACAACCTGAACAGCTCGCCCGTCCATCACATGACAACACTCACTCAACCATTCACACTCACTCTCACACCTAGGGGCAATTTGGAACAGCCAATTAGTCTAATGTGCCTGTCTTTGGACTGTGGGAGGAAACCGGAGTACCCGGAGGAAACCCACACAAGCATTTACATTGACTTTTCTGGCATTTGGCAGACGCCCTTATGCAGAGTGACTTACATTTATCATTTTTACACAACTGAGCAAACTGACGGTTAAGGGCCTTGCTTAAGGGTCTAACAGTGGCAGTTTAGTGGTACTGGGGCTTGAACCCCCAACCTTTGGATCAGTAAGCCAGAGCCCTAACCACTGAGCCACCAATGCCTGCATGGGGAGAACATGCAAACTCCACATAGAAATGTCCTTGCCAAGCCGCTGTGAATTGATGAAAATCGAACCACTCCATAAAGTCATCTCCGGCACATCCCAAAGACTTTCAATAGGGTTAAGGTCAGGACTCTGGGGTGCCGATACATATGTGAAAATGATTCCTCATGCTCCCTGACCCACTCTTTTTCACACCTTTCACCATCAGGGAAGAAAAAGTGCATTGATGTGATAACCTGCTCATTCAGTACATTCAGGTCATCAGCTGACTTCATTTTATTGCTACATTAATGTTGCTGAGCCTCGACCGGACCAACTGGAGCTACAATGCCATGGAGATTACACGCTGTGATCAAGGCTCAAGGCGGTTCAACTAAATATTAGAGTGTGGGACATATATAATTAAATGGAGAGGTTTAAAAAATGTAAGATTTGGAAACATAAAGCATTCTTTTTATTTGTTCTTCTGGGGGAACACTTAGAAGGATTTATGTGGAAGCCTACAGTAGTGGGGTTGACTTCCAGCAAGCACTCCAAGTACTCTTATTTCAACTATTCATTTTTTTGCCAGTAAGTATTAAAATTGGGCAACACAGTGGTGTAGTGGTAAGCTCGAGGGTCCTGGGTTCGAGCCCTGTGGCCTGCATTAGTGTTTTTGCTTGCATGGGTTTCATCTGGGTTCTCCGGTTTCCTCCTACAATCCAAACACATGCAAAGACATTAGGCTAATTGGATTTTCTCAATTGCCCCTAGTAATAAATGTGAGTGTGAATATATGTGTGTCTGTACTGCCCTGCAATGTTTTGGCGAGTTGTTCAGGCTGTCCTTCCCTTTACTTGGAGTCGGCTGGGATGGGATCCAGCCCTCCCGCGTCCCTAATGAAGGCCAAAGCAGTTTATAAAATGAAATGAGATGAGTATTTACATTTATTTCTTGAAGTCTTCCCTTCGAAACTTTTAGGAGGTCCGTTTTGTGTTTCACTGTTATGTCACGCCAAATTAACCCGGACCCCACGGATCCTCGTGCTAGTAAAATAGGTCAGAGGCTGAGGATACTTCATGCGGAAGGAGGATCAGCTGGCTCACACAAACAGCGTGATATAATTATGGAGCATACTGACATTGTGTGATGTCTTCGGTTGCCATGTTGCGCACAGACGTCGAGTTGATATGAGTCCTCACAGACGTCATCTCTGTATTTGGAGACTTTAACGATATAATCACGTTAAAAATCCTGTTCGGGAGGAGTTCGTTGAAAAGTCAGGGTTCTTCCTATTGGATGTTGTGTTTGGTTATGTTAGTAACCAGGTGGGGAGGGGTTCAGTATTTGTTTCTCCTACTGTCAGAAAGGAGAGGTTTCGGTGCGGGGCTCTGATGTTTACAGTTCGTTGGAGTGTCTCTTAGGATCCGGTTACAGAAAGCCATTTCTCTCACACAGTGTAATGTTATTAGATTATTTTAATCAGCCTGTCAGAAGATAAGGCCACTGGGAATTCCGTCAGCCCTGCTGATTACCACTATCGGCTCATTAGTGTGAACGGATCTCTGTCTTCAAAAAGCTTTGAGGAACATTTCCCCCAATCAGTAAAGCTATTTACATGATACACAACGGTCATAAAGAGAAACAACACAGGACACAGTGTTTATGTGCGCTTACTGGGGGGGGGGGGGGGGTACGGTATGGTGGCGCCGTGGTTAGCACGTCTGCCTTACAGCAAGAAGGTCCTGGGTTTGAGTCCTGCGCTCAGCGAGGATGTTTCTGTGTGGAGTTTGCACACTCCGGGTACTCCACTTTCCAGTCCAAAGATATGCATATTAGTTTAATTGGCTGATCCAAATTGCCCCTAGGTGTGAATGTAGGTGTGAATGGTTGTGTGTGTTGCCCTATGAAGGTCTGGCGAGCTGTTTAGGGCATAACCCGCCTTCGCCCAGTGTCGGCTGAGATAGGCTCCAGCCTCCCAGCGACGCTAATAAGATTTAGCGGTTCAGCAAATGAAAGAACGAAAAGCGGGTTAAGATTTTTTTCTAGTTCGACTAAAAGGCAGTAAAACAGTTATTATCGAAAAGTAACTACAGTTTATTGATTTAATCTGTATTCGTCTTTAGTAAGCACTTTATTCTTGGTCAGGATCATGTGATCTGGAGCCAATCCCTTGAGCACGGGCTCTTTAAAACCTCAGTAGTTTAACAGTCTTCTCTCACACATTCGTCCCACGTAGCCGGTTGATATGTGAGCGCTGTAGCTGGGGTTACTGCGGCCATTCCGTGACCATTCAGGGGGATTTTGGAGGTGGTCTCATACAAAAAAAAATGGCCTGGAGGAAACGTGCACTTGCCTGAGAAACGTGAGCATTTGAATTGCATACATCGCAGCCGTCACATCTACCAGCAGTAACTGCGATGTGTACGTGGCAGTCGCTGTTCTGTGTACATATATACCTCCCGGGAAATCTATGGTATCACCCAGTAAGCCATGCATCACAGATGCAGCGGTTGAATTGATCCGGCGTTTGACCCATAGTGACGGCCAAACTTTCCGTGAATGTTAGCCACGCCCACTGGAAAAGTGCACAGAACACTTATAATAATAAAAATCGGTTCACGCCCCCGAAAGGCTAAAACTCATCTACCGTGAAGTCATTCCAGTGATGTGCTTCCGAAGCTTAAAAGACATTGTCATTTCTATACCTTCCTTCAAGTTAATCTGACCTAACACTAGCGATACTTCATCAAAGACTTTACAGCTATCAAAGTTCTGATATACAGTAGAAATATGGCAGCATAATACCTCCTGATACCTCCAGATTCTCATAGCGCAGTGTCTCCAGAGCGAGTGGTTGAATGCTTGCAGGATTTATATGGGATCATCATCATAACCAGAAGGATTACCATTATGGAGCTGATCCAAACATCATAGCAGGGTCAGACGTCTGGAATCTAGTTTTCTTAAACTGCTTCCCTCCTGCTTGATAAGAAGAACGACTAGCCTTGGTGGTGGAGGAATTTCCGACAGCACCGTTAGCACTGAGTTCCAGCCACAGAGGTTTTATTTTTTCCAGGCCAACACAGAATGGATCTGTCATTGCATAAGCGGGGAAATGAACAAACAAGCTGCGCAAGGCTTAATTGTGGAGATGATTTGCTCAGCGGTAGGCTGCAGCTAGTCAGCTGTGCATGATTTGAGTGAAAAGGCAATGAAAAAAAAAAAAAAACAATCAGATGCAGAGTGTTTACTGTTCTGTAGCTTTCACTGCCTCGTGTGTGTGTGTGAGAGAGAGAGAATGGAGTGAGTAAGGGGCAGCATGCTGGTGTAGTGGTTTGCATGTCTGCCTCTCAGAAAAAAGGTCCTGGGTTGGAGTCCCGGGGTTTCTATGTGAAGTTTGCATGTCCTCCTGGTACTCCAGTTTCCTCCCACCGTCCGAAGACATGGACATTATGCTAACTGGGTACTAACTGGGAGTGAGAGTGAGTGTGTATGGCTGTGTGTTGGCCCCGCAATGCTCCGGCAAGCTTGTCCAGGTTGAACCTCACCTCCTCCCAGAGTCGGCTGAGAGAGGCTCCATGAAAAATGAGTGAGCGAGAGACCGACTGGTCGTATTAGATTACATACGTTCGATTTTATATGGAACCTTAAAAGGATCCAGCAGAGGATGAGATGAAGGTACTGTACGGGTTCTAGCCTTGACATACATGCTGAAAGTGCTTAATAAATTACAAGGTGGTCTAAGAGAAGATATACTTTCTGATCGAGGAACCCTCTGTTGTTGAGTTCTAGCCGAGTGGAACCTATTTCAGGGTTCCACCAGTGAGGGAGTAGAATACCTTTAAGGGTTCTAGCTGGATCATGCTTTCTGAGGCTGGTGAAATAATTCGGAGGCGACCAGAGAGATGATGTTCTATTGGACACGCCTCTGATAGAAGAGAACCTCCAAGATTTCCACTAGAGATAAACCAAAGCGCTTTGATGGTATTCCAGATGAACATTTTTGAAGTGTCTTCCAAAGAGCCCTTAAAGTTTCTGGATAATCAGAGATGTTTGTGGTTCTCCCTGAAATATTCTTCTATAGGGAAAAACAACCACATCTATAAAGGGTTCCTTATTCTCAATCATCTTTCACTCATTCGCTGAACCGCTTAATCCTACTATTAAGGTCGGCGACACGAAGGTAGGGAACACCCTCAACAGCTCACCAGACCATCGCAGGGCAACAGGCACACAACCACTCACACTCAAACCTAGGGGCAATTTGGAACAGCCAGGTAGCCTACTGTGTATGTCCTTGGCTGTGGGATGAAACCAGGGTACCCGGAGGAAACCCAAGCGAGCACGGGGAGAACCTGCAAACTCCACATAACAACATCTTTGCCAAGCCCGGGACTCGAACCCAGGACCTTTTTGCTGCTAGGCGGACGTGCTAACCACGTTTCCACCTTGCCACCCTCAGGTTCTTTATTGGACGACCCGAAAGAGATTTCAAAGGTTCTGGATTTAATAAATGTATTTAGTAAATGTGTGGAAATGACTGGAGGAGATCAGAGAGAGGACTAGGGTGTTAGGGTTCTACACAGAACCTTGAAGTGTTCCCCTCAGATTTAACCTGTGCTGAATGTTTGGAGGCGATTAAAGGGAAGAGAAGTCTGAACTAACGTCGTGTTCAAACAAAAGAGTAAATACATGTGAGTGGAAAGGAAGGTTCTAGAAGAGCCGAGGCTGTACTGGAGAACGTCAAGTTCTGCATCTCAATACTCGGAATGTACTAACGTCACGTATCTATCCGTGTAGAACGTTCATTGAGAATGTGAGTGATAAAGTAAGTAAGCAACAATTCGGATGTTCTAAGCCGCCCTCTTACCCGTGTTTTGACCTGGATGTTTAGCGTTGGCTAAGCTAGCTAACAAGCGTAGTAGCTTGTAGTTCTTCAGTCATTTAGAGGTTCCAGATGAATTCTGGGATACCGTAGTATGGCATAGAGTGGTATCTTTTGGATTCTACAGATGTAGAAGATAACCCAGGGACTGATGAATGTATTAAATATTCAGACCTCCTGTGTATCACTGTGCACCAGCAGTACGGAGGTATGTGTATTCAGATGCAGCCTAGGTCTCTGTTTTAGCATTCCGTCCATCTCGCAGCAGCAGCCGTCCTTGAGACTGTCAATGGGCTGAAACAGTATCAGAAGGGTGTGTGTGTGTGTGTGTGTGTGTGTGTGTGTGTGTGTGTGTGTGTAAGAGAGAGTAGATAAGTTAGTAAATGTAAATATTGTTAGTATTCAAGCTCAGGCGCAGGTCACATGGGAACCCGGAATACTAAAGAGTGACTGTGGACCTCAATCAGACGATTAGTTCTTACCCGATGAGTCATCTCGTGTGTGTGTGTGTCTCTGTCTATGTATGTGTGTGTGTGTGTGTGTGTGTGTATCAGTATGCTGATTGCTTATCTCTGTGCTTTGTGCTTTTGGTGGATTTATGTTTCATTTTTTTCTGTAATAATCTCTCTCTCTCTCTCTCTCTCTCTCTCTCTCTCTCTCTCTCTCTCTCTCTCTCTCTCTCTCTCTCTCTC
>JBCNYH010000004.1:16253795-16264333 GCA_039654325.1 Tandanus tandanus
CCCGGTGCCAGAACAAACCCATAGAGAAGGGTGACGAACATAGCCCTCTGTCCTGAAAAACAGGGGGCTCCCACCACCCCACACCCCCCCCCCCCCCCCCCCCGCCCACACACAGGGTGCAGGGCGTCGGGTACTACGACATTTGTAGGAAGGAGAAGTGTGAGGGTGAGACTGAGGAGGAAATGAGCGGCCATTATAAAGGCTTCCTCCATCAACACCCTGCTACGAAGGGCATCACAGCAGAGACCGTTAGCACTTACCTCACTACAAATCCTCCAAAACTATGAAACGGATGAGCTCACTGAGGGGGTTGTGATCCTGACAGACACTGTTTGGTGACAAATACACCTCTACATACTGCAGCCCTACTGTTAACTACGGTCCTGCTGCATCAGAAGTGCATGTGAGGACCACCCAGAAGCAGCTCCATCATTTTTAACCACATACACATCAAGAGTTACAGAGACCGCCCTTGTGTCCGAAATGGTTCACTGCTGAGGTCTGATATAGCTGGCTGATACATGAGGACCATGGCTGGGATTACCGCTGCCATTCGGCCGGATTTTGGGGGCAAACTGTCACAAAAATATGGACAGAGGAAAAAAGTACTTGCCTGAGAAACATGAGCATCTGCACTGCATACATCGCAGCCGTCATGTCTACGGGCAACAACTGCTATGCATACGTTCCATTTACATTTTAACTTCCAAGAAAATCTACAGTAACTTCCAGTAGGCCATGTGCGCCTCACAAATGCATTCACAGTTGCAACAAATTCATTTGTCCAGCGCTTGGCCCACAGTTCATTTCAACACGAGCAAACTTTCGGTCCACATCCTCCTGATTCTCAGTGTAGTTCCCCAGCTCTCACATAGGTTGAGGCAGAACATTCAGGGGATAATGCCCCCCAGAAGGCTAACAATCGTCTACATCTGACCCTACCTTTAACCCTACCCTCTGACACTACCTCTAACCCTACCTTTAATCTTACCCTCTGATCCTACCCTCTAACCCTACCTCTAACCCTACCTTTAACCTTACCCTCTGATACTACCCTCTGACCCCACCTCTAACCCTGCCTCTGACCCTACCTTTTACCCTACCCTCTGACCTTACCTCAAACCCTACCCTCTAACCCTACCCTCTGACCCTACCCTCTAACCCTACCCTCTAACTCAACCTCTGACCCTACCCTCTGACCTTACCTCTAACCCTACCCTCTGACCCTACCTTTAACCCTACCCTCTGATCCTATCTCTGATAAGAAAGAAAAAACAATAACAGGCTACATGCTAGCTAGCTAGTTAGCTCAGATATTGTCCTTAGGCATTTTTCAGCTTAAGCTTAGCATCTCACATTTCCCAGTTGCCTAGCAACTCTAATCACACTTTACAATGTTCCATTTGTATACACCTGCTCATGTACCTCCTTATTTCTCAGAGGAAAATATCCAAAACATCCTCTTCTAAAGAAGGTACTTACAGAAGCTCCGCTCCCAAGATCATGTGCACCTTGTCTCCTGAGTGGTTGCTCCGGAATTCGAGGCGGAACAGGTGATTGGCTCCAACCTGCCGTGACATCATAATGCCTCCGGTGGTGCGTGTTGGTGAGAGGTTCAGCTGCTCCAGCTGACACGGCCCCACCCAGATCTGATCCCTCAGCGCGTAGTCCATCACCGTATAACTCTCTTCACTAAGACAGAATGAGAGAGAGAGAGAGAGAGAGAGAGACTTTAGAACTCCTCAGAGTCCTTGAAGACTAAAACATTTTAAATACCGTGAGCAATGATCACTTATTGCTTGACCTGTACGCACGCTGAGTGAGGAGACCTCATCCAAGCGCAAGTCATCAAGACTGTTGGCTTTTTAATTTTTAAATAAGCAGTTTCCCTTGCAGTAAACATCCCATAAGCTCAGAACTCAGATATTCCTATTGTGCTGCACGCTCACATGACCTACAAACACGCCCACACTCACTACAACATGCAACTGGAAATATCCGCCACATAACAAAATAACCCCCCACATACTCAAAGCTGACCAGAACACCGTTTATAAGACGGCGTGCGTGCACATGCTCCCGAGTCTGTGTGTAAGAGTAGATGAGAACGAGAAAGAAGACACGCCCAGTATAAGTGTGTGAACTTCCCTCCGGCTGCAACCCTTGAACTTCCCTTAACTATCCAGCACATGCCTAGACATATTACAGGTAAAATCATGCTCCTGTTTGCTTTATGCCAGCTCATTAAACCAGGTTCAGCCAAGTGCACTCGGTGTGAGACGGCAGTGGGATTTGGTATCACTTTACCTGAAGTGTAGCGAGCGAGACTTCTTTTTTTTGAAACACATATTCATACATGTGATTATTTTAGCCCTTTAGAGCGGAAAGTTTTCCTTTAAAGCACCTCGCATTAGGGATATTATGGTTCTGATCAGTGTAAAGCTGCGCTACACTCCATGTGGTCGCTGAAAAAGGAAGACGAGTCAGGAATCTCATTTGGAGACTACAGAAGCCTAAGGTGATCATTCACTCATTCATTCACTCATTCATTCACTCATTCATTCATTCATTCACTCATTCATTCACTCACTTATTCATTCATTCATTCACTCACTCACTTATTCATTCACTCACTTATTCATTCATTCATTCATTCATTCATTCACTCACTTATTCATTCACTCATTCATTCATTCATTCACTCATTCATTCACTCGCTTATTCATTCACTCACTTATTCATTCACTCATTCATTCATTCATTCACTCATTTATTCACTCACTTATTCATTCACTCATTCATTCATTCACTCATTCATTCACTCACTTATTCATTCATTCACTCATTCATTCACTCATTCATTCGTTTACTTATTCATTCACTCATTCATTAATTCATTCACTCATTAATTCATTCACTCATTCATTCATTCATTCATTCACTCATACATTCATTAATTCACACATATATTCAGTTACTCATTCATTCAGTTAATCATTTATTAATTCATTCAGTTATTCATTCATTCAATCACTCACTCATTTATTTATTCACTCATTCATTTATTCACTAATTCATTCACTCACTCATTCATTCAGTTACTCATTCGTTCATTCATGCATTCACTCATTCATTCACGCACTCATTCATTCACTCATTCATTCACTCACGTATTCATTCATTCACTCATTCATTCACTCAATTTAATTCATTCACTCATTCATTCACTCATTCATTCGTTCACTTATTCATTCATTCACTCATTCATTCGCTCACTCATTAATTCATTCACTCATTCATTCACTCACTCATTAATTCATTCACTCATTCATTCATTCATTCATTCACTCATACATTTATTAATTCACACATACATCCAGTTACTCATTCATTCATTTAATCATTTATTTATTCATTTATTCATTCAGTTATTCATTCATTCAATCACTCACATTTATTTATTCACTCATTCATTTAGTCACTAATTCATTCAGTCACTTATTCATTCACTCACTTATTCATTCACTCGTTCATTCACTCATTCATTCATTCATTCACTCATTTATTCACTCACTTATTCATTCACTCATTCATTCATTCATTCACTCATTCATTCACTCACTTATTCATTCACTCACTTATTCATTCATTCACTCATTCATTCGTTCACTTATTCATTCATTCACTTATTCATTCACTCATTCATTAATTCATTCACTCATTAATTCATTCATTCATTCACTCATACATTCATTAATTCACACATATATTCAGTTACTCATTCATTCAGTTAATAATTTATTAATTCATTCAGTTATTCATTCATTCAATCACTCACTCATTTATTTATTCACTCATTCATTTATTCACTAATTCATTCACTCACTCATTCATTCAGTTACTCATTCATTCATTCATTCACTTATTCATTCACGCACTCATTCATTCACTCATTCATTCACTCATTCATTCACTCACGTATTCATTCATTCACTCATTCATTCACTCACTCTTTAATTCATTCACTCATTCATTCACTCATTCATTCGTTCACTTATTAATTTATTCACTCATTCATTCACTCACTCATTAATTCATTCACTCATTCATTCACTCACTCATTAATTCATTCACTCATTCATTCATTCATTCACTCATACATTCATTAATTCACACATACATTCAGTTACTCATTCATTCAGTTAATCATTTATTAATTCATTCAGTTATTCATTCATTCAATCACTCACTCATTTATTTATTCACTCATTCATTTATTTACTAATTCATTCACTCACTCATTCATTCAGTTACTCATTCGTTCATTCATGCATTCACTTATTCATTCACGCACTCATTCATTCACTCATTCATTCACTCACGTATTCATTAATTCACTCATTCATTCACTCACTCTTTAATTCATTCACTCATTCATTCACTCATTCATTCGTTCACTTATTCATTCATTCACTCATTCATTCACTCACTCATTAATTCATTCACTCATTCATTCACTCACTCATTAATTCATTCACTCATTCATTCATTCATTCACTCATACATTCATTAATTCACACATACATTCAGTTACTCATTCATTCATTTAATCATTTATTTATTCATTTATTCATTCAGTTATTCATTCAATCACTCACTCATTTATTTATTCACTCATTCATTTATTCACTAATTCATTCAGTCACTCATTCATTCAGTCAATCATTCATTCAGTTACTCATTCGTTCATTCATGCATTCACTTATTCATTCACTCATTCATACATACATTCAGTTACTCATTCATTCATTCATTCATTCTTTCTTTCACTCATTCATTCATTCATTCGTTCACTTATTCATTCATTCATTTATTTAGTTATTCATTCATTCATTAATTCACTCATTCACTCATACATTCATTCATTCATTAATTCACACATACATTCAGTTACTCATTCATTCAGTTAATCATTTATTTATTCACTTATTAATTCAGTTACTCATTCATTCAGTCATTCATTCACTTACTCATTCGTTCATTCATGCAGTCACTCATTCATTCATTCACTCATTCATTCAGTTACTCATTCATTCAATCACTCACTCATTTATTTATTCACTCATTCATTCATACACTCATTCATTCACTTATTCATTCACTCATTCTGTTTCTCATTCGTTCATTTACTCATTCATCCACTCATTCACTGCGATGGCCTGGCAAGCTGTCCAGGGTGTACTCTGCCCTTGCCCAGAGTCGGCTGAGATGGGCGCCAGCCTCCCCGCCACCCTAATTAGGATTAAGCGGTTCAGAAAATGAATGAATGAGGATCCACTCATTCATTTATTCATACACTCATTCATTCACTTATTCATTCACCCATTCTGTCACTCATTCATCTGATAATTGCCACCATGATAAACCTCCGTCCTCCTCTGTGTATGTCCTGTTAAGATCCTCTTATTAAGGCAATTCATTTTCACTCTTTTGCCAAACGTCTTCCTGTTTAAAGGCATTAATCAAGTTCAATATTTATCGGGTGCTAAGAAACAGCAGTGGTGAGGAGAAATTACAAGACACACAACATTAGGGTCTGGCTCTTAGGAGGCTACGTTAAGTTTGACTGATAAGTCAGATCAGAAGTACCGTAACATTCCTGTCCTGCTACTCTGTTTCACCTTGAGTATACACACAAAGAAAGAAGGAAAAAAGCAGTGTATGGATGGGAAAAGGTGTGAGAGAGAGAGAGAGAGAGAGAGAGAGAGAGAGAGAGAGAGAGAGAGAGAGATGAGACGAAAGGAGAAAACTGAGGAAGAAAGGCAGCAGAAAGTAGAAAGAAAGAGAAGAGAGGAGACAGACGGGCCTAAAAAGGGGAAAGAACAGATATTTCAGGGTTACATAAGCACGGACATGAGGAAAATATAGATGAAAGAAAAGAAGGGAGTAGAAAAGAAGGGAGGAGAAAAGAAGGGAGGAGAAAAGGAAAAATAATACGAGTGGCGTGTGTTAGTGCAGTCTGCAACATATAAACATACCCGAGGGTCTGTCACATTCACTCACACCAGAGTTCTCATCAGAACAATCAGGTGCAACATACCGGAACTTTCATCAGAACCACACACACACACACACACACACACACACACACACACACACACACACACACACGCGCCACTGGGTGCTCATGCAGCATGCCTCTTTTCACACTTTGAACGAATAACCCGATTTATTTTCCCTTAGAAGTCACTCAGAACAGCTGGCCACACACGCCAACATCTGGGAGGAAATGAATATCAAGTTGATTCTAAGAAATCGTCGCTTTTTCCAAGCAAGTGGTGCATTCCCGAAACGCAGGAGGAGGGGGAAAAAACTCAGAAACAGAAGAAAAGAGATCTCATAAAGACTGACAGCGTATCTAAAAGCACGCTTGGAGAAGACGAGCCAATTCTGAAGCCAAATATTGCAACAACAAAAAAAAGAATGTATGATCAAAAAAATGTGATACTGGGAACTGTTTGTCCTACAGAACACACACACACACACACACACAGATCTGGAACATAATGTACGACGGACTCGGAAACATCTGGAAGTGGCGGGCCACTGAGAGCCCAAAAAAATAAACAACCCCCCCCCCAAAAAAAAAGATCAATCTGAAATAAACCAGAGCATCATTAACTAATGAGGTCAACTTTACCATCATCGTTACATGCACAGCGGATTGGGACACAGCCATGTGAACGAGGGTTTTTTTTTCTGTAATAGGCAACACACTATAACCCCCCCCCCCCAAAAAAAGAAATAAAAACAACCAACAGGAACGCTGATACCCTACATAACACGGCGGTGTTGAATTCTCGTTTCTGATTGGGCAAAAAGTGTTAATTAGGTTTCCACAATAGCACCTCTGACTTCATTCACTCATTCTGTAAGATTAATCCATGTTTCTATAGTAACCGCCAATCCACAGGGACTTCAAAGAACAAGCAAATCCATGATCGTCACTCACTCTCACTCATTTGCTGAACCGCTTAATCCTACCAGGGTCGTGGGGAGGCTGGCGCTTATCTCAGTCGACTCTGGGTGAAGGCAAGTTACACCCCGAACAGCTTGGCAATCCATTGCAGAGCCAACACACACACACACTCACACACACAACTATTCACACTGACACTCAAATTGGAACAGCCAATTAGCCTAATGTGCGTGTCTTTGGACTGTAAGAGGAAACTCCACACAGAAACGGCCAAGGCCAGGACTTGAACTCAGGACCTTCTGGCTGTGAGGCGGATACGTTAACCACTACGCTACCATGCCACCCACGTTCGTCAACAAGAGCATCAGAAATCAGTAATAAAGAAGTATTACAGACGTGAATGTGTTTTTGTTTTGTAAGCTAAATGATATGACGGGACTGTGATGAAACATCAATGTTTGTGTTAATATTAATAATAATAATAATAATAATAATAATAATGATAAAAATCAGCATTTTATTGGAGGTGAAACGGCGGCGCAGTGGTTAGCACGTCCGCCTCACAGCAAGAAAGAAAGTCCCGGGTTCGATTCCCGGGCTCAGGCGTTTCTGTGTGGAGTTTGCATGTTCTGCGTGGGTTTCCTCCGGGAACTCGGGTTACACCATGAGTGTCATCAAATGAGGTTTGACTGAGATCTGCGGGCGAAGTTATACTTCAACTGGAACTCTAACCAGGTAAAAATCCTGATGTGTTGTAAATAAACAGCGCTGCAAATTGCTGTACTATAAAACAAACACTGCAGGTGTGTGATTGCCATCACTCAGGGAAATACCAAGGAAGTTGTGGTTTACTGACACTCAATGAACATGTCGATAAATCACATGATCTACCAGTCCACTTGAAGATAAAACAAAAAAACAAAAAAACAAAATATGATCTCATTTGATCTGTCAAAGCAACTGACATGTCACTAAATTCCCCCTTAAGCAGCCATAAACTATTCCAGTACCTTCCTATCAACTTCCAATCACTCGGCTACGCCCATCACGCCCATCACGCATCGGGTCATTATCTCTTTCTGCTTGCTGAGACATGAATGCGGTGATGTGAACCAGAAAACAAGATGAGTCGAGGTGAGTATAAACGCGCTCGGACATGTTCTCGGTTCTGTCACTAAAGCAGGCCTCGTACTTCTACACTTTATCACCAAATCTTCACCGGTACAGTTCAAACCTCCCGACTTTAAACCATGTCTGTGCAGCGTAGCGTACAAGGAATGGTTATCTAGACATCAACTTTCTTTTACAGGAATTCAACAGAATACATTAATTCTATCAGGGCCCAAATAACCGCGGTGTGGATCTTGGCAACTTCTTTTGTTTGTTTTTTACTTTTAACACACTCGGAGGGAAAGCGCTACCCGTCCACTCATACGAATGAGCTCACAGACGCCCATGATTGGCTGGTAATCACTGTGAGCGACAGGGAAGTGAGCGCATGCCATCCCACCCTCCCATGAGAGCTCGGCCAATTAGCTCCTATGAACTCCCGGGCATGGATGGCTGTGGCATCAACCTGGATTCGCACTTGCGATCTCCAGGTTGATGGTCACGCACGTTGTCGATGCGCCACTCGGGAGCCCTCGCCAACTTCTATAAATAAAAAAAACATCTGACGTAACAAGAAGAAACAACAGGTACAGAAACTAGATGAGAAATATAACAACAGTTTTTCTTACATTTACAGCCATTACGAGAATATCGCTAAGGTTACACACAGTCAGTTGATGCGTGAGAACCGTGGGTGGGACTACAGCGGTCACTCCGGTGGGTTTTGGAAGCGGTATCTCACAAATATGGGCAAAGGAAAAAGACCCTGTCGCTGGTTAAAAAAAAAAAGAAAGAAAAAACAGTTAAATGAATACAAATTTCAACACGACTAAACTTGGAAGTCATGCCCTCCTGGTTCTCAGGGTGGCTCCCTGGCTCTAGAGCTTTAGACAGAAGTGCCTTACAGGATAATGCTGGTTGACCCCATAAGACAAAATATTGTCTACCGTGAAGTAATTCCAGCTACGTGACACCGAGGCCTAAAGGTCAGATACTGCGCCCACTTTCAGACCTTTATTTTTCATTTCGGACCCCAGTGGAGCACCAGTGGAGTACAATTCCTAATCTCAAAAAAATCCACAGTGGATCCACAAAAGTCCACACAGGGGTGTGAACGTCCCAGCAAATTCAGTCCAGGGTCAAACCATTTAAAGGTCAGAGATACAAGGAAACATCCAAGAGCTACATCACGTACAAGCCTCTGTACACGCATTAAATATTTCTGTTCATGACAGCAGAGTCAGAAAAGGACTGAAAAGTGAAAGGGCTTTCATGGAAAGGAAAAAAGGCTTGGGCTTCCCTCCAAAAATAATATGGCAGTATGGCCAAAAGTTTTGGAACGGTATCCAAGGCAGCGATTTTTGAGGAAAATGAATGTTTTTGTCACCTGACCTGGTCGTTGGTTTGTATATAGAAGTCAATGAGGACTACACTAGTGTTCTTTAATGGACTGAAGGAGGGTGTATTTTCCATGAAGTTTAGGTTGCAAGCCCAAGAATCCTCTAAAATAGAAAGTTAGAAATGAAAATGTTTGTTTTACATACGGATCGTTTTGTAAATTCAATGATAGAGTAGTTTATTAAAGCTAATCATGGATTCATGGTATTCAAGCAGGAAATGCAATAACACAGCCAGCAAACAGACAGACAGACAGACAGACTGAGAGAGACAGAGAAAGAGACAGAGAGAGAGATAGAGAGAGAGAGAGAGAGAGATGGGCAGACAGAGAGAGAGAGAGAGACAGAGAGAGATGGGCAGAGAGAGAGAGAGACAGACAGAGAGACAGAAGGAGAGAGAGAGAGAGAGATGGACAGACAGAGAGAGACAGAGAGAGAGAGACAGATGGGCAGAGAGAGAGAGTGAGAGACAGAAAGAGAGAGAGATAGAGAGAGAGAGATGGGCAGACAGAGAAAGAGAGACAGAAAGAGAGAGAGAGAGAGAGAGAGAGAGAGAGAGAGAGAGAGAGATGGGCAGACAGAGAGAGAGAGAGAAAGAGAGACAGAGAGAGAGAGAGAGATGGGTAGATAGAGAGGTATATTACTGGACATATAGCTGCAGTGGGAGAATAAAAATGGGAGACATAAAAAGGGATGTATTATTAAACTCTCTCTGTGCACAGACTCTTTGTTCATCCTGTAATGGAAACTGCAGTGTTACACAGGAACAGTAGCGCAGGACTCATCACGACTGTGTTACATCATTCACCTGGAATTAGTCCTGACTTTTTTTTCCCAATGTGCATTCCAAACATTCTAATCCACTGAATGTAACGGCCACACAGATGTGTAAGTGTTTAACACGACTCGCAGCAAAAATGTCACTTTAATGACTTTAGTCTTATTCACCTTTTCATTTGGACTCAAGTCATGAGTTGTTCAACACACACACACACACACACACACACACACACACACACACACACACACACACACACACACACACACACACA
>JBCNYH010000004.1:16285236-16295236 GCA_039654325.1 Tandanus tandanus
GGCGAGGAGTGGAGAGAGGGGGGGAAAAAAAAGGGGTGGGGAGAACGAGAAGGGGGGGGTGGCGGCCCCCACGTTTCTTCCCCCCCACTACTGTATATACATTCATTTTGTACTGTTTGAAGAAAATCCCTTAAAGTGTTCTTGAGATATCAACTTCATAAGAATGGCCCAGACAGACACGAGTAGAGCTAACCACAAAACCACAATGATATCAGACACGTGTTTTAATAGTTTGCCAGCAAAACTAAATATCATCATATCACCCACCCTAGCAATCAGACTGATCTGAAATCAGACACGGGTTTGAGCTCAAGCGTCCCTTACAAGATAAACAAAACAATGATAAATCAGGACTTTGTGTTTATTTCTCATTGATAAGAGCTGAAATGATATTAAAGTCATTGCGTCTGCCTTGTCGGGACTCGTCCCTGATGTGAGGCCAGTGACAGCTAGTATAATTGCCCCTGATGATGTGCCAGGGAAATCCGCGGCGTACATTGTTACAGTCACTCACAAACTCCGCCAAACTTCAGCTAATAAACGTTGCTCAACAGAAATAATATTTACACAACCTCGACACGAACTGAAGTGAATCAGCTTCAAATGGACTGCAAACACACCACTGAACATCCTCTAATGTCCCTCACTAAATCGTTTAAACATCAATCATTAAATAATTAACCAGTTAATGTAATGATACTGGATTCAAGACAACTAGAAGGGTGTTTTTTTATTTTTTATAATTAACAATTAAATAAGAATGCACCTCATTTTGCCAATACTAAATCCTTTTTTAGTTATTCAGGAATGTCTTATGACCACACAGTGGTGTAGCAGTTAGCAAGTCCGCCTCACAGCAACATGGCTTCGAGTCCTGGAGTTTGAATGTTTTCCCCGTGTTCGCGTGGGCTTCTTCCGGGTACTCCGGTTTCCTCCCACAGTCCAAAGACATGCATATTAGGCTAACTGGCTGTTCCAAATTGCCCCAGGTGTGGATGAGGGTGTGAATGGTCATGTGTGTTGCCCTGCAATGGTCTGGTGAGCCGTTCAGTGTATTCCCCACCTTCGCCCAGTGTCAGGTGCGATAGGCTCCAGCCTCCCCACGACCCTAGTAGGATTAAGCGGTTCGGCGAATGAGTGAGTGAGCAGGTGAGTGAGGAGTGTCTTACTTTATTCTACAGGTTTATATCGACATTTAAGGTCACAGTGCGTCTATGTATATGTCTGTATATGTGTTTGCATATATAGGATATATATATATATATAGATTTGATCATATGTGTATATATTTGTATGTATGCACATGCACATATATAGCTTTGTGTAAATACCTTGTTGTCTTTTGTGCACTTTTATAATTGCTGCTAAACAGATTTTCATTGCTCATGCAACAGTTGGCAATAAATATCTCTTTATCTTTGTCTTTATGCGGAAAAAATACTTCCTCTAAAAAAAATAAAAAACTCGAACTTGACAGTTTCCTGCATCGATAAAAGGGCAAAATGTTATAGTTTGAAGTCTGATTGTTATAAATAAATCACACTGTCTAGTGAATTTTATGTTTTTTTGTTTTTTTTTGTTTTGTTTTTGCATATTATGTTGTAAGACTAGCCCTATATTAATAGCAGCCCTATTTTTTAGTACAAGCTAGCTAACTAGCTCACACATGAAACTTAATGGTGTACTACAGTATATAATGAGGTAGCTAGCTAGCTAGCATTCTGTAGCCACAGCTGGGTTTTCTAGCCCAAATAATAGCGAATGCTACATGACTAGCTTACTTATGTAACAGAAACGCATGCTTACTAGATAAGCTAGATGGCATGCATACATGTTAAATAAGCGAGAGTAAGCTAGTAGCTTTAACTAGGTTTTCTGATTCATTGCCACCAGACTCCCGTGTGGCGTAGTCTGTGTTGGTACTGACCTACTAGTATTTTTTTTTAAAGGGTGTACTACTAGCCTAGTACACTACATGGAATTTAAACTGTACACTGTATACGCCGTGTGCAGTACATACTGTGTACTGGGCCAGTGTGCAGTGTGTGGTACACCAGTATGAAGTTTTGAACACATTAGCACTCGGTCATGCAGAGCAAATCTCTTTTAAAGTGCTCATTCTGTCAGGAAGGTTAAGAATGGGAGGAAAAATTAAAAGGTAGTGATTAAATATCGTGACGGCGTTCAGTGAGTTCAGACCTGCTCTTACATGACTGTATCGTTGTGTAACCATCCACAGATTTTCACAAGACTCACTTTTGTCAAGAACAACACATTTCACACATAAAGCAGCCTGAAGCCACACACACACACACACACACACACACACACACACACACACACACACACACACACACAGAATTCCTGTTGGCACGACACAGATTACACAGAAGCACAAACAACAGAGAGATGGCATCTGGCGGTGGCATGGGTTAGCCGCCAGGATTTTGTCGATGATGAAGGTGGCGAAGCGAGCCGATCGCCCGATTTCGACATACGCTACATCACCGATTCCGATTCTTTTCAGTGAATCATTACAAGCACACCCCCATATCTGAGTCCCAAACATTTCCCCCAAAAACGTTAGCGATACAACCGATAATCTGCCCAGCTGACGTTCAGAAATCTGCCACGACTGCCTTGAAACACTTCAAGCGCTTCTCTCTGCTCAAACAAACAAAAAGAAAAATGTCAAATCTTACTTTTTACTGGCTTCACACACATCCGTGATGTTGGAGAAGAGATGGTGGTGGTCCGTCTTGGTCATAGTGTTGCGGAGTTCTGGCGAGTCTTTGAACAGACGGATGAGGATCATGAGGCTGTGCAGGTAGCTGTGCTCTGATGAGATCACCTCGAATATCGCCTGAAACAAACACCAGATTTATCACTGATGATAAACTCTAGCTGTGATGATGTTTTTGTCAGTGTTGGTTTGTCTGTCTGTCTGTTTGTGAGCAACTTTATGCAAAAAATAATGAACAGATTTTAATGGATCTCTAATGAAGGGGTAGGGGACAGCCCAAGAAACACTCCATTAGATTTTGGGGATGATTCGGATCAAATTCTGGATTCAGGAATTTTTTTTAAGGATTCTTTAACATTGTGAGATAGAATGAATGTGTTATTACCGCACGCTCAGCAGGGGGTGCTGTGTAATTTCTGATGTTTACGTTTCCGGTTTTACCTTTGTTAAATCCTGACCCATGGACCTGATCTTACACTTTTGATGATGCAGGATAGAGTGGCGCGGTGGTGTAGTGGTTAGCATGTCCCCCTCACTATAAAGAGGTCCTAGGTTTGAGTCGCGGGGCTCAGCGAGGGCATTTCTGTGTGGAGTTTGCATGATTTCCTCACGCTTCCGTGGGTTTCCTCCGGGTACATCAGTTTCCTACCAAAGTTCTAAGACATGCACATTAGGCTGTTTGGCTGTTCCAAATTGCCCCTAGGTGTGAGTGTGAATGTTTGTGTATGTATGTGTTGGCCCTGCGATGGTCTGCGAAGCTGTTCAGAATGTACCCTGCCTTCGACCAGAGTCGGCTGAGATAGACTCTATTAGGATTGAGAGGATCAGTAGCCGTTCTTGGAATTAGACCAGACGTACTAGCCTTCACTCTCCACACTTATCAGAGGCTCTTGGGCGCACATGACCCCGTCATCAGATCACCGGTAATCCTTAAGTTTTGCTAGGAGCTTACCACTCTATACTGCGAGCACCGTACAAGACCTTCTCTGACCCAGCAGGCCAGCCATCACGATTTCACACTCAGATCCTTAAAATTTTTTCCTGTTTCCAACACATCAACTGACTGTTCACTTGCTGCTTGATCCATCCCATCCCAGAACAACTATCCTATTCACACCTTCTGACCAATCAGTATTGAGAACTCAGTACCATGACACCTCAAAAGGCTTCTGATTATCATATTGTTCAAATTTCTTCTATATGACTGATACACATGCCTGGAATATTCACCCAATCACAATCCTGTCTTGCCACAGGCTCGGTCACATTTCAGAGTGTATCAGGAAATCGACTCCTCCCTTCCAGAGAAGTGCTGCATTTAGGAGAACACCAGTGGGAGTGTTAGGTGATTAATTAAATACTGATTAAGTGCGCACTAACCAGCATAACGGTTACGTTGCACAGTAATGATGACGGATCTGAAGGGAAAAGCTGTATACTGATAACGCCAATGGTGATAATGTTAAAATATTTAATAACACAGTGTTTGACAATGCTTTAGACCTTAATGTACTCCGATATGACAAGCTCTATCTGTTACGGCTATATTAGGGTGTGTTTATTAGTCAGCGGGACACTAAGTTTATTTATCAGCCCTTATGATTACACTAAATATGATTTATGGGTTTAATACGCATATCTCTAATGGACAGTGGTTACTAAGTGGACACTGGGCAGACTGTGCTTAGAAGTATGAACACACACATACACTCTTGTATCAGGTTGGCCTTAAGAGCACTCCAACAAAAACCAGCTGCTCAAAGTGCTATCTTTCAAAGCACTCAGAGAACGAGGGGGGTGGATGGAGAGGAAAAAAAAAAGGACGAAAGTAGACAGCTATGTAAAGAACATAGAGAAGTACATTACCTCTTGCCTCTTGCATTCTTCTTGGCTCAGCCTGTCACACACTCCACTTTTTTTCACCTGGAATGAAGCATCGAACTCTGATTAGCACAAGATAGGATTTTAGGTCTAATTTTAGCTAGTTTGTTAGCACTTGGATGTAATTACATGATATAACAGATGGCCAGATTGCTAGCATAATAATTAACCAAATTCTAGCTAGCTTATCATTGTACACACAGTTTACATAACAGTAGAATGCTTGCAAGTTTGTTAGCACGGGATCAGACCCATGTTCCACAAACCCTATGGTCCCCAATCCCTATGTTTCCCAGTCCTCTCTTTCCCAATACCTATGTTCCCCAGTCCCCATGGGGTAAGGGTTAGGGTTAGGGTTAGGGTTAGGGATAGGGTTAGGGAACATAGGTACTGGGGAGCAAAGGTACTGGGAACATAGAACTGGGGAACACAGACATGGACCCATTAGCACAGCGTTTAAAGGTACAGTGTGTGACATTTTGAAGGATCTATCAGCAGAAATTAAGTATTTTATTAATACATAAGATAAAGAGATGGTTATTGTCAACTGTTGCATGAACAATGAAAATCAGTTTAGCAGCTCTCTGTTTAGCAGCAATTATGGAAAAGTGCACAAAAGACAACTAAGGTAACTACACTCAGCTATATATGTGCATATACCTACATACACATATAAACACATACCTATATGTACACATATAGACACATATACATACATATATCCTGTATATGCAAACACATATACATCTATCCACATATTCACACATTTAGAGACATACACAGAAGGGTGCATGATATGTCAAAGGTGCATGATATACACAGGGTGAGAGGTAGAGCTTTTTATTCATAAGATGCTAAAATGTTATATGATGTCCGAGACCTGCTGTAAACATGAGTATCGCACTTAAACATGAGTATCGCACTTAAACATGAGTATCGCACTTAAACATGAGTACAGCACTTAAACATCAGTATTGCACTTAAACATGAGTATCGCACTTAAACATGAGTATCGCACTTAAAGAGTAAAGAGTATTGCACTTAAACATGAGTATCGCTCTTAAACATCAGTATTGCACTTAAACATGAGTATCGCACTTAAAGAGTAAAGAGTATTGCACTTAAACATGAGTATCGCACTTAAACATCAGTATTGCACTTAAACATGAGTATCGCACTTAAAGAGTAAAGAGTATTGCACTTAAACATGAGTATCGCACTTAAACATCAGTATTGCACTTAAACATGAGTATCGCACTTAAAGAGTAAAGAGTATTGCACTTAAACATGAGTATTGCACTTAAACATGAGTAGTGCACTTAAAGAGTAAAGAGTATTGCACTGTCCAGGTAGCTGGTCTGAATGATGGTTATTCAGTCAGTGTATGTGACGGTGGTGGTGGTGGGGTTGCACGTTTAACAGCCTGTGGGTAATACATAAGCTTTCGTTAATCTATAATAATTAAAAAAAAGTTTAAAAAGTTAAGTTTTCACCTTAGAATAAGCTATTTATATCTACATGGGGGGCGGGTCCCATTTCCTAGAGGCCGCCATCTTGCACCGCCATTTTTCAACAGTAGCCCAGAACCATACAGACTTCAAAGGGGAGAGGTCGGGAATGAAATTTCAGTTGGTTGCAATCTGGAACCACACCGCTAGATGGTGTTGGATACTGCTAAATCTTACACACCGTACCTTTAACTGGCATTTTTAGCCAAACCTAAATCAGCATGTTAGCAAACATTATATGACATGATTGCCAGGTTGCTAGTGTTTGGCTTTAATTACATTATATATTACTTAGCTACCTAATCTTAGCTTGATAACCTAGCAAGCTTGCTAATAAAGAAATATGTAAGATGTGCTGTTATAGGGGAGGGCGGCACGGTGGTTTGGTGGTTAGCATGTGCGCTTAACAGCAAGAAGGTCCTGGGTTCAAGTCTTGAGCAGTTCTAAAGTGCCCCTAGCTGTGAATGTGAGTGTGAATGGTTGTGTGTGTGCATGTATTGGCCCTACGATGGTCTGGAGAGCTGTTCAGGGTGTACCCCGCCCTCACCCAGTGTTGGCGGGTGAGATGGGCTCAGCCTCCCCGCAACCCTAATAGGATTAAACAGTTTGGCAAATGAATGAGTGTTGTATTGGGGGGATGATAGATGACTTAGGTGCTGCAGGGTATTACGGCTAGAATCGCTAATGTTGCTAATACAGTACAGTTTGACCGGAGAAGGAGGAAAAGGAGGAGGAGGAGGAGGAGGAGGGAAGAAGAGAACAAAATTAAAAGAAATTTAAAGGAGTAAACATAGCTTGTGAGGAAACTGAAAAGTGAAGAAGGATGCTAGAATCACCTGATTTGTGGTAACAAAGACATCCTTCATACACCTGGTTTTTACTCCATTTTGTGTCCAAGATTTGTTGTTGAAATAATCATGTGTATAATGTGTGTGTGTGTGTGTGTGTGTGTGTGTGTGTGTGTGTGTGTGTGTGTGTGTGTGTGAACAGATTGAAATAAAACAATTTCCCTGATCAAGTTTCCTCCAGAGAGGCTGCAGACACCTGAGCCGCATTCTGTTCATTCATAACCAGGGCAGAAAAACAAGACTGTAAAGTCCCAGCGCTATAAGAGACGGCTGAATGAAAAGCTGCCGCTGCTGCCGCATTGTGCCCAACAAAACCTCCCCAAATCAGGAGCACCGAAACCCACGGATCAGATTCTATTGAACACAGCACAGGAAATCAGGAGTGGGGTTCAAATGATCACACCACGCCCCGGCGATAAAGCCTTAATGGAACCGGATATCTGTATACGACCCAAACACCACCCCAGAACATTCTGTCCAAAGCCTCAACCTCAGTCTTATGGTTTTAAATCGAAACCACTACAGTGTGATAAAACTGTGTCTGAACTGCAGGGGGGAGTGGGGGGTGCAGTGTGTAATGCGATACCAAAGTCAGCCAATATCTGATACTCGTGATGCACCGAATTAAAAATTCCCAGAGGAACCTGAAACCCAGGACTCTCTGAAAACTGAAACTGAAAGCAAAGAGAAACTGAGAGTTCTGAAACGTCTGGATGAAGACGATGAACAATGCTGTCCGTCTAAAATTAGCATCAAAATGCTAAACTTAGAAAAATATCTAAAACTATTCTATAGGGCTTTAAATACCTATTATTACCCCAACATCCTTTTCATTCATTCTTTTCCTAAGCCGCTTAATCCTAATTACGGTCGCGGCGAGGCTGGCGCCCATCTCAGCCGACTCTGGGTGAAGGTGGGGTACACCCTGGACAGCTCGCTAGGCCATCACAGGGCCAACACACACACAACCATTCACACTCACTCTTACACCTAGGGGTGATATGGAACAGCCAATTAGCCTACTGTGCATGTTTTTGGACTGTAGGAGGAAACCGGAGTACCCGGAGGAAACCCACATAAACACGGGGGGAACATGCAAACTCCACACAGAAACACCCCGAGCCCGGAAATTGAACCCAGGCCTTCTTGCTGTGAGGCGGACGTGCTAACCACTTCGCCACCGTGCCGCCTCCCCAACATCCTCAACAACGCAAAACAGAACGACGGTTAGTCCAAAGTCTACAAGATGCTGATGCTTGTAAGGAGCAAATGACCTCCATGAAATAATTTCCATTGCTAAATACGCACGGTGACGTAGTGGTTAGCACGTCCGCCTCACAGCAAGAAGGTCCTGGGACCAATTTCTGGGCTCAGCGAGGGTGTTTCTATGTGGGGTTTCCATGTACTCACTCTGTTGCATGGGTTTCCTCTGGGTACTCCGGTTTCCTCCCACAGTACCAAAGACATGAATATTAGACTAATTGACTGTTCCAGATTGCCCCAGGTGTGAATGTTTGAATGGTTGTGTGTGTGTGTGTGTTGGCTTTGTGATGGACTAGCAAGCTGTTCAGGGTGTATCCCGCCTTCGCCCAAAGATTCGGCTGAGATAGGGCTCCAGCCTCCTTATGACCCTTGTTGTATTGGGCAGTTTGGCAAAACTAATACCCCATAACAAATCCACACAGACTTAACATTTTAAAATTCAATTTGTTCCCCTTTTATTAAAGTGTACCTGTGGTGAATTAGTGTTACTAGCTATTTAAAATCATAACATCAGCGGTTCTTTCCGGCAACATCAGTCCATGCCCGATTTTAAAGTGTGTGTGAGTGTTACGGCTCTTGGCGTGCTCAGAGGCATTTGGCCTTTCTAATTGGCTGTTCAAGCCAGGTAGTGACACAAACTTGTTGGACTGGCTGGGCTACGTCACTGACCCGCGTAGCATAACACATTATGAGGAATATCGGGTTAGGGGGGTTCTTTATTATTATAGGATAGGATTTTGTGTTCAAGTCCATCACAAACCAAACTTTGTTTAGGATCAGGGTCGCGTTTCCGGATCTGATGATCTGGGACGTTGAAATAAAAGGAAATTGTTAAAAACAGATTCATAAAAATAAAAACTATTTTGCAGAAATGAAAATAAAGAGGGAAACGAGCTACCTTGGTGGAGGTTTGCGTTCTCCGGGTGCTTCTAGTTTGTTTGTATGTTTGTAAGAACAGCATTAAATAATGACTGAAAATGATTATCTTTTAAACCTCACCAGGAAGGGAGGGGTAGCAGTGTGAAAATGGGCATCGAAAGAGCGGGCGTGTGCCATGATGAACTTCCTTGCGATGTTTGGTATTTAAACAATGCTGCTGTAATAAAGAACACAATTAGCAGAACGCAGCTGTGATATTTCTGTATCATGACGTACTGAGTCATGCACTGCTACACCTGTAGTACTTCGTTTCGCATTAATTAAAGAAAAGAAAAACTCTGCTTTCGTGGACTAAAATCTGATTCTAATCTGTGCTAGTGTAAAAAATACATGCTCTCTCTCTCTCTCTCGCTCACTCTATCTCTCTCATTCTCTCTCTTTCTCTCTCACTGTCTCTTTCTCTCTCTTGCTCGTTCTTGTTCTCTCTCTCACTCCATCTCTCTCTCTTGCTCTCTCTCTCTCTCTCTTGCTCGTTCTCTCTCTTGCTCTCTCACACTGTCTCTCTCTCTCACTCTCTCTCTCTCTTGCTTGTTATCTCCCTTGCTTTCTCACTCTCTCTCTCTCATGCTCGTTCTGTCTCTCTCTCGCTTGTTCTCTCTCTCACTTTCTCTCTCTCTTGCTCGCTAACTCTTTCTCTCTCTCTCGCTCTTGCTTTCTCTCTCACTCTCTCTCATGCTCTCTCTGCCTCTCTCTCTCTCTCTCTTTCTCTCTCACTCACTCTCTCTCGTTTTCTCTTGCTCTCTCTCTCTCACTCTCTCTCAGAAGCTCACTCCTGATCATATCCTCACTGACACTACCCCAAGAACCTTCAGAAAACA
>JBCNYH010000004.1:16441560-16451730 GCA_039654325.1 Tandanus tandanus
ATTTGTTCGGCACAACACTGCAACCAGACTGCCATTCTGCTTGCTATGATGCTGGACAGGACAGGTTTTAAAAAAAAAAAAAAAAAAAAAGGAAATCATCTAGTGCTGATAAACTATAAATAGACATAAATATATATTCTTTATTGATCCCAAAGTGGAAACATTGGGAAAAAAATATAATGCATCTCCTCTCAGTCAGCTGAACACAAAACAGGTCTGTGAGAGAAGATAGAAGAGACAAATCTTTTTTTTTAGGCCACACCCCTAAAACATGATTCGCTCAGAATCACCTGAACGCTTGCCAAATTCCTGTCGTCCTTTTTTCCTGTGAAAATTTTAAGGTTAAACTTCTAAAAAGTTTGTTGTATTTTGTTTTTGGTTACAAGCATTAAACCTTATGTCATGGTTTCTGCCTGATTTATAAGGAACAGTTAACAGCGCAGCAGCTACTTCCTGGTCTCCAAGGCAGAAGAACTACAGCACACTGACTGCACACCTCAGGAGGCTCAGCGTGCAGGTGATCATGCCACACACAAAAACTATAATGAGTTGCGAATCATTGTTATCTTGTTTCACATTTCTTATTTCTGCATACAGCTGAAGCATGCTTCCATGCAGACCGTCTCGGAGACTGCACAGCGGATCGCCTCAATGCTTCAATGTTCTCAGAAGGACGAGCGATCCTAGGCCGACCAGGTAATTTCGTTGAATGTCTCTAAAAATTCTCAACCCACTGCAAGATGGAACGTTTCGGCTTTGTAAAATACCGAAACGTTATTGAAAGGCCGTCTGCGCAGTCACGGAGAAGTTGTTTGAGAAGAACGCTGTGCTCTCGACCATGTCATGTTGGCGACTGAGGACCGTTGGGGTTGGGCTACCAACAGGCCTTAGCCTTAGGAAGTTTCATTCATTCATTTATTCATTTATTTATTTTCTAAGCCGCTTTAACCTAATTAGGGTCACGGAGAGGTTGGCGCCCATCTCAGGGGACTCTGCACCCTGAAGAGCTCGCCAGACCATTGCAGGGTCAACATACATACAACCATAAACCCTCACACTCACACCTGGGGCGAATTGAAACAGCCAATTAGCCTACTGTGCATGTCTCTGGACTGTGGGAGGAAACTGGGGTTCCTGGAGGAAAAGATTCAAATTCATACAAAAGCACACTGAGAACTTTGAAGAGGATTTGAGATGGACAGAATAGATAGATAGATAGATAGATAGATAGATAGATAGATAGATAGATAGATAGATAGATAGACAGACAGACAGACAGACAGACAGACAGACAGACAGAACCAGGAACTACTAGATATTTAATTGCACATGAAATCCCAATCAAAGAAATCCCACTAATCCTCCTTTAAGTTCTGAAACTCGGAGGAAACGTAAACGACTGCACTTTCACTTATCATGTAGTATTGCACTCCAAATCTCTTCTAGATCATAAAGCTAAGAGTCGGAGGAGTCTAAAGCGATGAAAGTTTTATTTAATGCTCAACTCAAATAAAGTGCAAATTATTATTTATTACATTAAACTTTTCTCAATCTTAGTTAACGGTTTCTCTTAACGCGGATCCGAGCCCCAGCCTGCCGGCTACACTAATTACCGATTTAATCGTATATTTCTGGACTGAGTTTCTATCTGAGACGGGTAATGGGCTGTGTTAGTTGTGCTCCAGGCTACAAGCTGAAGGAACTTGAAGTCTTTAGAGCGTTTAGAAAAAGGCATCAGTGGTAAATTGATACAGAGTCCCCTCGGTGCTTCTGAGAATAACCCCGGCTGTGTTTGAATCTCCTGCTGCTTTTATGGTGAAGGACCAAGACGTGGTAATATGGTGCTCGAGCAACATACAAAGCAGGTGTGAGTACTGCACAAATTCACACCCACACTCACACCTAAGCGCAATTTGGAACCGCTAATTAGCCTAATGTGCATGTTTCTGGTCTGTTGGAGGAAACTAAAGTACCCAGAGGAAACCCATGCAAGCATGGGGAGAACATGCAAACTCCACATAGAAAAGTCCTCGAGCTTGGGACTCGAACCCAGGACCTTCTTGCTGTGATGCGTACGTGATAAACACTACGCCATCGTGCCATGCAGTTATGAATCATAAGATGTATAATTCATTCATTTTCTAAATCGGTTAATCCTAATTATGGTCGCGGGGAAGCTCGTGCCCATCTCAGCCGACGCTGGGTGAAGGCGGGGTACACCCTGAACAGCTCTCCAGGCCATCGCAGGGCCAACATACATACAACCGTTCATACTTACTCTCAAACCTAGGGGAGATTTGGAACAGCCAATTCGCCAACTGTGCATGTTTTTTGGACGGTGGGAGGAAACCTGAGTACCCGGAGCAAACCTATGCAAGCACGAGGAGAACATGCAAACTTCACATAGAAACGCCCGAGGCCGGGAATCGAACCCAGGACCTTCTTGCTGTGAGGCGGCCATGCTAAATACTGCGCCACCGTGCCACCTGAAATGTATAATTCGTGATTATAAATCCTATCACAGTCACAGGACTTCAAAGTGGCAGCTTGTATGATATAAATGTTTTCACATTTCTCCTTCCTCTCTGCACCTATTCCTCTTTTTTCCCCCCACACAGCTGCATTCGGTACAATCAGACACCCAAACACATGACAGCCACCCAAGGCAATTCGTCCAACGTCTTTATTCTATCAAAATGTTGTACTTGTCTCTCCTATTGGTTCCTCTTTCTTCTTCATTTATTTCCTCCCATCTTGTTCCTGTCATAACGGCTGGAGAGAAGTGTGTGTGTGTGTGTGTGTGTGTGTGTGTGTGTGTGAGAGCCTCAGGTGATTGAAATAAAATGAAATCTTGTCAAAAATGACTCCAAACACATCGAGAGAGCAGCATGATGTAGATTCCGCTCTAACCCTGCAGTCCTGCTGCAGCCTCTATTTATGCAAAGCGATCTGAAAAACTGCACACCAGGAAGGTATGTGGCATTGTGTGATCATCTAATATGTGATCATATGAGAAAGCAGAATTATTCATAAGGGAAAATCACGTCTGAAAAATAAAAGGAACCTTATGGTCTCCATGAAAAAAAAAATTCATATTATATATAATAGTAATATTAATAATAAAAAAACTCACATGGAAAAATAAATCAAGCCTGTATAAAAGCACGTCCTCTACATGTGAAACACTGTTCGAATCCATTTAACACCATACAAGTAGATTGAACATGAGTCACTATGAATATGAATCAGTTTATCATGGTATGAGTCAATTGGAATCTTTATGAGGCAGTTTAACACTGTATGAGTCATTTAAATTAAATCAGCCCAAATCAACTGTCGAAGTGAGTCAAATAAACTTTTTGAGTTGAGTTAATACTGAGACAAGTCAGAACTATATGAGTTGATTCAATACTGTATGTCAATTCAACACAGTATCTGTGTCAGTTGATTACCATTGTACAAGTTGATTCATCACTATATGAATCCAAGTAACCTTCTGTGAGTCGACTCAACGCTGCATAAGTCAGTTCAAGACTTTATGAGTCAAAGCAACACCATGAGTCGATTCAATACTGTATGAGTCAGTTCAAGACTGTATAAGTCAATTCAATACCTTATGATTCGGTTCGAGTCTGTATGAGTCAGTTCAAGACTGTATGAGTTGATTGAACACTGTATGAGTCAGGTCAACACTGTATGAGTCAATTTAACACTGTATGAGTCAGTTCAAGACTGCATGAGTCAATTTAACACTGTATGAGACGATTCAAGACTGTATGAGTCAATTCCAGACTGTATGAGTCAATTCCAGACTGTATGAGTCGGTTCAAGACTGCATGAGTCGGTTCAAGACTGCATGAGTCGGTTCAAGACTGCATGAGTCGATTCAACACTGCATGAGTCGATTCAACACTGCATGAGTCGATTCCACACTGTATGAGTCGATTCCACACTGTATGAGTCGATTCAACACTGTATGAGTCGGTTCCAGACTGTATGAGTCGATTCAACACCGTATGAGTCGGTTCCAGACTGTATGAGTCGGTTCCAGACTGTATGAGTCGGTTCCAGACTGTATGAAGAGTTGTATCTGCCCTTAAGTTTTAAATCAAATTTGCATAAATCGTGCGTCTCTGATAGTCAGTGAGAAAACACCTGTTTGCCTTCTCGCCTTTGCTGTAATTTTGGTAACAGGAGTCTAAAAATGCATTCGGTTCTTCATCTCAGTTACCCAGACTTGTATGAGCACCCACTCTAAATCAGTGTAATCTATAAATACGGGCAACATTTCACAGTGTAAATATCACTGCTATTTCAGGATGGTAATGTATTATTATTGCATAGAGGGGAGCAGGAGTTACAGTGGCCAAGTCACGCTGGTGGCTAAACATTATCATTTAGAGTGAATGCCATAATGGCTACCAGTTGGTGCTCAGCATTGAAAGCCGATTTGTGCTTTCATGGGATGCTTTGGCTCATGTCACTTCCTCCACCCACCTTAGTGACCTGGGGTCAGATTAAGGTCTCAAACATCCCATCATCATCATCATCATCATCATCATTCCTATTGTTCTCTGTAACAGCCTTTCAGAATTTAGAGGCAATATAGAAAATTAGCTGCTTCACTATAGGAACTATTCCACTTCAGGAGATCAGGAAGATAGGTTTTTCTGTTTAGAGCTGAGCATCATCATGGGAAGGACTTGGAATGTAATAAACAACCAGTATAACTTGACTAAAACTGTTCAAGAAAAAGCCAGTAGTGTGTGGCAGCTTTTACAATGATCAGCCATAACATTAAGAACATTATAAGCACTGAGAGATGAACTGAATAACATTAATAATCTCGTTACATGGGGTGGCACGGTGGTGTAGAGGTTAGCATGTCTGCCTCACAGCAAGGAGGTCCTGGGTTCGAGTCCTGAGTTCGGCGAGGGAGTTCCTGTATGAGGTTTGCATGTTCACCCCGTATTTGCGTGGGTTTCCTGCAGGTACCCCAGTTTCCTCCTACAGTCCAAAAACATGCACATTAGGCTAACTGGCTGTTCCAAAGGTGCGAGTAGCTGTGGCTGTTTTGGACCTTTGCCCAGAGTCAATAGGCTCCAGCCTCCCTGAAACCCTAATAGGATAAATCGGTTGAGTGAATGAATGACTGAATCTTGTTATAGTGGCACCTGCCAAGCACTGATGTGTTTGTCAGAAAGTAAACAAAAAAAAAAGTAAAGTGTAAAGATCTGAGTGAGTTTGACAAGGGCTACACAGTGATAGGTAAATGGACTGGGTCGATTCATCTCCAAAATGGCGGGACTTATGGAGTGTTCCTGGTATGCAGTGGTGGGTACCTACCAAAAGTGGTCCAAGAAAGGACAACCAGTGAACTGACAAGAGTGTCATTAGTGCCTAAGGTTAGTACATGTGGACTGGTCCTACAGAAGAGTTACTACAGCAAAAACTGTTAATGCCGGCTATGATAGAAAGGAGTCAGGACAAAGTGCATTGCAGCTTGCTGTGTATGGGGCTGACGAGTCATAGAGCAGTCAGGGGGGTGTTAATGTTATGGTCGATTGGTGTTTGTCCAAGGCAAATTTCTCAGAATAAAGCCTTGAATAAAAGTCACTCTTATAAAGGTCACTCTCCGAGTCGAAATCAGGAACTGTGATTCAGACAGACTTATCACTTACATTCCTGCCGACGAACTACTTCATCCTTCTGTAGTTTCTGCAGCGCGACGGTCTCCGTGGGTTTTACTCTTAACACTAATGCAAAGGGAAAAAGCATCCCTGTACTTCCACTAAATGCAATTTACAGTGATAAGGCTGACTCTTGCTAATGCTCCTGCGTTAAGTGGTTTTGCTGTAAACATCAAAACACAGCTTGTTCCCACTCCAGCACACCTTACCATCCACCCTGACATTATCTTTACACCAGGACTATATTTTTCATGTTTTTTTTCCCTCCCTTTAGTTTCTTTCTAATATCATAAAAGCTAATAGCGATAGAATCGTGATCGATACGGGAAGACCACTTTGCTTCCATATAAAATCCAAGTTTATGCCATCTGATCCGTTTAGGTAAGATGCACGTAGACGCAGAGTGATTGGTCCAGGGCTGTTAAGAAAGAAGTGCACTCAGTGTTATCCTCATATAACGTTTAACTCTTTATTGATCATTTTGAGCCGTGCTGTAAAGTAGGTAAGTGCTTCAAAGCTAGCGCACAGCCGGTTTCAACGGGAGCGTTTTTTCGAAATTAATTATTTAATTATTTATTCTGCATTTTACCGTCAAGCTTCTTTCCGTGATCAATAACATTATTATATCAACTATACGACTTCCTAGACCCCATAAAAGGTAAGAATGTTCAATCTCCATAACTGACTCAGCGATTGTGTTCCTTGTATTTGGAATGCACATAGACGAGATTTGACCAATTACAAATATTTATTTTTATTTTTTTTACCCTGAACACTGCTGCCATCTACTTATCACATATAGCTACACAAAATATACCACAGCTCTGATTGGTAGGGGCACGGTAGCGCAAATGGTTATTACGTCTGCCTCACAGCGAGAAGGCCTGGGTTCGAGTCCCGGGTTCGAGTCCCGGGTTCGGGGCGTTTCTGTGTGGAGTTTGCATGTTCTCCCTGTTCTAGCGTGGTTTCCCTGCGGCTACTCCGGTTTCCTCCCACAGTCCAAAATCATGCACAGTAGGTTGATTGGCTGTTCCAAATTGCCACTATGTGTGTGTGTGTGTGTGTGTGTGTGTGTGTGCATGGTTGTGTGTGTTGGCCTAGCCTAGTCTGGTGTACCCTGCCTTCGCTCAGAGTCGGCTGAGATGGGCGCCAGCCTCCCTGCGACCCTAATTAGGATAAAGCTGCTTAGAAAATGAATGAATGAATGAGCTCTGATTGGTCAGAAGTTATGTGTTAATTTTATATAACTGCAGTGCTCAGAGAATTGTTTCAGCTATACGATGCACAATAGGTTTTTGCTGATCAGCCATAACATTAGAAACATTCTGAACACTGACGAGTGAAATGAACGAAAACTACTTATTAACCCTGGGTTCACGCTGGGGCCATGATGTCCACGATCGCCATGATTTGAGAGAATCGTGATGAGCGTGGGGGCATTATGGGACCGAATCGTGAAGATCTTGAGGACACTTGATGGAATCGCCATGATCTGTCTGTCAAACATTTTGCCATGATTAATATGATGTATTACGATTTGAAGCCAATCGAGACAGGACGTGGGAATTGTAGTTGAGGGCGGTTAAGCTTGACAGACCTTAACAGTCATCGTAGGGGATCTTGATGAACTTGGA
Organism: Tandanus tandanus; assembly: GCA_039654325.1. Classification (NCBI taxonomy): domain Eukaryota; kingdom Metazoa; phylum Chordata; class Actinopteri; order Siluriformes; family Plotosidae; genus Tandanus; species Tandanus tandanus. Next base: position 16,448,885 of record JBCNYH010000004.1, read on the forward strand.
AACACGATTCCTTCAAGTTTCATCTCTTGGATGCACCCTGCGTCCTTTTTATACCCCAATCATGCTCCAAGCGCACTCATAAATCATAGAGCTCCACGCTAACTGCTAACATGGCGGTCCAATACACACCATTATATATGTGATTTTTTTGCCTGTGTGACGGCCAATCAGTTTGTGTCTACTGTTGTTGCCACATGGTGACATCAGTTATCTTGTTACAGTCGCACCTGCCATGGAAAAATGAAGCAAGTGTAAGGATGTGAATGACTGTTCCTGGGTCCTGGTATGCAGTGGTAAGTACCTACCAGCATAACAGTATTACAAATTCCCTTCACTGGAACTCACAGGCCCAAACCGGTTCTAGCATGACTATGCCCCTGTACACAAAGTGAGCTTCATGGAGACGTGGTTTACCTTAACCCCAGTGAACACTTTTAGGATGAACTGGAACACCGAATGCACCCCAGGCCGCCTCACCATCCCAACATCAGTACATGATCTCAACACAAATCCTCACAACCACACCTCAGAATCTAGTGGAAATCCTTCCCCAGAAAAGCAAAGTGAAGGTTATCATACATGCGTAGACATCCGGATGGGATTCAGCCGTCACAAATGGGTGTAATGGTTAGGGGGTTAACAAACTTTTGGTCATAGTGTCACTTGGTAAGCATTGGTATACAATCTTTTTTTTTTTTTTTTTTTTTACTTTAGTTTACTTTAGTACAACAAATGTACTTTTTACATACAAAAATTACAACAAGAGCACTCACAGAGCGCAAACCTCCGCCAAGCTGCTAAAATAACTGTAAGTACACAGCACCCCCTGCTAGGCCTTCTGTAGTACCACATTTCCAAAAATTGTCCGATCTCACGATGTGAAGAAATGCTTTATAAAATTCCTGGATCCAGAATTTGGTCCCGATCATCTCCAAAAATCTAATAAAGTCTTGTTTGTCCAAAGCCCCGTCTCTGGTAGAAATTTCCTGAAAAGCATTACATTTTGTATAATCCTGCTGACACATAAACAAACAAATCAGAGGTAAAACATAACTTTCTTGGCGGAGGAAATTACAATACGGTGAAATTTGTTCCAGCGGCTCGGTGGCATAGTGGATAGAACGTCCACCTCACAGCAACAAGGTACTGGGTTCAGATCCTGGGCTCGACAAGTTTGCATGTTCTCCCAGTGCTTGTATGGCTTTCCTTTGGGTACTCTGGTTTCCTCCCACAGTCCGAAGACATGCACATTAGGCCAATTGACTGCCCCTAGGCATGAATGCTGGTGTAAATGGTCGTGTGAGTGTTGCCCTGCGGTGGACTGGCAAGTTGTTTAAGGTGTACCCTGCCTTCTCGCAGAGTCGGATGAGATAGGCTCCAGCCTTCCTGCAACCCTAATAGAAAACAAAGATACAGTGGTTCGTAAAATGAATGAATAAATTAATACATGAATGAATGAAATTTGTTTCTTCACATATCCTATTGTTAGGAAGCTGGTATCAGAAAGCAAAGCCAGCTGTGATACGATACTCCTGAACGTTATCTGTTCACTACTAGTCTATAAATGTGTCTTTAATGACACTGGATACTCTATTTATTATAAGTGAATAATACAATTTATTACAACTTAAACATACAGACTCACGTATATACTGTAGACGTGAATAATGGAAGAGTAAGTGTTGTGAAGTGAGAAGTTATTCCTATTAGCAAGTGAAACCTTTCTTTCTTTCTTTCTACAGCAGATTTCCTTACTGTTCCATGCGTATTGTAGCTAACTACAGTCACTGACAAAAGGTCTTGTCGCACATGTGGACAAGTGCGACAAGACCTTTTGTCGCACATGTGGACATTCATGTATAAAAGCCCATATCTCACCAACCTATTAACCGATTTTCATCAACTATGACTTAAAATACCCCTCTGATTGGACTGAATATTATGTGCTAGCGGCAGTATTGGAAAGAAATTCCTTCTAATCGTTACAGCTTCTTAAATATAAAGATTCACGTTATAGACTATATTTATTACAGAAAAATAATCAAATGGCCTTGTTTATAACAAAATATATAATATTGTAGCAAATATATCATATAGAAAAATTAAAAAGCATCACTCGAGGTCAATAGTGCATCTGCAAACACGGCCATGATGGTACCAGACTCCCAGGTGCACGTCATGATGAATATTTATCATATTTAAATAATCAGACACCTTCAAGATGTTCAAATTACAAATTTGTAAGTGCTACTAAAAATTCTTGAGGCCCAAGACACTTGAAATCCATTTTTAATACACAAGTAAGCTATTTTAGAGGGCGGCTCATTCATCAAATGGTCAGAAAACAGACTGTTATCAACCCTATGGTGAGAAATCTGAGCCTCCTGTATGTTTGAAACATAACGGGAAGCAATAATCTGTTAATATTTGTGTCTGGTAATGTTCCCATCCATCTTCAGAATCAGGATCAGAATCAGAATCAGAATACTTTATTGATCCCGGAGGAAATTGTGTGCACACAGTTGCTCCATAACAAGTAAAGAAAAAGATAAAGATAAAAGTCTCAATAAGAAAAATTACAAATGTTTATATATACAATATACATACGGAAATCTACATACATATATATAAATATGTATATGAAAGTCTAAAATGAGAAGTTAGTAATATCTATATAAACAGGTACAGAATGAATCCTGTCAGTGAGTAATATGAACAGTATTATCAATATGATAAACAGTAGAATATAAATGTAGTGCAAAATGTAAGTGTATAACAGTGGATGTTGTTGCTATATGGAGGAGTTGTACAGTTTAATGTCCACAGGTAGGAATGATTTCCTGTGT
>JBCNYH010000004.1:16476034-16488706 GCA_039654325.1 Tandanus tandanus
GCGATGGCCTGGCGAGCTGTCCAGGGTGTACTCTGCCCTCGCCCAGAGTCGGCTGAGATGGGCGCCAGCCTCCCCCGTGACCCTAATTAGGATTAAGCGGTTCAGAAAATGAATGAATGATTGAGTCCCGGGCTCGGCGAGGGTGTTTCTGTGTGTTCCTCTGGGTACTCCTCCTAGGGTTTCCTCCTACAGTCCAAAGACGTGCACAATAGGCTGATTGGCTGTTCCAAATTGCCCCTAGGTGAATGTGATTAATTGTGTGTGTTGCCCTGTTATAGACTGGCAAGTTCAGCGTGTACCCCACCTTCACCCAGAGTTGGCTGACGTAGGCTCCCCGCAACCCTGCTAGCATTAAGCGGTTCAGCAAATGAGTGAGTGAATGAATGAAGATTTTGGTATCCCTCAGCTAAATCCCATGTTCTTACAGGAAGAATGACATGAGCTGGCAGTTCAATATTCTGTGGAAACCACGTGGTCAAATAGTTTTACTATAGATGAGATGTGAGGTGTGTAAAGATTTAGTCAGTGATAATACCTGTTGGAACTTCACCCAAATAAATAGTAAAAAAAAAAAAAAACAAACCCACCAACGCTAGCTTTGCATGGTGAGGCTTGTTCCTCTGATTGGTTTTATGTTCATATCAGCAGGCTGGGTATCTATTGGGAATGCTCCTGACACGTCCTTCAGGGGTAAAATTAGATGCCGGATGATTTCCTGTAACGGAACACCGTACCAGTGCACTAGATCTTGCTCACGAAGTTACGTAAGACGATTTAAAGACTACAACGCAGCCTTATTTACCACGGATACAGAACCGAGTGTCCACAGGGACTGAGAGACAGCAGGAAAAATCACAAGGTGTACCGAATCCTCGATTTTTCATGTCTGGACTTTTTCGGTGAGCTCAGCACGGACGACGGCGTCCTCTCCAAGCTTATTTTAGCTGCAGATGTGATGCTGACAGTCCCCGAACATATTACACCTTTTAATTGAGTTACAGTCAGATCGTACAGAGCACCGCTCTGTGTTCTGGTCTGATTGTGGATTTATTATTCAGCATTAATTGGATGGTTGGGGTTTTTTTTGTTGTTTGTTTGTTTTTTTAATGAAAAAGGGTCCTCCACTTTTGGCTAAAGCAGTGAAGCAGTCGCTGTGTCCTGTCACGTTACAGCTCATATAATACTGACAAATACAATACAGTACAATGAAGGAAGATTCACATGAAGAATTATTAAGGACAATTATATACAATACACGTCACGACATACACTACTCCTGATATTCCACGTGTAAGGGATGTCCAGTCACTGGCTCAGGGCATGATATTTAATAGCATTCGCATTTATAGTCTTATTCTAAAATCATATCATGAATTTACTGTGGCACGACACGATCAGTGCATTCCTTAGAAAATCAGTGCAAAAATCCTGGAACTCATTCCCCAATCCTCAGAACGACCTGCTCCCGTTCTCGGCGTACTCTGGGAGGCTGTTGAGGGCCGTTTCCTCGCTCTTGGACTGAATCACGACATCGCCCTTCCTGGAATTTTTCTTGGTGGCTCTGGAGAGCCGTCGCCGAAACGTGTCCCCGGCTAAAAAGTAAAGAATGGGATCCACGCAGCTGTTGAGGCTGGCCAAACCCCGGGTGACCTGGTAGGTAGCGTAGACCCGGTTGTTAAATTCGCACATCTCGGGACTCTGGAAGTAAAGCCGGGCCCTCATGTTGAGGTTCTTCATAACGTGGAAGGGCAGGTAGGACACGGCGAAGACGGCGAGCACGATGATGACCAGATAGATGGACTTCTTCCTGAGAGGCGCATTGTCCATGTCGTTGTAGATCAGCGATTTGACGATGAAGCCGTAGCAACCAAGGATGACCACGAAGGGTATGCAAAATCCAAACACGGTCATGCACATGCTGTAGACGAAGTACCCCGGAAGCTCGTCCTCGGTGGCCGTATCGTAGCATGTGGTGACGTTTCGTTTCGGCCCCGTTCGCGAGTAGTAAAGGATCGGCGAGATCCCGGCTATCACGATGAGCCACACCAAGGCGCTGATGCGAACCGCGTTCTTCTTCTTGAGCCTCCCGAGCGACTTGAGAGGGTGGACGACACCGGAGTAGCGGTGCATGCTGATGCACATCAGAAACAGGATGCTCCCGTAGAGGTTGACGTGGAAGATGAAGCGCTGCAGGCGGCACAGGATGTCTCCGAAGATCCAGTTGGTTTTGTTGAAGTAGTAAAATATGAGGAAGGGAAGCGAGAGCACGTAGCAGAAGTCGGCCAGCGCCAGGTTGAACATGTAAACCGAAATGCTGCTCCACGGACGCATGTGGCACACGAACATCCAGATGGCCAGGCTGTTCCCGATGAAGCCGGTGATGAAGACGATGATGTAGACCATCGGCAGGTAGTAGAACTGAAAGGCGGTTTTGGTCAGCGAGCAGCCGCGGGTGTAATTCACCGCCTGGTTCTCAGTCGCGAAAGGAATCGAGGTGAAGTTCATGTCAGTCATGATGTCAGGAGGAGAAGACACGTGTGAGGTGTGTGTGTGTGTGTGTGTGTGTGTGAGTGAGAGAGAGAGCGAGAGAGAGAGGGTCAGGGGCTTGATGGAAACCTGTCGCTGACGGGCAGCCGGTGATCACTCACACCCACATCAGCTCCAAACACACCAGGAAAAAATAAAACACTGAGGAAGACACTCACTTGTTTGTCCTCCCTGTGCCTGTGCATGTGTCTGGCAGCTACCTTTACATTGCACAATCCAGCACTCCACATGTCCCTCCGGGGGAAAAAATCTACACCCCCCTTTCTCACCCGGCGCTCGCGCTTTCTCTTTTCCACACGTTCCCTTGCTGATGAGTACTTCCGCTTCTTTCTTCCTTTCTTTTTTAATTTTTTTTTCTCCTCCTCTCCTGCTTGCTGGAACTTCACGTCCCGGTGCGCGGTGCGATCGCGCCGCTCCTCATCGTCTCGTGCGCTCTGGTGCGTCGGTGCGGCGCTGGACGGTAAAGGCGAGCGAGCTGCGCGAGCCAGAGCGAGCCCCCTTCTTCTCCAGCGCATGCGGGAGGAGCTGCAGTTACAGAAGCGCGTAGGGGAGAGAGAGAGAGAGAGAGAGAGGAGGGGCGAGATGTGACGCACCCTTATTTCAGTGATCTATTCAATCACACAGCAGTGGATTATAGATAAGGATTATTGATTAAACCCCCGGGCGGCCGGTCATGTGTTTACAGACATCAGAGTCACCACGTGTTGCGCACTGACACCGAGCGGCACGTGCACGCGTTTATTCCCGAAATGATCGCGCGCGCACGCTGTGAAACATTTCCTGTAGAAACGGCGGCATGTCGGTGACCGGCAGCAGCACTGCGCTCTAATGTTTATCCTGCAGGAAGCTTCCAGTGTAGGGTTTCTATACAAGCCTGCTGTACTCAAGAGTCGGGAAGTCGGGAGTCGGGAAGTCGGGAGTCGGGAACTGTAGTATCAAAGTTTGCTCCTGCAGGTCGTCTGTCTGGCGGGTGCAAAAATAAATAAATAAATAAATGCAAAAGGGTCTTAGAGGTTACTGAATCGATCCCCCATCAACCATAAAGGCACCCTATAGGGGTAACAAATTTTCTCACACCCAGGAACACCTAGAGGACTCTCCATCTCTCTCTCTCTCTCTCTCTCTTTTTGCATGAAGGAAAGCATAGAGGGGTCTGCATTACATTCTCTCCCCTATAAAAGCACCAAGAGGGCAATTTATTACATTTTGTGTAGCTTAGAGGCTCCTCAGTCTGCACTTTATTATTATGTTTTATATGTTACTTTACTTGATTTTATGCACCGCAAGCACACCTTAGGGGCACTTTTTGCATTTTAAGTGCTACAGAGATATTCTAGTGGGCACATTAATACATTTCAATGTACTCTAGCTGCTCCCTGGTGGGCGCTTAACTACATTTTATGTACAATAGCAGGACCCTAGTGGGCATTTTTATACATTTTATGTACTATTTTATCCATTACTGAACCACTCTAGAGGCCATTTTATCTATTATAGTGGCACCCAGGTGAGCGCTTCACAAAATAAAAGTACTATAGCTGCACCCTGGTGGGCATTTTAGTACATTTTATGTACTATTTTATCCATTATTGTGCCACTCTAATGACCATTTTATCTATTATAGTGGCACCCAGGTGAGCGTTTCACTAAATTTCAAGTACTATAGCAGCACCCTGGTGGGCAATTTACTACGTTCTGTGCACTATAAAGTTATACTGGTTGGCATTTTATTACAATTTATATATAAAGAGGCACCCTATTGGAGACTTTACTATATTTTATGTTCTTTATCAGCACCTTGGTGTGCACTTTGCTACAATTAATGTACATACAGGCATACTTGCTGTCGCTTTACTATATTTTATGTACTGTTGAAGCACCCTAATGGGCACTTTACTAACTTTGCTAAACCATTCCATATGGTTTGAAGTTCATTCATGTTATGCAAAATGCAAAAAAATAACAATTTCCAATTTTTCTGAAAAATTGGTATTTTCTGTGTTTTTGTTTATTAGCCACACTTTTACCTCAATATACTTGTTAGAATGATTGTTTTGGTTCTCATTGCCTACAATAGCATCATTCAATACATTTTCACCCAAAAAATTATGGTATTTGTATACACATTATGTATCCCATGACACAAATGAGGAAATAAAGAAATAAAGTTACAAAGAAAGAGAGATCAAGGATGAGTCTGGTCACTGGGAACCATAAACTCTTATAAAAAACAAATTTCTGTTGAATGTGTGACAAGATTGTAAAGTATAACCTTTCATTGTTCACAGAGATATTTCGTTTACATTCCCAGTGATGCAGAAAGTCCCAGGGATGCATGAGATTCTAAGACCTTTCCACGGTTCTGGATGCATTTTCCCCAATAATCATATGTTGAATTGTATATAGTAGTGTACAGTATGTGATATGGAAGTATGGGGAAAGATATTTATTACAGGAAAATATATGAATTAAAGCTTTCATTTCCTTTGTGTTCTGTGATTTCCTTGATCTTCTCTCTTACAATGTTTTAGTTTGATCACACCCTAACACTCTGACCTTTTGTACTAGCATGAGGAAAAAGCACTTCTGTAACTCATTCTGCATCAGTGTGTGTGTGATCAATGCTGTAAATATAAATATGTGGTACACCGTATGATATTATACTATGTCTGATATACAAGGTGAGCCAAAAGATTTTAAAGGTAAAACGATTACAGATAATCAAATGATTATTTTCACACATGAAACTTGGTGAGGCAGTAGAGGCGGTTCTAAGGTCTGTTGGTAACCCAGCACCAACTTGAACACCTTGGGCTTGAAGAACTTGACGTGTGGTTTCAGTAAGATGGCGCTACGGCACACACAGACTGATGCTTCACTCTGCTCTAAATTATAAATACAGAATTAAGTCTATGTCATCTGACTCTGATTGATTGTTTGTTTTGTAGAAACTCTGTTCATTAAAGGGTACCTGTAGTAAATTTGTATTACTAGCTCTTTAAAATGATCACGTATGACATCAGCGGCTCGGTCAGGCAACGTCAGTCCTTGCTTCTTGGCAAGTGATGCCACATTAGTATTACTACTAGTCATGCGCAGCAACATGGTGCCTTCTTCATTGACTGTTCCAGCCCTGGTAGTGACGCGAATTCGTTGTTTTGTCATATTGGCTGGGCTGCGTGCAGCAGACACCAGTCTAAGATAACACATTATCGCCCACGAAAACGTTTCCTTTCGGACACAATTCAGTATTCTGAGAAGACCACTTCGGCCCGACCTGCTATCGGCGTGACCTCCAGGCAGAACTACTTGGCACGAAGCCCAAGCTTTTACGTCTAAAACCGGGCACTGTCTCTACAGAATTCTTTCATAAAAAGTCAAAGGATGACGACAGACGGGAGCAGCGCCTCGCCAAAAGGAACCGGTAAAAGGTAAGAGCCTTTAGTATGCGGGGAGTTTTATCACCTAAAATGTCGCTCGCTGTTTGTTTACTTGCGCTGAACGACCCGGCCCAACGAGTTCACGTCACTTCCGGGAAAAAATGGTTGTTCCGCATTGGTTCAGCCCCCGCTAGTAACCCACAGGATAAAATTGCCCAGTATAGTGCTTTTTATGGTCATTTATGTTAAAATAAGCTCTGTGTCTCTTAAACCTATTACATGATGCACAAATTATGTTGTAAGGATGAACAATACCGGTGTTCTATAATATCAAAAAGAAGCAAATTACAGTATGGGTTGTGAAAGTGTGTTGCAAATATAAACACAAATATAAAATCAAAGCACTGCTCAAATATACATTGCTAATCTCTAACTTATTGCTAGTCTCTCTCTCTCTCTCTCTCTCTCTCTCTCTCTCTCTCTCACTCACACACACCCTTGTCCTGCCCCGTTTGACTCATATCCAGGTGAACTTTTTCCTTCAAGAGGAAATGTCATGCTGCCGTTCTGACACCGAGATCTCATTCATCACTCCTGCATGTGGACGATGCGGCGCTGCTTATTTTAGCAAACAAGGTTGCAATGTTTTCCTCCATACATCACCCTGATGTCATTTCATCTCAGATTTATTTCACACTCTCTTGCTCTTCCTTTCTCTCTGTTGACCTTGCTTTCTTACCACTCGAAAACATTTTACATCTCATCAGGAACATAGCCTTGTGAGTTCTTTAGCCTGGGCGTCTTCTAACCCTTTTCTTTTTTTTTGTCCCAAGCAACACAGCCAGTTTTATCCAGTCTGGCATTCCCGGAAAGCAAATTGTTCTGGCTGTGAATGTGTTTAGTCTACGTTCTGCCAAGAGGAAACAGGAAACAGACTCAGGGGGTTAATATTTGGTGAAACTCTGCCGTCTTGACCGAATTGTCAAGAATCGAAAACAAAACGCAGTGACAATATTTTCTGTAGTGAGATCTTTTTGCTCAAGGTCTAATCTTATTATGTGATGTGAAACCTGACGCCTGTTTTGAAGCTCTAAGCTGATTCATTAGAAGTAAAAATAGAGTGTGAGAGGGTGTGATGGAGCAAGTAGGGATACATAACCCTACATAACCTATATACCAGCACGAGTGCGACGGAGGGAAAATAACCCAAAGGTCAAGATAACAATCCCTTATAATGAGATAAGAACTATGACAGCAGACAAAGGTGTGCCTTTATCTAGGTTGGTCATACTTAAAAGGGTGTGTGATATTTAAAAGGGTGTGTGATATTTAAAAAGGTGTTTGTTATTTATAATTTTGTAAATACACATTTTTACAACTCTCTATACTTAACAATTATTATCCTTGTCCATGTCATAAGTGCTGTGTTTGCATATACTCACTCACTCACTTATTTGCCGAACCAATTAATCCTACAAGGGTGGCGGGAAGGCTGGAGCCTGTCTTAGTGATATGCAGAATTAGCACTTAGCATTCCAGTATAGTAAATTATACTGCAAGTACGACATTTGGGGATGGATGGATCCATGAATGGATGGATGAATGGAAGGATGGATGGATGAATGGATGCATCGATGAATGCATGAATGGAAGCATAGGTGGATGGATGGATGAATGGATGGATCCATGGGAACATGGGTGGGTGGATGGATGGAAGGATAAATGGATGAATGCATGCATGGATGGATGGATGAATGGAAGCATGGATGCATGGATGGAGGAATGAATGGAAGATTTGTACACACATTTATTGATGGACCAGTGGCTTTAACATTGCAAAGAGGTGCTCACAGATTTAAATCTTCCGAGATACCCCCCCACCCCCCACCGTAACATGTTCTTGATCTTTGACACTGAATCACTGAGTCGTTCATCCTGCCAAGATTAAATAAAGACAGAGGGTAAAGTAAAGATCAACTAAGTAACAGAGTTTAAAAATATTTACTCATAGAGAGATACAAAGAGGGCAGTGGTGGCCTAGTGGTAGGGTGCTGGATTACTGATCTCAAGGTCGGGGGTTTACTGCTGTCCCCCCAGTGCAGCTAACTGGGTCACCAAAGGCCAGCCATGTCTCTCACTGTCTGTGGTGAGAGGCATGTAAAAGAACCACTGCTGAATTTCATAAAGAGTTGGCTGCATTGCCATCAGCGTGTTTCTGCCCTGCGATGGCCTGGCGAGCTGTTCAGGGTGTACTCTGGCCTCGCCCAGAGCCGGCTGAGATGGGCGCCAGCCTCCCCGCGACCCTAATTAGGATTAAACGGTTCAGAAAATGAACGATGAGATACAAAGAGAGAGCAGGTGAGTGAGAGAGGGAGAGAGCAAGAGAGAAACAGACAGAAAGACAGACAACGAGGCATACACAGAGAGTGAAAGAAAGAGAAAGAGAGAGAGAGACACAGAGAGCAAGTGAGAGGGATAGAGAAAGAGAGAGACAGATAGAGATATACAGAGAGTAAAAGAAAGAGAAACAGAGCTACATAGAGAGAGATACAAAGACAGAGAGCAAGTGAGTGAGAGAGGGAGAGAGAGACAGACAGAGAAAGAGACAGACAAAGATACACAGAGATACAATCTTTAAAATGCACTGGAATGAAATGATGCGGTTCATGAATTTTGAACAACAGGAAAGAGGTGAAAACATTGAGAAGAAGAGAATAGTCCTGCACAGCTTGAGGTGACGGATACACCAGATGGCGAGAGAGAGAGAGAGAGAGAGAGAGAGAGAGAGAGAGAGAGAGAGAGAGAGAGAGAGAGCAGATGAGGGTATATGTGGAAGACAGAAAAGCTCTCATCTGTGGGTGAGGAGGGAGGGTGGGTTGATTAAAAGAAAAAAGCTGCACCTGTTACAACACAAGATCATCATATAATATCATATAATATTATAAAAATATCCATTCTATTGAACTCGTAACCCATCGGCCAGGACGCCTGAAGCGCAGGAAAAACTTTATATGTTCAAGGTCACTGTGCCAAGGTCAAAGGTCACATATGCAAATTAGTTACCCCAAGCACAGATTTAGTTCATAAGGAGTGTCAATCCAAAATTTCAGAAAGCTTCATGCATATGAGCCAAGCAATGGCCCGGACAAACTTTATATGTTCAAGGTCACTCTGCCAAGGTCAAAGGTCACATATGCAAATTAGCTACCCCAGGCACAGGTATAGGTCATAGGGAGTGCCTCTGTAAAATTTCAGAAAGCTATTATGGATATGAGCCGAGCAATGACCTGGACTAACTTAATATGTTCAAGGTCACTGTGCCAAGGTCAAAGGTCACATATACAAATTAGCTACTCCAAGCACAGGTTTAGCTTATCGGGCATGCCTAAGCAAAATTTCAGAAAGCTATCATGCATATGAGCCGAGCAATGGCTCGGACAAACTTTATATGTTTAAGGTCACTGTGCCAAGGACCAAGGTCACATATGCAAATTAGCTACCCCACGCACAGGTTTATGTCATAGTGAGTGCCTACGCAAATTTTCAAAAAGCTGGCATGTGCATGAGCCGAGCAATGGCTGGGAAAAAATTGTCACGCCGCCCGCCTACCTGCCCGGCCGCCAAGCCAACGGCAATACCCCTCCAACCATAAGTGGCTGAGGAGTAAGAACCAATGAAGCAATAAACACCTACCTGCTGTACTCTACATGTCAGATAAATATAGTTACATTTCCATCTGTTCCTTTAACAGATGCTCTTCTCCAGTGATTTGGGTAGCAGTGAGTCAGAATCTAATCTGAGTACAGAGCTGTTAAAGATGTGAGACTTGCGGTCTGGTGATAAAACTATTTATGGAAATTGGACTGATTTTGTCACACAGATCCAGCAGCCGTGATCACAGCACATCTGTCAGAAACACGCCAGATTTATTCACTTCTAACACACTAAACAACACTTCTGTGACATTTTCTAAAAAGTCTAAAAAAGACGTTCATGCCTATTGTACCCTGTTACATGAAGCACATTTCTCATAAAAACCAATAGGGAATCTAACAAGATGTTAATAATGAGTAGAACGCTCAGGGTGTGCTGTTATAGGAAAATAATCAACAACAGGCTGATGTGATGAAGCGGGGTTTCTGTTATCATTCAGCCCCCGTAAGTACATCCCTAAGTGGTCTTTTCAATTTCATTGTACATCCTATTATAATATGTTTTTTTCATCTGCTCATTATTAATCACACCATCTGCCATACAAGTATCAGGGTAAGATATTATAGCGGAGCTCCTGTGCGGAGCCCCATAGGCATGGAACATGACTTTGTTGGTTGTCCTGTGTTCGTGCCTGAGTTGATGTTGATTACAGGCGTGACGATGATAGGGAGCAATTAAAAAATAAATCTGATTTTTATTCATAATAAAACTGAAATCCAAAGAAAAGAGGCTCATACACCACCACTCAGCCTCACACACAATCTAACTCGGGTAGGTGGAGAAACTTTCGCTGAGCAAAACAACAACAAACATTAATGGGACACATGGAACATGAACTCGTTAAACAGATAATTAAATTAGCAAGACAGGTGATACAATTGAATGAGATCAGCGAGTGAAAGGCGGTGAAAAGAAAACTCAGTGCTAACCTTTCCTTCTTTCGCTTCAGAACGTAGTCGGGAGGCACAGGGGAGATTTGTTTATTTATTCATTTATTTGTTTATTTTCTACAAGGCTAAAGTTGACTCATCCCTTAGAAGAACCACACTACTCTTGTAACACCATCCTCGGACACCATTCAGTAGAAATATATATCGGGAGCTCAGCCTTTAAGCAGTGCCTTAATCTATATATTACATATTATAACATGAGATGCTGCTGGAACTGCCATCGGAGCTACTGTGTTAGGAAATTAGTCATCTTCTGACCAATCAGAACTGAGAATTAACCTTAACCAAGATTTCACCTCACCGTACATGTAGGGACAGCATTATGAAAATTTTTATTCACTCACTCATTTTTCTGATCCGCTTTATCCAACTAGAGTCACGGGGAGGCTGGAACCTATACCTATACCTATACCCACCAAAGGCAGGGTACACCCTGAACAGCTCACCAAACCATCGCAAGGTGAAAATCTTTATTGACTGAATGTGAATTTCTTCTTCTTCATCATTATCATCATTTTCATCATCACCATCATCATCATTATCGTTATCATCGTCATCTTCATCATCATCGTCATCCTCATCCTCACCATCATCATCGTTATCGTCATCATTATCATCAACATCATCATCGCCATCATCATCATCACCATCGTCATCATTATCGTTATCATCATCATCTTCATCATCATTGTCATCCTCATCATCATCATCGTCGTCATCATCGTTATCGTCATCATTATCATCATCATCATCATCGTCGCCATCATCATCATCATCATTATTGTTATCGTTATCGTCACTGTCATCATCATCGTCATCATCATCATCCTCGTCATAGTCATCGTCATCACTGTCATCTTCATCATCATCGTTATCGTCATCATCACCATCGTCATTGTTATCATCATCATCTTCATCGTCATCATCGTCATAGTCATCGTCATCATCATCGTCATCATCTTCATCATCATCCTCATCATCATCATCGTCATCATCGTCATCATCGTCATGTTACTAATGAAGACTTCCAGGCATTGATAGACTGCTGAAACAGAGAAGTGGTGATGAGATGAGATGAGAAGAGAAGAGATGAGATGTATCAGCACTATTAAAAAGCTTTCCAGCGCATCCAACCATTTAAACTTTGATTCTCTCAGATCACCTCGGCCAGATTTCTGTCCTCCAGGGAAAAACAGGAAAAACAAATCTGTCTTTTTAAAAGAGTAGCTTGGGGAAAAAATGTCTTCTGGCCGCCGCTCTGCCCTGTTTTCTCTACCTTCATTTTTCTCTTTCAGGATTCCGCACATCTTTGCATTTTTCTTCCTCACTTACTACCACACTTTCCTTTACTAACCTCTCTCCATTCCCCCCCCCCCTCTCATCCTCACTAAAGTGTCCTTGGATATTTATCTCTCTGACAGTATTGATTCTTCATGACTTACCTCAGACACATCTTTCCTCAGGATGATCTCTTGCCTCTCTCTCTCTCTCTCTCTCTCTCTCTCTCTCTCTCTCACTCTCTCACGCTCTCTCTAAACCTCCGGCTGCTAGCCTGTCTCTCAGTGCCAAACATCAGCACCTCAAACTGTTTTGAGTGAATCAATTGCTTTTCATTTGATTTACTAATCCGAAACTCGAGGCATAAATGTCATGTTTGTCACCTCACTCGGGGATCACACATTTTTTACAGTTCTTTATCTGTTCAGTGTAAATTAAAAAATATATAGAAAGAACTCTATTTATTATATATTAAACATATTTATTTTATGTTTCACAAACATGCTCACTGACAAATAAAGAATATATAACAGTTATTCCATGACCTCTGATCATATATGAGCTCAGAGAGACATTAGTCATATATATACGATCAGAGGGAGTGGAATAACTGTTTTATTTTATCTTGTGGATTGTAAAAATCTAGATTTTTTTTATTATTGTATTTGAATACAGTACATTTATACGTTCTTACCATAAAATACAGAAGAACGGAGCTAGCTGGATAGCTGAAGAACTGTTGCTTTACCAGTTCAATAGCCAATCAGAGCGCATAATTGCTAATATCTAATGACCTTGGACAG
>JBCNYH010000004.1:16625752-16644958 GCA_039654325.1 Tandanus tandanus
GGGGCAGCGAGTCTGGAGAAGGTTCTCGGGGCAGCGAGTCTGGAGAAGGTTCTCGGGGCAGCGAGTCTGGAGAAGGTGCTCAGGGAAGCTAGTCTAGTCTGGAAGAGATTTTTGGGGTGAATCAGGCACTCTGGAGAAGGCGCTAGAAGGTGCTCAAGAAAGGGTAGTTTCTGGGGTGTTGCTCAGTAGGAACTGCAGAGTTTTTAGATTTCTGGAGATGGTGCGCTGGGCAAGGTTGCTCTTAAGAAAGCCTTTTGTGGGAGTTAGTCTGGAGAAGGTGATCTGGGAGAATGGCACCTGAGGAGATGCCCTAATAGAACTTTAAATAAGGTGCTCTTGAAAAAGCATTCTGGAGAAGGAGCTGCTCAGGAGAAGGAGCTGCTCAGGAGAAGGATTGCTCACCACAGCTACAGAGTTTGGAAATAATGGAGGAGTTATGAGAGAGCCACTAGAAGACGAATTGAGCGTGTTGGTAGTGTTGCGGGAGGTCCTATCGGTCTCCCCTCTCACCATTTTATTTTCCTTTTCTCTTCTTCAGCTTCAGTAGTGTCTTAATGATATAAATGTTACAGGTGGAGAACCATAGTCATAGCCATGCCAGACTAGACCTGTGCAAAAAATGTTCCTCTGTCAACACAATTTAGTCTTAATGTCTCTTAATGATTTGTTATGTGTGAGTTTTACTGTCCCTGGTTTATATCTCTGAGACCTCACTCACTCTTTCTGTGTATTCCTGTGCAAAATGAATGAATGGAGTAAGATGGAATCCCCCCCGCCCCAGCGCTCTTCTTTCCCCTCTGACCCAGAGGCCCACTTTTGAACCAAACAGTTTACAGATGAGCAGCAGTGCCGTACAGACCCCAGAGGGAAAATTCCTCTGATTCAGACTTTCACAACAGTGACCATCTTTATACTAGCTATCCAACCTGATCTTCGGGTTCACCTGCTCTCACGAACAGTCGCGTTAATACCACATTATTTCACTCAGAATCGAAGCCATTTTCATTCGGTACTGACACGGCCAATCAGCAGCTGCCGCTCGTGTTTATAAACCCACTGATCCAGTCAGACAGGGGATTAAAAGCAGTTTTCCTTCAGCCGGAGTCACTGCGAGAAGCCGCTTGTGTCTAAACATGGCCTTAAATGGATACGAGGAATGTGACTATTATCAGCAAAACCATCAGCAGATTGTTACATGTGCTTGTTAGAACACCATGTTAGTTTAAGCATATGCTATCAAAGTGCACTGTGACATTTATTTACTTTTTGCCCCCTTTTTTCTTCTTTTTTTAATAAGGTTATCCTACAGTCTGGTGAATTTATTGTTGTGTAGATGAGATTTCGATTAAAACAAAGAAAAGAAAAAAAAAATTCTCAACAACAAAAACTGTTTTATTATACATTCCCGGATATCGGGATTACTCAAGTTCATGCTAAAGAGCAAACAGCCAATCCGCACAGTGATGCATAAAAGTCAATCAACATCATGACACATAACAACCAGCCAACACCTGGATGTATAACAGCCAGTCAGCATCATGACACATAACAGCCAATCAGAATCATGACACATAACAGCCAATCAGAATCATGACACATAACAACCAGCCAACACCTGGATGTATAACATCCAATAAGCATCATGACGCATAACAGCCAATCAGAATCATGACTCTTAACAGCCAATCGGCATCATGACACATAACGGCCAATTACCATTATGATGCACAATGACCAATCAGCATTATGACACACAACAACCAATCTGCATCATGACATATGCAACCAATACCAGCAAAAATTGCAGGTTGAAACGGAAGAGTGTGTAGTCTATAAACCAATCCAATGCCACATAATGTCTGTTTTCGATCCTGGAAATCAGTTCTTCTTCTACACTGGAGGAAATGCGCTGATCTTGTCAGCTTCTGTTTACTGTCACGAAGAAGGACTTCCGGTTGTAACTTCCTCTCGCTATAATTAGCATAATGTCCACAATTCGTAAACATTTTCCCACCAGTAAAACAGAGGCGTGTATGTTATGCAAGATGACAGTATGGATGGGTGACACCAGTGTTGCCAAATTCAACACAAGCAAAATTATATAGCATTTGAAAACCGAACCGTCAGGAAAAATGTGTGGCGGCGAGGAATTGAGCAGCACCCGCCCCTCCTTTACTTTCACGGCTGAAGCCCTCTTGAGCAAAGAACCTTAATCCCCAACTGCTCCGAGTGCGTCTGGTGTGTGCTCACTGTTTTGTGTGTGTGTGCAACACGGCTGTTACCAAAAATTAGTATAGATATTTTTTTAATGCATGGGTATTGTATCGCTAGGTACTGAAAGGTCAAGTATCGGTTTTGGGAAAGAAAAAATGGTATCGGACAATCTCTAGTAACACTGGTGCTGCTTCATGTCTCACATCACATTGTTGTTTTTATTTTTTTATAACAGCTTATTCACGAGTGTCGTCTTCCTAACGTAGGCGTGAATGATAGGAATGTATCGAGCTCTAGTATGCAAATATAGGAGAACCTCATTTGCATATTCTCCAATAGCCTTTTTGTGTGATGTTTACATGCTTTCCCTATGAATGTGAGGGTTTCCTCTGGGTACTCCGGTTTTCTCCAACAGTCCAAAGACATGCATATTTGGTCAAATGGCTTCCCTATGGCAAATGGCACTCTGTTCAGGGTGTAATGCCACCTCTTGCCTGATGTCAGCTGGGGTTGTTTTCAGCTCACTCATGACCCTGAGGGATAAGGGTTACAGATGACCCTGAGGGAATAAGGGTTATAGATGAAGGATGGATGGATGGATGTTCATGCAGCCTGGATCTCGTTATGATGGAAACAGGTGTAGCTGCATCTGGGCACTTTTTTCCTGCCGAGCTGTAACATCAAGGAGTTGTAGGTATGTTGGATACATAAAGAATAAGCAACATGTTAAGCAGGACTTCCGTCAGGACTTCGTTCAGGACCTCCTTAGCCCCGCGCCTGGATTTTCTCACCACGTCCAAGCTGGACTAGCTTTTCTTCACTCCATCTTTTATTTGGAAGATCTTGTGTTTTCTCAGAACAGAGAGTGTGGTGCTTTTTTGAGTTTCGTGTTCTACCTCGGAATTTTCCAGAACAGAAGCTCTGTAGCTGATTCGTCAGTAATGACTATCAGTTCACATGTTTACGACCTTTAGCTGAAAGCTAAGAGTGAGGAAGAAAAGGTGAAGAAACAACAAAGAGAGAGAGAGAGAATTACAGAAATAAGGTGGGAGGGGAAGCCAGTTTTTCTTGAAATCTTCTACTGCAGGTTGTTCTGAAGCAAATTGCTGTTATTTTCTGTCTTTTTTTCTGAGGTGTCCTTTAGAAATCAATCCAGAATGGGGTGCTCTTCAGCTCTTCAGCTCCTTCTGGGGTAATAAATCAACCCCACGTATTAAACAACTGACTGTCTTTATTTCAGGAGTTCATGACTTCTCGATAAAGCCTTCCCTTCTTTATTTGATTTAAATACATGACTCATTTCATCCATGAGAAGTGATGGAGTCATGTTTAAAGTGGGGATCTAGTCGTGGTAGAGCTCCAGACAGACACCGAGCAGTGAGTCACAGGTTGCACGTGTGAGTTATTTTCTCTTCGTCCCCCTTTTTTTCAGACAGTTTCTGTGAGATTGAGTCAAAAGTGCAATTTAAACGATAAAGAAACAGGAAATAACGTGTGTAAAACCACCTTCGTCTGCTGCCTTCAACCTGATCTACATGCATGATCACGAAAAACCCCAAATCCCCAAATTCAGCTTTTACTCTCACTCACTTTCTTACATTTAATTTATTTCTATTTCTTTAGCTTTCATTCATTTCCTTTTCATATGGTCTTTCTTTTATCTTACATTCTTTCTTCTTGTCTTTCTCTTTTTCGTTCTTTCTTACCATCTTTTTTTGTCTGTCTTTCTTTCTTTTCTTTGTTTTACTTTCTTACCTTTTTCCTACCTTCATTTTCTTTCTTTTGTTCTGTCTGTCTTTCTTTCTTCCTGTCCTAAATAGAAATTAAGACAGACAGAAAGAAAAACAAGAATGAAGGAAAGAAAAAAAAGAAAGACAAGAAATCCTATTAAATTTTATGAAAAGGTCGAGAGTGTAATAATGATTAAATAAAAATACAGATAATTAAATAAATGACATCAAAAGAAAGAAGGGAAAACGAAAAGAAATTAAGAAGGTAAGAAAAAAAGAAGGGCTATGGGGAAAACAATAAGAAATAATAGCAATAAGAAAGAAACAAACAAAGAAACAGAAGTTAAGAAAGAAAGTAGGACAGAAAGAAAAACAAGAATGAAGGATAGAAAAAGAAGATAGATAAGAAATTATTTTCTTCATTCTTGTTTTTCTTTCTGTCCTACTTTCTTTCTTAACTTCTGTTTCTTTGTTTCTCTCTCTCTCGTTCTTTCTTTCTGTCTTTATTTCTTATTGGGTTTTTTTTTCTTTCCTGTTGGCCTTCTTTTTTTTCTTACCTTCTCACTTTCTTTTCTTTTTCCCTTCTTTCTTTTTTTCTGTCTTTGTTTCGACCTTCTGGCATTTCTTTAATTATCTGTATTTTTATTTAATCATTACTACACTTTCGACTTTTTACATAAAATGCATTTATCTGATCTTTCCCTCGTTTGAAATTTTCGATATTTACTATAATTTTTTTTCTTTTCCTTTCCAGGCTCTTTATCCGTCACTCTCCTCTACCAACTGTCCCACTGCCAGGGGCCGTTCCCTCTTTTCATCCGGTATGCTGTGTCAGGACATTAGGCGGTCGCTCCGTCCCCCTCTCGCGTTTCAATGAGGTGTTGATTAGATTGCGATCGGTTCCGACCAGCCGTCCTCTGGGAGCACACGGACTCTGGTTACAGTCAAAGTGGCCTTCTCACTTTTCACGTCATCCACCCTTTTCACTCATCCTGTCTTCTCCCCCTCTCTTCCATCCTACGGCTTTGTTCAGGTGACCCATCTTTGTGACCCGAGACAACAGCATCAGATTTCCTTCGTTCCCTCCTCCTTCCTGCCTTCTTCGTATCCACTCTCTAGTTTTGTTTTGCTTTTTCCTGTGTGTTTATCGATGCCCACAAGCACTGGCATCTCACACCCGTCACTCACATCCATCAGACACACGAGTGAGAGGTTTAGGACGTCTGGAGGAAGCACCCAAAAGCGCAGACTCTCCTGAGTCCTGAATGGAGTGAAGTGTGCTGAATTCAGTAGTTTGTGGTCTTCAGGAAAAAAAAAAAATCCTTTAACCTTTTTGCGTTAAAATCCCCACCACAGTGTGACATCATTTATAAAATCCCCCCTTTACCTAAATTGGGGCGAGTCAAAAGTGTGCACGGGCCAGAATCAGTTACTTGACATTACACAAGCTGTCTGGTTATTCAGTGTGTAGAACAGCGTTAGAGTAAACGGTTTGCAATAACGCCACCTCTGTTGTGTTCCTTTTTATGAGCGGCCGTCCGAGGAAGGCACCAGTTTATATCCCGAGATATAAACATGTCCTAAATGTCAAAATAAAGTCTTTTCTCTGATGGATATCACATAAAGTCTCCTATATAGCCCACCACAGAGTACTGAAGGCGTGAGATCATGTGTCCACGGTAAAGTCTGCACTGGATCCAAACTTTAAAGTGGCGTAGAAACGGTGTAGCTTTCCTATACAGTGTTTAAGGGTGAAAATGGCTCCAAGTTTTATTTCAGAGTGTAATCATCACTCAAAGAACCACTCTTCCTTAAATCGGTTGGAATTTAAACGATTTCATGATCCCGCGCACACATGCCATGATTATGGCTCCGTATGTCTAATAGACAATGTGTGCGCCCGGTTGGGATCTCGGTTGGCCGTGGTGCAGTGTCGGCTGTCGCTGAACAAGCCGCTTCTTGAGTGGCAGTTCTTGGCACAGCCGCTACACACAGTCTGTTAGATTTCTAGCTCCAAACACACACTGTAGCAGGCGGACAGTGGCGGATCAGCACCTTATTGTCCTGGGGCTGCCCGGATTTGGCAGTTGTTGATCAATGAGATGCAAAGACCTCTCCCACCGTCGCAAGCAACCCCTTACGCCAATCAGGTTGGACTCATCACTCGTTATTGCTGCCTCAAATGTTGGTTTAGCGGCTTTGCAGCCGCACCGGAGTTTCCTCTCCTGGGCGCAGACCTCGGCGATATCATAGGCTCCCCAAACATCAGGATCCCCTCTCAGCCTCGCAGACGTGGACCAAAGGAATGCAAGGCAGTATGTTTGGCATCTGCTTGGCTCCGGGAGTTGCCGGAAAGTGGCGCAACACGCCATCCAACCGCCTTAGGGGCTCCACTCCGGATTTCTGTAGGGTTTACTCCTTTTCCCGAAGTTAACTGCAAGGCAGGTCTTGTCGTTACCCTGACTCGGGAGGCTCAACACCGTTATGGAGATCCAGTAAAGACGCCAGCAAGGATGCGAGACGTCACACTTCGCTGCTCTATACGTACAGATGTCTATTAAGGGTCCGTGTTTTGGAGAGAATTGAAGGCGAGTCCTTTAAGGCGAGTTCGTTCTTTATTCGTTAATGGTAATTAAAGTGAA
The DNA here is from genome assembly GCA_039654325.1 of Tandanus tandanus. NCBI lineage: Eukaryota > Metazoa > Chordata > Actinopteri > Siluriformes > Plotosidae > Tandanus > Tandanus tandanus. Next base: position 16,632,339 of record JBCNYH010000004.1, read on the forward strand.
GGTTCTCTTACATACCTGCATTTACGTCATAACAAAAAATGAAGGTTTTTGTTGTTACCACGTCAATACCATCGTTACTGCGTCCTGATTCGACCACGTTTGCTCTGCGTGTTGTGTTTTTTCCTCTGCCCTGCATCAGTGGAGACCATTCCGCGTACTTATCTTCTCATTATGTGCGTGTGTGTGTGTATAGATATATAGTGCTTATAAATAAAAACATCACAATAGCTTTGATATCTCAGAACCTTTATCATAATATCTGCGATATTTGGTCATGTCCCTTTTCTTGAATCTGTTTTTTTGTTGTTGTTGTTGTCTGTAGCAGTGCAGGAAACATCTGTACGTCTTTCTGTTGACCTCGTTTTTTCCACCCTGTAATATTAAATATAGAAGAAGAAAAAAAAGTGTATGGTCTTCAAAACAAGTGCTGGGTGTAATTTCATAGGAAGCCACAGCATTGTTTTTCAGCTACTCGAACCTGTGTGTGTGTGTGTGTTGTTTAAGTGCTGCTGTGTTAATTCTCTCAGTCAGGTGCTGCGTGACTTTATCTGATGACCTACATACTGCGCAGCTAATCTGCAGCTTCTTTGCCTAATCTGAACACTCTTCTATTTACTTAGACTTCATCTGCCTCAGTTTCCATGTTCCAGCGACACCCAACTGAAATACCTTATGTACATTCTCTTGCAAGTGCATGATGGGATACTAGGGCTGGGAGACTAGACTAAATTCACACACCTTAATATTTGGAGACTTTATTACTGTTATTGATTATTATATTACTGAAATATAGGTTCGGATTATTTTGTGTCTCAGCATAAGAACCCTTAATTGTCTGTAAATAAATAAGAGTGAATTACAAGTTATGACCTCTAGTTAAAGGCAGTATTAAACACTTGAGACTTTTATTTTATAATTCCTTCCTAAAATAGTCTGCCGTGAAAACAAGCCACGAGTTTGAGGTTACTGATCAGACCAGAAAGTCTAAATGAAATAAAATAACGTCTTTTCTGAGCTAATGTCGCTAGCCCTGTAGCTAGTTTCTGTCCTGATACCCTTCCTTTAGCTGCTATAAATGATTTACATAAATGCATGTGATTGGACGAACCACAACAATAGAATTTTTTTTGGTTTGTTCCATTGTTAGACAGTCAAAAAAAAAAAAAAATAGTCCTTGCAAGTGAGCTCGTGTACCACCGGCTTAGATTTTCATCTTCAGAGTTTGTCTTGTTGTGTTGCGTTTAAAAGATTGCAAGGATTTGCCAAGGCTGACGTGTTACGCAAAATCATCCCCGGTGTCATGTTACGTGGGAATCGATTTTTGCAAGGAAAATCCTTGTTGCAAGTTGACCGTGTAATACCTGCTTTAAGTTTAGAAAAGTAGAGTGGATAAAATGTGGCCATACGTTTTTCATACGTTTATTAGTGAATGGTTTTAGAGTCCTCGTCTAGTCTACTTCAATTATATCTTGATTTAATCGTCAAACTATAAATAAACATTTTGCAAAATATTCAAAGCTTTAAGTGAACTTCTCCCAGACATGAGGACTGCTCTTTAAATAGCTTGCAACCTTCTCATCTCCAGACCATTTCCAGTTTAATTTCACTGTAAAGCATGTTGGGTAACGGCGTGCTTTTAATACGTTATAATGTATACTAATTAGAAACAGAGAGTAAACAAAAACGAGGTTTTTATAATGTATTTTTATCTATTCTACCCATGACAGGGGCAGATTATGTGAGCTTTGAGCTCAGCTGAACGGTGTTTATAGCCTACTCATTCAGAGTTTATATAGACTTATTATTATATATTTGTATATACTACACAAAAATGCAAGATTTAAACCCTTTTACTGAAATAATTTAAGACTACAATTCCCATTACAGTTAATGATAACCAGCTAGACTTTGTGTTAAACTGTAGTGAAGTTTCTGCTACATGGTTTGTATTTTTATCTGGTTTCACCCAAATGAGGGTGGGTTTCCTTTCTTAGTCTGGTTCCTCTCAAAGTTTCTTCCTCATGTCGGCTAAGGAGGGTTTTCCCTGCCACCGTCGCCGTAGGCGTGTTCATTGGGAATGAGTAGGATTCATAGAGATGTTTAAATTCTTTAACAGATTTGATTTTACTATGTAAAGCTGCTTTGCGATAGCGTCAGTTATAAAAAGTGCTATAAAAAATAATATTGAATTGAATTAAGCCGTACGCTGTAAATGCGTTTTCGTATATACTGCACAAACACCTAAAACCAAACTAAAACAAGATTCTTATAGTTTATTTTTTTATTTCAAACCATGATAAGGATAACGCCGCCTGCTCATAGTGTCCGTAACAAACTGTGAGTGTCTGTTGTATTGAATGAATCATTATTCACTCAGAATAATGTTTTTTTAATCCCAGATAGCGAACCAATGTGCCTTTTTTGATTCAAAGCCGTGGATTGTCACGGTCACTGATTCTGAAATTCTAAAACTTAAACAAAATGCAGTCCCAAAAAATACAAAGAGATCTACACAGTAGAGATACAGTACCTTTTGCTAATCGGGGGGGTTGAGGTCTGGAATCTGGCACTATCAGAAACTTGATGATGCGGTTCTCCAAGATTTAGCCCTTAGCAAAGATTATGTGCTTAGTGCCTAAGGGAAATAAATGTCATTGTTCTGTTTGCTGTGATTTCAAACTCAACACAGTGGAAACTTCTGCTGTTTATTCGGACCTGTGGTACATAGTGATGCGATAAGGACTTTGTGAGAAGCAGAAGTGTGAAAATAGGTGTCGAAATTTAATACAGATATGAATCTGTTCGCTTGAGGTTTTGATTATTAATACGATTTGACTAAGAAAAAGGAATTTGGGCACAGTCTGCCTCTGCTGGGTTCGAAGAGTTCTGCCGATACTGACAGCGGCCAAAAATGGTGGATTGGTATCTGAGAGTACCCCGGTCTAGGTGCCGATAGCGGTTTTACACAAATTGAGTCCCGGTTCTCGATTCCGGATATTAGTTCTTCTTCTGCTCTGGCGAAAACGTGCTTATCTTGCCAGCTGCTGTTTTCTGCCACGAAAGAAGAACTACTTCTGTCTGTAACGTCCGGTAAGCTCAGTTAGCAAAATGTCCACAATTTGGAAATATTTACATCACCAGTAAATCAGTGACGTATATGTTATGAAAGATAACAGTTTCGAGGGGTGGAACCAGGGTTGCTAAATTCAACACCAGCAATCTTATAAAACATTTGAAGACCAGGCTGGCAGAAAGCATACGTGTGATGTGTGTGTGTATATAATAGGGATAATGTGCTGGTGCATTCGTTCTCTGCATGTGTTCATGCTAACAAGTCGTACACAGCTGTTACCAAAATGAATACAGATCTTTTTAATGCATGTAGTATGGGATGGGGATCGGGATCGCTAGGTACTGAAAGGTATCAGGAAGGAAGAAATGGTCATCTCTGGTCATATGGTTCTAAAACGATTTCCCGTTACTGTAGCGCTACATTTCTGAAACTTGTATAGTGACAGAATTGATCATGATTTCAGCCCTGACATGACTCTGTTCTGGCGTTTGTGCAGCGAGTGATTACAGAAAGGCATCTTTATTTAGGAGGCTGTAATGACTGTCTCCCATAAAGGAGATTCCATCTCTGATACGGAGAGTAAACCGAGCGTAAACAACTGGACATCAGGCTTGCACCACTTTACAGTCTGTGTAAAAAGCCTTTTGTCCAATAGTTCACGTCAGAGACGGTTGCGATGCCTGTTGAGTAATAAAACATCTCCTCTGTGGTGAAAGACACATCCTGGCATCCATAACGCGAATGTTTTTTTCACACACAGTGATATGATCACATCATTACAATGACGATAAAAATCAGGCCACCTGCGGGCTAATGGTACGATCAGAGCAGCTAATTTATAGATATTTCCCAGCATTCTCCTCTCACTTTTCCGTCTCACATTTCCCAGCTTTCTCGTCTGCACTTTTTCACTTTTTTTTTTTTTTTGCTTTTCTTTTCCTCAGTACCCAACAAGCTGAAGGTCGGAAACCATCCGATTATTAGAAAGGGACCGTGAGAGGAACTGAGTCACAAAAACAGGAACCCATCGTCCTCTGGTCAGTTCTAGATAGGTTAACAAGAGCAGAGGAAAAACCCGACGCATGTCGTAAACGAGTCGGCTGTCATTTATGCAGTGTCGCATGTCTGAGTTCTGCGGTCCTGAATGCGAGCACAGCTTGAGATGGGATGATGTTCAGTACTCCACCGAGTACGAGGTCGCTTTTATACAACGGTTCATTCATTCACTGATTCTATATACATTAAAATAAATAGAGAGGAAGTGAATTTTTGGACACAATACAGCGGAATGTTGGTGTAATTGATCCTGAAGAAGCCACGCTCGCTTGATAGCACGTGTGCTAGCTGGCTAGCTAACGCGTGTTGATTTGTACACTCCTCTTAAAGGTGCTTCTGGTAACATTGGCACCTCTTCTTCCATTTTATCTTCATCTGACGGGGTTCATATTTTAAGTTATATTCCTGAAATAAGGATCATTTTTCATGTCTGCTGATGTCATAAACGCTACTGTAGTAATCATTTTTAACCACTCGGAAGTGTGGTGCTCTTATATGAGATCATGAAATCTGTTGGAATCAAATTAGTGGACTTGAATGAACTGGCGTGTAACGGAAAGTCACCCACAATGGAGTGGAGTGATGAAGTGGAGACCCCTGCACTCCCTCCACATTTTCCTCTTTTCCGCTAAAGTTACAGCAGTTTGCCAAGACGTTGACACGTGGCACTCGAGTGTTTCACTCGGAGATTTCTGTCTATTGCAGGGGGTCATGTGAGTATCAGGATTGTTAGTTTGCTATGATGGAACCGAACCTGTATTAATTTACTGTCGAACTGGGTTAAAGATAGCACGCCTGTGTTGTGTCATTACCCGATACCTTTTATGTCTCTGCGCCGCCTTTAAACCTAAACCAGACTTCTGTCAGGACAGTTCAGGGAATATAAGCAAACTGAGCAAACAGACACACACACACACACACACAAAACCCTGTACTTATCACTGTGGGGACCTTCATTTACATTTACAATGCATTCCCTCGTCCCTTACTCTAACCTTGGTCTATCAAAAATAAATGCTTGTCCCCAGCCTTTGCCGTAACCCTAACTCAAACCTCATTCTAACCTGAACCCTAAAGCCAAGTTTTAACCCGCAAATATTCTTTTCAAGAAGTGAGGACCAACCAGAATGTCCTCACTTCCCAAAAATGTCCTCACTCTACACTGCTGGTTAAAAAACGGATTCCGGGTCCCAGTATGTAGCAAGAGGACGGCATGTTGTTAGAACGTCCTCTTCGCTGCAAGAAGTCCCTGGGTTTGAGTCCTGGGTTGGGCGAGGACGTTTTTTGTGTTGAACTACAGAAGAGGGAAAGAAATCGACGCTGCTGAAGGAATGGATGTTTAACGCTGCTGTAATGTAAAGGGTGAAAAACAGGAGAACATAAAGCTTCTAACACCAAAGTATGCAAGTGACGCTTGACTTGTGTTTATTATGTATTGTGTCCCCCGCAAAGCGTAAGGGTTACTATGTTTTCAGGGGCTGTCCGCATTCCTCGCCGCAGACACTCTAGCAGTGCTTTATGGATTTATTTTATATTTATGTTGAACGGTCCCTACGGTACGCCCTACCAGCCTATCGAAACTGGGCCACCTCGACCTATTTTCTCAAGGTCACAGAGGTCATCAAAAATACCCGTTAACACTCCAGAGGTTACAGCTGACCACACGGGGGGTACACCTAGTGTTCTGTAACAAGAACACGTTCCTAGTTTTACATTTATGGTTTCTTGGAAGATATTGGGAAGTTGGAAACCACTGTGTTGCATTATGGGATGCAGTAGCTAGAGAAGTGTGCTCTGGATGTATACTGGAACTTTTCAACAGAATAGTACATATCGTCACCCAGTGTAATACAGTTTAATTCAGCATTTTTCATGTAGTGCATACTGCTTTCTCTCTCTCTCTCTCTCTCTCTTTTTCTCTCTGTCGTTTGGCGAGTGTATGGATGTAGCTGAAACCTCACACCATGCTGGCTGCGTTGTATGCTCACTGAAAAATTCATCCCGGTCTTCTCATCGATCACTCCCGGCGCTTTAATCATTTAAGGAATGTCCCTAATGTGAAATCAGTGATATTTCATTTACCACTCCGACGTCAGGGGCGGATCCTGAGCCCCACAGAGTTTATATATAAATATATACAGCCATATATATGTACATACAGTGGCCCATACAGGAGAGCAGCTGTCTGCTCCAATTAGCTCAGTGTTCAGTGTGATAGCACGTATTTCACTTTACCTCTGCTTTCTATCTTTGTCATGGTTTCATGAATGTGAAGCGAACAGCTGCGAGCCGATCACTGAGTACATCCTGGTCCCGAGTGTCTGAGCTCGATTTAAGCAGCAGCTATAAAAGCTATTCATGTCTTACATTGTACATCAAGTGTTCCTCTATAAATGGCCCGGCCATGTGATTGATGTGGGGGACATGCATCTAATGCGCGCGTGCACACACACACACACACACACACACACACACACACACACACACACACACACACACACACACAGACATACAGTTTTAATTCTGGTGTCTTTGTAGGAGGCTGCATTTTAACCACTATGTCCCTGATAATTTTATTCATTATGAACTTCATTGATAACTTCACTGGTTGTTCGGTGCGTTCGTTCGTTCATTCTTTCATTTCTTGGCGGCTTGGTTTGTACATACATTAATTTGGTATGTTTGTTGGTTATTTGGTTTTTGGTTAGAAAGGTTGGTTGGTTTGTACGTTCGTTGAATTGTTGGTTGGTTGATGGGTTGGTTGGTTAATTTGTTGGTTGGTGGGTTAGTTGGTTGGTTGGTTGGCTGATGAGTTGGTAGATTGGTTTGTACGTTCATTAATTTATCGGTTGGTTGGTTGATGGGTTGGTTGATTTGTTGGTGGCTGGGTTGGTTGGTTGGTTGGTTGATCTGTTGGCTGGTTAATGGGTTAGTTAGTTGCTTTGTTTTTAAAGGCATTTGAAGGAATTTTGTTGTTTTTTTAATTAACATTTTTTGAAATTTGCATAAATGAGATCAGTCTCTTCTTAGTTGCAGATTCTTTCTTGCATTTTCGTTCAGTGTACAATCTCCATATTTAAACCTGTCATACATTTCACTCCTTTACGATGAACTAGAGGTTAATCTCCTTTCTCTTTAAAACACACTGTATGCCGTGTATAACTTGGTTCCCAGGATAAAATGCTTTTTTTATTTATTTTGATCTGCTGATTACAGTGTTTACTCTCCCCCCCCCCTCTCCCTCTCCCTTTCCCTCTCTCCCCTGTACCCCATTTTATCCATTTAATTATTATTATTTTTTTTTTTACACTTTACTGTTCCTGCTCAGGTCTCAATAGTCGTATCTCAAATTCTGCCCTCTTTCCTTTCTCTCTACTGAGTGATTCGTCCTCCTGCGGGGCCCCAACTGCAGGGTTTCCCACCAGCATGACCTCTGACCCCCGCTGCCATTAATCTCTCCACTCCTGATCGGACACTCCCAGGGGGAAAATCAAAGGGGCAGGGCATGATGGGATGGCAGAGCCTGTGGCCAATTAGAGCAGGCTCGGCAGCAGCCGTGTACAGCCATTAGACAGAGGCAGAGTGTTAGCTGTAGGGTCCACAGTCCAGCAGCATGTGTGTTAATGCCCGAGATCTCTTCTAGAACATGCATTTGCTGTGCATTAGTGTCAACGCTTAGACTTAAATCGTACCATTTGGTGACTTAATAAACGGCCAGCTCAGCGTGCATCCATTAAACCGCTCAGTGCCGTGACAGGACCATTTATCTTCTGATGATATGATATCAATATCAGGATAAATAATGCCACAGTTCATTTTCTGAGGCACGTGTGTTTATCATCCGCATTGTAATCCCGAGTTTCTTACTGTGAAACCAATCTAAATGTTAAAGACCTTTTTAATTTCATTTAGTTTGTTTATTATTTCTAGTTAAATGGCTTTAATGGCATTATATAGAAAACAGCACAACAAAAGTTTTCAATAATTTATTTGTTTCCTTTATTTAAAGGATCCATGAATTGAATTATTTAATATAGATGGAGCTGTGACTATTTTTCTTTTTAATCTATTCAAATAAATAAAAATAAATTAATTAATTGTGCAAATTTTTTAATTGCATTATGTAAGAATTATAAAAAATCTATATATTAAAAATAATTAATTTCAAGTTATTTTCATTCATTCATTCATTTTCTAAGCCGCTTATTCCTAATTAGGGTCGCGGGGAGGCTGGCGCCCATCTCAGCCGACTCTGGGCGAGGGCGGGGTACACCCTGGACAGCTCGCCAAGCCATCGCAGGGCCAACACACACACACACACACAACCATTCAACCTCACTCTCACACCTAAGGGTGAGTTGGAACAGCCATTCCAGCCACTGTGCATGTTGTTTGGACAGTGGGAGGAAACCGGAGCACCCGGAGGAAACCCACACAATCACGGGAACATGCAAACTCCACACAGAAACGCTCGGGCCCGGGAATCGAACCCAGGACCTTCTTGCTGTGAGGCCGTCGTGCTAACCACTGCTCCACCATGCCGCCAAAGTGGTTATTATTTTTATTTTAGTATTGTTGTTGTTTTTGTTGTTGTTGTTATTTTTATTATTATTTATTTTTCAATGTCACCCAGTCCTAATTAGCGTTTCTCTAATAACATACTTGCGCAGGGCTGACTGGCAGCCGATCTTCATAAGCGGCTTCCAGAATGTTTTCTGATTTTCTCTCTTCAAAAATGTGTTTGTTTTGTTGTCAATGAAAAAAAAGGCAGATTGGTGAGGTGATAACAGAAGACATTTTCTTCGGCACGCCATCAAATAAGAGTTAACCGGAAACAAGACGAACTGTAAAAGTACAACAGCTCGCGCGAGCTATCTGTGGTCGGGTCGGGCGAGTTATCGCAGAAATACGAACGCTCCCTGGAACGCCGTGCATTGGCAGCGCACAGTAAACACGACATGCCGGAGAGTGAGCTGCTCTTGTTGTTTTCTGATAAAAATATGCAAAAAATAAAAGATTCTATAAGATTCAAAGCCACAGGGTTTGTGCATCTATTGAAATGGCTTTTATGGAGAAATTGTTTGAGCTTTGATCATCCAACCACTCATTGTGATAGTTAATAATTATAAATCGTTGTAATAGAAAAGGAATAAAACACACCAGGGTGTGCTGCTGTAGGATAACAACCACAGCTATCGGTTGGTTACTGTCACTGTGCCTCATCACACCACGACGGGTTTCATTATTTACGCGTTGAACAGCATGTCCAGAAGGGTTTTATTCCCCGTACGTCCCCCACCTCTGATTATTCATGCACATGTTTTGATTATATCTGTGATATTTAAGCTTCAAGGCAAGCTTCATTATATTGCTAGTAAAGATAGGGCAGTAAACATGCGTGTAAACATTATTGTTGATGTTTGGCGTAAAAATTAAAGCACATGTGCAGTGAAGATTAGTGCAGCTAAACACTGTAGATGATGATGATGGTGATGATGATGATGATGGTGCTGATAAAGATTGAGTTATAGTTACATGTAATAGGGCTTTTTTGTGTTGTTGTTCTCGAGCATTGTGTGTGTGTGTGTGTGTGTGTGTGTGCGTGTGTGAAAACAGTTTCCTGCTGACACACACTCTAATTTGAATGTCAATACCCCGTAGCTGACATCTGACCCCTGTGCTTGATGTGGATTCGATGGCTAGTGCATCATTAAAGATGTGCGTGTGTGTGTGTGTGTGTGTGTGTGTGTGTGAGTGATTATGACTATGATTAGGAGGAGATGAAATACATACGCACTAATACACTCCATTTTACACTCTTCTGTCATCTCTCGCTACCGCATAGCAATCAAACAAGACTTAGAATTAGAGCAGCAAGCCAAAGCTGATGAACACGTTCTACCCATTCAAGGAGACGTCACAGCTGGAGGATATTTAACTCTTACACACACAAAAGCCTGTGAAAACACATGTAAAGCGAAGTTATATGGTCATACGTTTACACAAAGTATGCAACTGACATAGCTGAATACAACATGCCTTGTGTGTGGAGACCAGGTCAAGTGTTCGTCTCTCTTTAGTTCAAAGAACACAAGGATATGAATCTCGTGTAAGAACGCATTGGTTTCCTGATGACGTGAGAAGGAAGACGAGGAGGAGGAGGGATTATAAAAAAAATAAAAATCTATGCAACCATATAGCGATGTAAATCATAGGGATTTTCAATATTTCCGCTATAACATGCTGATTAACTTACACTGAATTCCATCATGGTGTGATTTTGGGTAAATACTGAATTTAAGCTGTACATCAAAGAAAAGTTCTAAAAAATAATAATAATAATAATAAAAATGCTATTTTAGGCAGATGATGGCTGCATCAAAAGCACTCGGGCGTTTATAGACAATAATGTGTATAAATGACTGTAGTAGTGGATGGAAGTAAACACATCATTATACTCGCTGTTGTTGTTGTTTGCTGTTAGTTGTAGTTTTAGTATCATTGTTATTGTTGTTGTTATTATTATTATTATTATTATTATTATTATTCTCTATTCACTCTGCAGAGGCCTGATCCCATCTGACCTCGGGAGCTAAGCAGGGTTTGTTTAGTACTTGGGATCACCTGGGAATACCAGGTTCTGTGGAAGGTTAGGGAAAAGATCTGGCAACCTGCCCTGTAAATAACTAAGGGTAACATAACTCTGAAAGAATAGAGTCACCGAGGCTCAGCTTCAACTGAAGGTACTAACAACATCATCGTCGTCGCCATCATTATCATTCATTCATTTTCTGAACCACCTAAACCTAATGAGGGTCGCGGGGAGGCTGGCGCCCGTCTCAGTCGACTCTGGGTGAGGGGACAGTACACCCCAGACAGCTTCCCAGGCCATTGCAGAGCAGAAACACGCTGACGGCAACCCAATGGCCTACTGTTTACGAACGACAGCAATGGTTATTATTATTATCATCATCGTCGTCATCATCATTATCTTTGTCATAGTTTGTGTATTCGTTAGCAACATCATACAAAAAAACCCAAGTGTGGATTTTCAGGAAGTTTTTACCAGAGGCGGAACTTTGGATGAGGAAGATTCCGTTATATTTTTCAAGACGATCCAAATCAAATTCTGGATCCAGGGATTTTTTTAAAGGATTATTTAACATTTTGAGAGAGGACTGCTTTTGGCATTTTGGTTCATATGTGGGGATTTCTGGGCTTGGTGGAAGTGTGTGCTCTCTGAGCGCTCTTGTATATTTATTCATGACGTCCACCAGTGAGCTTATGTTTTTGCCGGCACCTGTTTGTCTGTTTGTCTGTTTGTTATCAACTTTACACAAAACGATATGAACAGACCTTTGTGAAATTTTTAGGGAAGGTGGAGAATGGATCAAGGAACAAATGACCAGTTTTTCGTTTACCTCCACCAAGTAGGTTAAACAGGAGAGAGACTTTCCTTCCTTGGTGGAGGTTTGCGCACTCTGATTCTAGTTATTATTATTATTATTATTATTATTATTATGATATAAAGTAACCTTGTACATGACCTCTGATAAAATTTCCCCTCAATATTATGAGGTAGTTATAGGAATATGGTAATTCATATCTCTGTAACACTGTTTTGAGTTGAGAGTTGTGTTATTTAGGGTTTTTTTTTTTTTTTTTTTTTTTGCTTTTTTTAAACACGGGTTCTGCAGGTGGAACGTCTGAATTTTCTGGCTACGTCAGCAGTGTATTGTGATTCGTGGTATTTTGTAAGAGCGATCCCATATTTCCCCAGAGGGCCCGGCTCTGATCTCTACATAAAGCTCATTATTCAGGTGTATTTATGTGTACTCGTGTGTGTGCTGTATGATGAAAGTGGTGCTTAATTATGGCTGCTTTTGTCTGAGGGCTTCTGTTGAGCTGCGAGTTGTTTTGCTTTTTAATTTAGATTTTTTAATAAGTTCAAGGCGTCAGATGATCATTTCTCTGTAGCTGTATTCATCGTTTTGTCCAGACTGTGTAGTGCAGTGTTTCTTTTATTTAATGACTCAGATTAGCAGAATGAGTTCATATTAGTGTACACACACACACACACACACACACACACACACACACGCTTATGTATTTCATAAAAGGCAATCTGGATAGAAGCGTGACTAAGTGAAGACATTAATCAGATCAGCTCTAAGCTAGTCAGATGATCACGTTGCTGTCGGGGAGGCCATAATGGCTCGTCTGTCTAAGGTTGGGACATACCCAAGGGCTACGGGATTAGATTAGATGTAGTATTACCACACACACACACACACACACACACACACACACTCACACAGAGCCAGTCATACAGCCGCACCTACATGCCTTAAAAAGACGAAGAGGGTGTGTCTGTGGATTTACTACTCACAATCCTTTAAATAATGCCCATTATAGCTCTCTCTCTTTCTCTCTCTCTCTCTCTCTCTCTCTCTCTCTCTCTCTCTCTCTCTCTCTCTCTCTCTCTCTCTCT
>JBCNYH010000004.1:16656978-16675809 GCA_039654325.1 Tandanus tandanus
AGAGAGAGAGAGAGAAGGGGTGAGAGGGAGACAGACAGAGAGAGAGTGAAAGAGAGAGAGTGAGAGAGAGAGAGAGAGAGAGAGAGAGAACGAGAACCATTTGCACATCATATCAGTTTTTAATAGTGAAAATGAACATTAGTCACTTTATCATCCACAATCTGTCGGTGTTCTCCACATCACCAGCAACCAGGTGGTGCTCAAGTACAACATGTATTCAGTTTACATAAAGGATTAGTTTGTGTGTGTGTGTGTGTGTGTGTGTGTGTGTGTGTGTGTGAGAGAGAGAGGCTGTCTAGTTGTTTTAAACACACCCTTGTCATCTTCCTCTGTGTAGTCATAGCAGATGTAACAGTGAATCCTGGGTGGTCGAGTCGACTTTGGGGACGATCTGTTTTGTTTACAGACTTGGCTTTTACAGAAGAAAAGGTCTGTAATTCGATCGATCCATGAGTGTCACATGAAAGTGCCGAAAGCAGCCAATCAGACTGCAACCTCAAAACATTGTGAAGCTCGCCACCAGAAAAATGTGCAAAAGATATCCGACTCTGTGTACGCCGTGGTCTGAACGTTAACAACATCAAATACATCACAGACTCGGATACCGATCGAGGTGAACATCATACTCGTACTCCGTATGGGATAGGTGCATCACTCGATCTGAGACGCAGCCGATTTCCATTCAGTGCAGGTCATGAAGTGAATATATATATTTACTATTTCTTATTGAGTATATTCGCTTGAGAAATCCCAGCTATAAAGATAAAGGAAGTGACTTGATCTCTAGTGTTCCTGCTGCGTCAGGGTTGAGTGTGTTCCTGTTGGGAAATCTCATTGCTCACTACACACTACACACAACACACCACACACTCCTCCAAATCTCTGCATCATCAGCCAGTCAGCGAGGGCGTGTTGAAAGTAGGACCTCATTTGTCTTCACTCAGGAATGTCAGAAATGACCACCTCACTTCCACATCTGGCAGTTTATTACACATGCATATGCAAGTGGTTTATGGAATACCTCATTCATCTTCTAGTTTGTTTGTTTGTTTTCTCTTGAAGATGTACAACGTTTGATTAAAACTGAACAATGGTCTTTGTGCATATTTTTGTACTGTTGTTATTATAATATTATAATGCCGTTATTGATATAATTATAACAATGATATTACTGATGTTAGATTTTTCCTCTTTTAATTAAAACGAGATTTAGGACAAGACTCGTGAATGCTTATGATGCTGGTGTGTGCTGATTGTATTGAAAAGAGGAGCACTTTGTTTCCCCAAAAAAATGTTTTTTTGATATTCAGGTTTGTTGACATCAGTAATATTAAATCTGTGGTTCTCAGGGCTCTCCACCTTTACAATTATGATAAAGTTTTGCATTATATCTTAACCTGCTGTGTTGTGTTGTGTTTTTTCATGTATCAAGATTCTGTGCCTGTCCACTCGAGGTGGAGATTGTAGCAAGAAAAAAAAAAATAATTCACAATATTTAATTTTTTTATATAAAGTGCTGAAGCATGATACATAGACATCTTTTCTGCTATTATTTTGTCTTGTGTCGTAATAAGAGGGGACTTGTCCCGCTTCCACATGCCACGGTGTGTGAGAACAGCCGTTTCCTTCCACCAGGGACTCTTGGTGGAGATTAAAGGGACACTTTCATTTCCCAGGTATATTAAATACACATTTAATACAGTGGTAATGAAATTAAATCGGCCATAATGTCTTTCTGATACCATTTACTTGCTCCTGTATGGGAGTGCTAATGACCCCTGCACCGGGCACGATGATCTGAAGAATGTAAACATAGCATCCCTCCATCAGATGCCGTGAGCGCCATGTTTACGATCAGTCAGGCTGGCGACCAACAACACAGACACAGACCACTCAAGCAGTGAAAAATTGGTAAGGTTAAAGGTACTTCAAACTTGTGTGTGTGAGAGAGAGCAAGAGAGAGAGACTAAAAATGTGCTACCCTTATTTTATCTCTCTTGGAATTGACACATGATCTCAGACTTGCACTGCCACTTACGTCCTTGGGCTTTTCTTCACCTGGCATACCTGTTCCTGGCTTCAGCTGAAACAGCACCTGGTGATCATGACTGACTAGGCGTATTACACGAGGGTGGTCTGCTGTTGCTTTCCCTCAGCCTCTCTTGCACAGTATCTGGTATTCCCAGGTGGTCTCCAATCCAAGTACTAACCAGGCCTGCCACTGCTTAGATTACAAAATCAGACAGGATCAGGGGTTGTGAGGGAGGAGGGTGGCATTGGGTGGGGTTCTTATTGTTGATAAATTATTGTGCCTGTGTAAGATCCTTCTTGGAAACAGATACACGTGAATTGTACTGACAAACGCACAGAACCAAAACAAGATGAAAAATAGACCACAGGGGATGCCAAAAAAAAGAAAGACCATTTCATAATGTGCCAATATAGAACAAGCATAGCATTGACAGCCCCATCTTCAGCGCGCGGCAAGTAAATGTCCGGAAACCTAATATACAGTTTTGCCTCTGTGACCTTGAAAATTAGGTTAAGATCACTCACACACAAACTCATCCTAGCACTGATAGTAGTGAGCCAACATAGCAAGTTTGAAAGCCCCAGCTTCAGCGCGCGGCAAGTAAATGTCCGGAAACTAAAGTGTGATGGACAGCTGGACGGACAGACGGACGGACAGAACCCATTCCTATAACTCCTGAAGGGCGGGAGCTAAAAACAGGTGAATAAGAGACAATAAATCCATGAGCTGGGGTGGTTTCACTGGAAGCTTTCGTATTCAGCCAAAATGAACTGACAATAAAATATTAAACACACAGGCTACTGGCTCATGAGCGAGGACCATTAAGATCACTGAATTGTCTCTGTTTTATTTTCAGGTCTTGTTCTCATTGTCTTAACTCGCCACCAATTCCCACTCGCACCACGTCATCCTGGCCACAGAGCCGCCCCCGAACCTCAGCTATAAATGAAGTGTGTGTTTGATGTTTGTTTGGTTAGACCAAAATGTAAATGATACCAAAAGTTGGGTGGTTCTGCTCTCACTTCCGTTTTATCCCAAATTCAACAATGTGGTCTTCAAAATTACTGTGAACTCCAACACCCACTCACATACGACTTGTTCTTTCAGCTGCTCTTGTTCATTTGGAGTTCCCATAGTGGATCGCACAGTGCACTTAGTGTACCCCTGCAAACAAGGTTTGGGGGTTATATAAGAATCCTCCTGTCCGTATATCTGTTAGTCCACTTGTCTGTCTGTCCATGGAAGCTTGTAAGCACAACCCCTCCTAAACCGCTTGATGGATTTTGAAACTTTACACGGTTGAGGTGTACCACCTGATGATGCTCTGCTGGGCTTTTTACACCCGAGTCTCCTGGATGGGACGCTAGTCCATCGCAGGTTACCTTGCCAGTATTTTTACTGGTACCCATTTATACTGCTGGGTGAACAGAGGCAGACTTGTGGTTAAGTCCTCGCCCAGGGATCTTAGCACGGTGTTTAATGGCTTAATGAAACTCTAAGGCAGTTATATCATGGTGCAGGCGAGGAGTGAGGTACTCTGTACTGAGTTCACTTTCAGTTCGAGTTTGACTTGCCTGATGCAACCCACCCAGTTTTATCCAGGCTTGGGAACAAGACTACAGTCGTACTAATTTGTGCAACCTCACTGGCTAAACATCTAATTCTTCATTCCTCATTTATTCCAAGCAGATGTTTGTAGTCAGAAACTGCTGTACTACAAGCCCACTGGTTAAAGGCTGTGGGTTGAACTTCTCACCTTCTAGTGAGAACTTGCATTAACCCCACCTGTCTCGCCTTCTCATCCTCTTATCATCCTGTTTTTAATCCAGTTCAGTTCAGAAACAGGTTTGCTCAACATTCAGACGACCCGACAATTCAACAACCAGATCTGAGATCTGCTCAGATGTCCCCCTGTTAACCAACAATTTCAAACGACTGCTTTGAACCAGCCCTGACCTCAATCCTACGTTGTACGTCAGCAGACGTTTCTCCACTTCCCAGCTTTTGTAACTTCAGTTCCTGTTTGCAGTTGGCTTCCAGAAAATCAGATCCTAATTTCAGACAGCCAATCAGAGTGCGGTCTTTAGCGGTCAGCAGCTTGTGGCCAGGAAGGTGTACAAAGAAATCGGAATCATTCTGTATCTCACACACATAAACAATATAAAATAGACAACAAATTAATATGATGGACGGCACGGTGGCGCAGTGGTTAGCACGTCCCTGATGGAAGGTCCTGGGCTTAATTCCCGGGCTCGGGGCGTTTCTGTGTGGAGTTTGCATTTTCTCCCCTTGCTTACGTGGGTTTCCTCCCACAGTCCAATACATATGCACAGTAGGCTCATTGGTTGCCCCCTAGGTGTGAGTGTGAAAGGTTGTATGTATGTTGGCTTGGCAAGCTGTTCAGGGTGTATCCCGCCCTTGCCCAGAGTCGACTGAGATGGGCGCCAGCCTCCCCGCGACCCTAATTAGGACGAAGCATCTTTGAAAAAGAATGAATGAATGAATTGATATGATTCTGAATAAGACTAAGACCAGCCATGATAGTCCAATCCATTTCCATTCAAAACAGCTTGATGTGAGTGATACAAATTGTCATAAATGTCTATTTAAGTATATTTACTTTAGTTTGGCTGGTGGTGTAGTGGTTAGGGTGCTGGGCTCATAATTAGGAGGTCATGGGTTCGAATCCCTGATAGACCCCCACCGCGCTAAGACCCCTGGGCAAGGTCTTAACCACAAGTGTGCCTCTGTCCACCCAGAAGTATAAATGGGTACCAGTAAAAAATACTGGGAAGGTAACCTGTGATGGACGAGCACCCATCCAGGAGAGTTGAATTCCTAGTCGCTTCACGCTACAGAAACCGGGGATAAGGACCGGCCTGATGAGCCAGAAGGCTCGGGTGTAAAAGCCCAACATTCCTTCCCTAGTTCATAAAACGTTTATACTGTTTTTATGCGTTTATACTGTTTTTTTAATTATTTTTTTATTATCCTGTCATATACGACATCTGTAAAAAATAAATAAATAAATTCTATTTGCTGAACCGTTTTATCCTACTACGGTCGCAGGGAGGCTGGAGCCTATCTCAGCTGACTCTGGGCGAAGGCGGGGTACACAGGGCCAACACACACAACCATTCACACTCACGTTCACGCCTAGGGGCAATTTGGAACAGCCAGTTCTATTCAATTCTAATGTGCATGTTTTCGGACTGTGGGAGGAAATCGTAGTACCCGGAGAAAACCCACACCAGCATGGGGACGTGCAAACTCCACACAGAAATGCCCTCGCCAAGTCTGGGACTTGAGCCCAGTATCATCTTACAGTGAGGCGGACATGCTAACCACTACGCCACCGATCAGCCCTACCAGATTAATTTTTTAATATTCAAGTAAAGCGAGAACGAAGGCTAATCAGCCCAAATACATTTTAAATAAAGTGGTGTGTATATGTAGTATTGTTAGCTGTAGGATATATAGTTTGGCGATTACTCTTTCTCTGTAGAAGGCCACGCCTACAAGAGACAACAATAGCATTGCTACACACCCACAGGAGACTTCCTGTCTGCTAGCCTGAAGGCAGGTTTATACTCAGTACACAGAGAGGAGGATGGATATAATGTACACTAATGCGGGTAATTAAACACGGTTGTGTGTGAATCATGTTAGTGGTGCACATCAGACCTGGAATTCTGTCTGACTCAGCGAAACAGCCGCATGAGTGGACAATATATCATCAGTAACGTCATGCCGATTATCATGCCTGACATGCTGAAGCATTTGGTGAACTCTTATGCAGTCAGACAGATCTCTTGATTATGGGTAAATGTGTGCAATATTTTAATAATGGGATTATTCCGGCTTCTCATTTCAACCTGTCGCTCATTCTGTTATTTCATCTATTATTATTTCTTCTTCATTCATTCATTTTATAAACCGCTTAATCCTAATTAGGGTCGTGGGGCCATCACAGGGCAAAACACACACACACCCATTCACACTCACACCTAGGGGCGATTTGGAACTTCAAACGCCAAGCAGCCTTCTGTGCATGTTTTTGGACTATGGGAGGAAACCGGAGTACCCGGAGGAAACCCACGCAAGCACGGGGAGAATATGACAAACTCCACACAGAAACGCCCCGAGCCCGGGAATCGAACCCAGGACCTTCTTTCTGTGAGGCGGACGTGCAAACCACTGCGCCACCGTGCCCTATTATTTCTTCTTTTAAAATAAATATTCTATTGGCAGATCATTTTCATTCGTTCCTATTAAATAATTAAAACAACAGCACTCAGAGAGTGCAAACCCTAAAAAACCCTAGAAAGTACACATGGCTGCTATAATACCACACTTCCCAAAAAAATGGTCCTATTTCACAATGTTAAAGAATCCTTTAAAAAAAATCCAGGGTCCAGAATTTGACCCAGATCATCTAAAAAATTTTTTTTAAATAAATAAAAAAAGAATGAAGTTTTTCTTGTCCAAAGCCACATCTCTGGTAGAATGTTATGAAAATCCACACATAACTTTTTCCATAATTTTGCTAACAACCAAAAAAAACCCCTCAAACTGGGAGTAAAACTAACAAACACCCAACCCAAACAAGCACATAACCTCCTTAGCAGAGGTAATTGGGCAGCCATGGCCCGGGACAGTCGTGGCCTAATGGCTAGAGAAGCAGATTCGGAACCGAAAGTTCACTGGTTTAATTCATTAACCGGCAGAAAACATTTGTGGCGGCAGGAAGAGTGAGCAGCGCATTCCTCTTCCTTCACCATCAGTGCCCTCGATCAAGGCATTCAAGAGTAAACTGCTCTCCGGGTGCGTTGATGTGGCTGCCCACTGCTTCTTCAGGAGAGATTAAAAATAAATAAATAAATCCCACTACATCCTCCGCACCGCTAAATCGGGTTCTTCTTTATTTAACAGCATGAAATATCATCTTGGAATCTGATCCGGGAGAAGTTACGCCTCCTCGCTCCTTGGGACCTCCATTTACTTCTACTTTTTTCCATAAAGTTCTCATTCCCCTCCCGAAGATGTAATTTCCCACCCGGCATTCCCTCCATTCTCCTTCACACCTCACACACGTTATCTGGTGTCACAAAGTGAACTGATTCATCAGGACACCTTTAACTACATCATTTCACACCTGGCAAGTAACGTATCTCCTCACACATCCTGACCAGCCATCTGTGTTCATATCTCACTTCTACATGCAAATTACCGCGTACATCATTTCCCTTCGTGTTTAACCAGAGAGAGGAAGCAGTGCAATGCCTTTAAACTAATAATGTGTGACTGTACAGCAGGGGGCAGCAGTATCAGACGCATGTCCAGTGAGAAATGTACCAAGTAAATGTTTTTATTCATTTCATTTTTTATCTCTTATGACAAGCACACATTTGATACAGTGATGTACTACAACAATTTTGAAATGTTCATAATGTAAATAAACCACAAAAAAACCCAACACCAAACAAAACAGGTCATTTACATGGAAAAAAGGAAGTACACCCTTACATTCATAACACTACACCCATAAAATGACTCTCAGTTCTTCCAGATTGTTCGCCAGTGATGACAAAACCCTGCAGGTTTACCCTGTCTTACTTCATGCTTGCATCTCGGGTCTTGTGTTTTCTTTGCTATTGACTTTATGACTTCATCATCATCACGCCGGCAGCTGAAGGGCTCTCTACACGAATAATTCCAATGTACAGAAAACCACCCACCTGTGGCGTGAATTTCAAACCACTGCCAATTTATCTAGAACTTTTTAACAGCTGTACAACATGAAAAACGTCCGCAAGAAGCCCATAATTTCTTCATAGGATCCGCAAATAACTCTTGCAACTGTTGTTGTGAAAGTGCACATAGTCCGAACTCAGCTCGGTCTGTACTAAACAACTCCGGCTGAGGTTGCTCTGTACAGACTTCATGCTCAGTGAGTGTGCTGCACTCAAACCAGTGACATAGACACCACTTTTAGACCAGGAAAAGGTTCCTAATAAAGAAATAAAGTTAATACAAAAATAAATAGATATATATTTTTTTATACATTCAACCAAAAAGCAAGCAGTGATTTATCTACAGTTGTGGTCAGAAACTTAGAATGTCATGGCGATATCGGGCTTTTAGTAATTCCTTTGAGCTGATTTTTTTCTACAAAAAGTGTGTTCGAGGAGAAAATTTATTAAGAGAGATTTAAACAGATATTAGGTGCACTGTGTGTATAATTTCAACAGTGTGTTGATTTTAGAAAATGCAAAATGAATTAATATTCCTGTGCCTCCCAGGTGGCGCATCGATAGGGTTCGCGAATAACAACCTGGACCCATCTGTAGCCGGAAGTCCATGGAAGCTAATTGGAAAGCTTTCACGGGAGGTAAGGCTCGGCCAGTTAGACCTCCCTGTCACTCACAGCGATCACCAGCCAATCATGAGCACATTCGTACAAAAGCGGCTGTACAAAAGCAAAATGTGTTAAGCTGCCCCACAAATACGTATGAGCAGCAGTTCGCGCGAGCACTGAGCATTGCATGTCACGGAAGAGGCATGTGGTAGGTGCTGGTGGTATTTTCTATTTATTTATTTTTATCAACGCGCTTCTGACTTCTGCCTGTAAATGTACAACAAATCAAGAACATAAATGATGTGACCATGTATACAGAGACGTATCACACGTAAATACACCCCTCAATACAGAGTTTTGTCTGTGAAACCTGATTCAGGTTATAATATATAAACTGTTTCTAGTATCTAGCGATGCCGTGAGCACCAAGACGTGTCTGATTTTCAAAGAGGGCGTATTGAGGGTTAGTCTGAGGGTGGACTTAGTTAGCATGAGTTGCACAAAACTTTGGAATTCAACTCCTATAGTCACCAGAGAGATTGTACAGTTGACCAACAAAGGAAAGGAATCAACAACATCCCGCTCCGGTCGACCTGGGCTCTCACGGGCGTCTCTGGACTGGGAATATTCCCCGTCGCAGAGTAACTCCAAGTGAGTCGGAGTACTGCAGTGAAGGATCTCCATCAACTTGCCGACTATGGATATGTTTCTCTATGCATACATCTTTGAAAAATGGTGTCTATTTACTTTTGACGCGTCACTGTAAAGAGGAAAAAGTGCAAATGCTGTTAATACGTCATAATAACTTCCTATAATACTGTTGCTGAACTCTGTCACTCAGTGCACCTTAAATATCTTTGGAAAGAACCTGAAACCAACAGTGAACATGTGATTTCAGAGGGTGTTTTTTGTTTAAGATGTGCCGTGTTGTTCTGGATGGAGTAATGTAACAGTCACATGTACAAAACGTTTTGTTTCATCACTCTCGCTCTGTGCTCATGAATTGAGACATCCACCCCGAGCTGAAGTAAAGCCGGATAATTTGGTAACTCTGGTGAATTCAAGACGATGAACAGTCTCGGTGTTGACCGCGCCTCGGTCTTCTCGCAAATCATTCCCTAAAATTCTCAAACCACCCTTCATTATGAAAAAAGCACCACCCAAATTCAACATCCAGACACACATCACGTGCTAGCAGATCACAGAGCTCAGGAACAGAAGGCACGCTAAAGCTACGCAAGTCGTTTTGGTCTCCGAGGCGCCGTTCATCTGCAGCCTCTGAAGGACGACTGTCCTGTTATGGCTGTTCTCTGAGGCGATACATTCATAGACACCCTCGTCCTTTTCACTCATGCTGTCGATCAGGAAAAGGCAGTCCTGATCGGCTGAGACACACCCCCTTCTCCTGCCCTGATGGATCCAGTAATATGAGGCATGCTGGGATTCCATGGGGCAATTCAGGTAGTATTTAGAGTCTGGAGGGACGATGTTTGGAGAGTCTCTCTTGTTAGGCGACCGAAATTCACTGGATCTGGGGAAATCTGTGAAGATACCAGCAAATGGTTATGGGTTAGAAATAAACACAAACATCAATATCTGGGAAAATGGTATTCCTAAAATTGTAATAACTCCAACCCAACACTAAAGTTCTTCAACAGACATGACTCGGAGCGTTTCTGTGTGGAGTGTGCATGTTCAGAAACGCCCAGGCCCATGATTCGGACCTTCTTGCAGTGAGGCGGATGTGCTAACCACTCCGCCACCGGGCCGCCCTGAGTGTTTTACTGGGACACTGAAACACTGACTGGTATAAATATAGGTGTTATTTTACAGAGAGATATCGGAGTTTATGATATTAGAGTTTATGATATTAGAGTACGGTTACAGTACCTCCCTGTAGAGTCTGTATAGAGACCTGGGATTAAATAAACAGTGTTTCAGGGTGTTTGTACAAACACAGTCGAAAACACAAATCTACCTCGAAGGGAAGAGATCTCAGAATGGGCCTGACTCAGGAATTATGTATTGTTTGTGCAATTTTATTCCTCACTTCTGCTTTAAGTAGAGTTCATACCAAGGCGGAAATTATAGGTACATCAGTTCATTGTTGTTATTCATCTTCCTGAAGTTTACAGAAGTAATTCAGTACGTGGAGTCGAGTCTAGTGTATGAACACACCTACCGCATAAAGAGGGGTTCCCATGGATCACGTCTTGTGCTGCATATCTATGGGAGGAAAAAAAAAAAAAAAAAAACCCCCAAAAGAGTTCAGTTTAGTTTTAGATCAGATCCGTCAGAACAGGACCTAAACTTATCAATCCTCCATCATCCATTTTGAAGATTATATTTCTTATATGTTCTACTAATGTTCTCTCTCTACACTCTTCACAGCACAACACAAAACCGTATGGGGTCAGTGTCAGGATTTATTACTCAAATCTGATTGGTCAGAAAGCACATCAGGCTTCAGAACATATTACTGGATTATATAAACATGCTCGGTGTGTGTGTGTTTATGTTTCCATAGTTACGGCTTATTCAGAGAGATTTATCTAGACTTGACAGACGCTCATTTCTCACCGACGTCCTGAATCGATGAGGGAAAAACTGAACCACTCCATAAAGTCTTCTCCAGCACATCCCGAACACTTTCAATAGGGTTAAGGTCAGGACTCTGTCAGGCGCTGGGGGACTTCCACTGAAGTGATAATCTACTCATTCAGGTCATCAGCTACCTTGTTATTGCCACATAATGTTGCTGAGCCTCTACCTGACCAACTGAAGCAACAAAGCCATTTAAACATTTCTTTTATAAACCCTACACATCCCCAACAAGAACAAGGCCATGGAAACGGTGGCAGGGAAAAACTCCCTCAGTCGACACGAGGAAGAAACCTTGAGAGGAACCGGACTCGGAAGGGAAACCCGTCCTCATTTGGGTGAAACCAGATAAAAATACAAACCATGTAGCAGAAACTTCACTTTAGTTTAACATGAAGTCCGGTTGGTTATACAACAACTGGAAGTCCCAAATCATTTTAGCAAAAGAGTGAAAAGTCATATTCACAGTCTCCGAGTGCACAGCTAGGTCCATATGGATCATCAGCAGGAGCGAGGGGCTTCCAAGATGAGAATAGTGGCAGCTTGGTGGTACTGGGGCTTGAACCTCCAACCTTCAGATAAGTAAGCCAAGTAACCCAGAGCCAATGCATGGTGATTACGCTCTGTATTTAAGGCTAAAGGCGGTCCAACAAAATATTATGGTGTCCGGACAGTGTGTATGCATATGCATAATTATTGGTATAAAGTTTTCTGTATAATGGAAGGAGTCTCCAGTGTCAGTAGCTTTGAACAGTGAGTTTACACGTAGTGGTTTCTCTATAGATTCTCAAACTTTTTTTTTTTTTACCAAAAAGAGAGTATGATGCCGAAACAATCACGATGACAAGTGAAAAAGAGGAACGAACTTGTTCCATGGACATTCCACAACAATAACTGTACCCTTCAATAGGAACAAAGTGTGATGCGTCATTGCGTAATCATCAGGAAGTGCTGTGATTGTAAAATAATCGTATAGAGTACGATCCTAGAGTAACACCGCCTTGCTTTGGGCCACGGAACACCTCTCCATCATAGATTATTTTCCTACATCAGTACAACACATTGTGTTTTATTCCTCAGTCGATGAGTAAAGGGTTATTTGTATGACGGCGATACTCTCTACTACCTCAAAAATCCACTAACCACATCTACTATAGATGAAGGTCAGCACAGACATACGTGGGTGGGTGAGTGGGTGGGTGTTATATGGGGAGGTGTGCAAGTGGGCCGCAAGTGTGTGTGTGTGGACGGATTGCAAAGTAAAGGTGTGAAGATTTGTACAGGGTGCAAAAAGGTGTTGTGTTTCACTCTGACTTGGAAACAAAATGAATCAGTGTAAACTCCACCATTAGAGCCACCACAGATACATGCAATAGTTTCCTAACATAACCGTGTACGAAGCACTAAGTATTATAATGAAATAAATAAATAAATAAATGTGTTCTCTGGCTCTTTGCATCTTTACAGATGGTCTAAAACAAGGCTTAACCTTAAAACAAGGTTCTCTCAAGGCTTAAACGGCCAATGTTTGATCCGAGGGTACGTTGACCGTTCAGACTTGGTGCGTTTTGACCGTTTGTTCCTTTGTCATTTTGTCTGGTCGGTTTCCTCGAACCTGGCATCCCCCAGTTGCGTGCCACGGTGGAGTTTTCATCTCCAGCTGCATCGAACGTTTGCAATCGTAAGGTTAATGACTTCTCAAACGAGAAATAAATGTATTATTTAATGAATAAAAGAATAAATGAAGGTCTCAGGGAACGTAGCGATCAATTAAACATACTGTACCATCTTATAAATAAAACCAACACAACACTGCAGACCTGAGGTTCGTTGGTTACCAAGTTATTAGATTCCAGTGGTAACGTTCACACACTGTAACCTTACACCATCTTGCTCTAACTTCCTTCGTGAGATATGTTCTCTTTGAAAATTTGAAAACTCTGAATGTTTTAGCTTGAGTGACTTCTTCTTCTTCTTTTTTTTTTTTTGACAGCTACAAGCGTTTAGAAGGCTACCCCAAGAGGGATCCGACCAAGTTCAAATTTCATCGGATTTAAATTACAAATAACAAATTATTCACTGAATGCGAGGTGTGGTATGTAATACATGGGAACATAAGAAAAGAAACTAACAAAAAGTAGATTTTTATGGCTTATTTTTACCTTTGAAATTGATTCAAGCATCCTCCAGAGTGTGCCGGGTGGTAGATACTAACTAGGCGGCACGGTGCTGTAGTGGTTAGCATGTCCTCCTCTCAGCAACGTATGTTCGCCCCGTGCTTGCACGGGTTTCCTCCTTGTACTCCGGTTTCCTCCCACAGTCCAAAGACAAGCACATTAAGCTAACTGGCTGTTCCAAATCGCCCCTCGGTGTGAATGTGAGTGGCACAGGAAGGCATCCGGTTATAAAAATCCAGCCAAAACTAATTGATGCATCAACAACACACACAGAGCAAAGAGAAGAAGAAGAAAGTTCTCACTCGCTTTGGGGAGGCTGCGTCCTATCACATAACCATTCGCACTCATATCCACACACCTAGGGGCAATTTGAAACAGTCAATTAGCATGATGTGGATGTCTTTGGACTGTGGGAGGAAACCGGAGTACTTGGAGGAAACCCACGCAAGCACGGTAAATGAGAACATAAATGTAAATGTTCTCCACCAGAAACTCTTGAGCCCTGGAACTTCTTGATGTGAGGCGGACATGCTAACCGCTACGCCACCGTGCCGCCAGAAGTAAAATCTACAGCCACTAATTTATCTATAAACTGCATCTATAAAACACACTTTGGACCACACGCCTATTATCAGACCACATTCTAAAGTAGGAATTTAGTTTTCCGGGGGAAATGCATACGACATGTAACTGGACGGTAGTCTTCTTTGTCGCTGTTCAAAACAAATACAATATTAGATTGTATTAGGGGAGTGTGAAGGGGTTGTTTTCTGGGACCCACACTGATGCATGCTCAGTGGTGTTTGTGGCTTCTCAGTAAACTTCAGTTCAGACAGCCAGTTCACAGTATTTCACTCAGATCATCTTCACACATGATTTGGTCAGTCTGTGGTTATCTCAGTCTTGTAACACATCCTTCACCCCTACAGAGCAAGACATGCACGAATAATTAGGGCAATTGTTAACACCCTAGGTTAGCTTATAGCGCTGCATGACATGCAACGGAAATGCTCTCGTTTGTTGGACCTCTTGCAAATCTTGCATGAGATCAAGAGCATGAAGCAACCCTGACTTGGTTGAGAAGTGCACCTGGTTAAGAAATGGTCTGTGTGTCATTACTTCACTTCAGCAACATCCTTTATTGGAACAGGAAGACTAACTAGAACATGCATGATGTTGCACAAGTTCTGCATTTCGGTGTTTTAAAGGGCACAAACAACCACCACAACACAAGCCCCCATGATGCTGCAGCTTTCTTTCGCTGATTTACTCATTTGACCTTGAAAACATATTTTCAGAGTGTACAATTACACCATGGCCTAAATATCATCACGTACCCCCTGTGTGCTGTGCACTGCTTCCCGTCCCAGCTGCAGTACGGGTCTTGGGCCATCACGCACGATGCGCAGTCTTTCTTGTACACACTGCAGTTGTTCAGATCGATCTGGACCAGCTCACTGCCGGAGCTCACGAATAGCTTCTTCTGCAGGAAAAACAAACATATACTGAAGACACAGGAAGTACACACGGCTGAAAGTTCTGCTTTAATATAAATATTTAGGGAGCCTGTCAGATGGGAAATAACGAACACTTAAACACAATCATTAAAAAAATTATTCAAGTAAATCCTTAACGAGTTATTATTATTATTATTATTTTATCTATTTATTTATTTAGAGTATGGTTTGAATTTGTAAATAAATTCTTAAATAAATAACATATTGCATTATCAGTGATAATGTGGGGGTGGGGTTGGGGGTTGTTATACACCTCCTATCAATCACAGAGCCATTAACCAATGGTAGACATCTGACAGTTCATGTGTGTGGAAGAGGGTAGATAGCACTTTCCTCTGAGCATGTTACCCTGGGACGGCATTTTGCAGACGCCCTTATCCAGAGCGACTTACAATGATCATTTTTATTACAATTATCAAATTGACACTGAACTAAACTGCATGTCATGGTTTCTTAATCCTATTCTAACTTGCATTAATGCCTTCCTGAATTAGCCTCTTAACTGCTTACCATTTTCTAAATCACATAAATATTAATTTAATAGGCAGCACGGTGGCACAGTGGTTAGCCCGTCGTCCACACAGCAAGAAGGTCCTGGGTTCGATTCCCGGGCTCGGGGCGTTTCTGTGTGGAGTTTGCAGGTTCCCTGCGTGCTTGCGTGGGTTTCCTTCGGGTACTCCGGTTTCCTCCCACAGTCTAAAAACATGCGCAGTAGGCGGTTTGACGGTTCCAATTCACCCCTAGGTGTGAGCGTGAGTGTGAATGGTTGTGTGTATTGGCACTCCTATGGCCTGGCGAGCTGTTCATGGTGTACCCCGCCCTCACCCAACCTCCCCGTGACCCTAATTAGGATTAAGCAGCTTAGAAAGTGGATGAATGAAATTAATGGCATTTTATATATAAGCAATGTGTAAAGCTCTGCAGGTGCGACATTCATGGGTGGTAGCACCCCCCTCTGTGACATCATCACAAAGAGTGTAGGTCACGTGACACCCTTGCAAGATACGAAAAAGACACGGAGCTTGGCCCCCGGTGGAGCACCGCTAAGTGGTCTGCCCATTATATGAGACATCCCATAATCACAGTTCAGTATCACCTCAGGTAATGACCAGGTAAGACCCACTAGCATTGGGTTGATTTGTTTTTATAGGTTCTGTAGTGCTGAGAGATGTTTCACCATCGCATCACTTTAAGAGTCACTTACATTTGCGCTGTCGAGCAGCATGCTGGAGACCCGTGTCCGGGGTTTAAAGAGCTCGTACTCTGCGATGATGAAAGATTCACCATCCTGCTCCAGGATTTTATGGATGTTACCGTTGTCTACACAAAGAAAACACATTTATTTACTTTAATATATTCTCTTAACAGTTCTTACAAGCATGTGTGTGCTATTTCGATATGTCCGAGAGATGCATGTGATGAAATTTATTGTGGAGCTGAACATTCTGATATCGCTGGATAATAAAGTCACGATATATTAATATACACGATATACATTTCTACAATACACAAGAAATCATGATGAGTGTCAAAGTGCTAACGGGTTTAGCATCGAAAAAAAGGTCTACAAATATAATTTTTTAATGATAAATAAATAAATAAATAAACAGATAAATAAAGAAAAACTCAATGAATAAACGAATAGGCGGCATGGTGGCGCAGTGGTTAGCACGTCCGCCTCACAGCAAGAAGGTCCCGGGTTTGATTCCTGGGCTCGGGGCGTTTCTGTGTGGAGTTTGCATGTTCTCCCCCTGCTTGCGTGGGTTTCCTATGGGAACTCCGGTTTCCTCCCACAGTCCAAATACATGCACAGTAGGCTAACTGGCTGTTCCAAATCATCCCTGAGTGTGAGTGTGAATGGTTGTATGTCTGTTAGCACTGGGACGGCCTGGCCTGGTGAGCTGTTCAGGGTGGCCCTCGCCCAGAGTCGGCTGAGATGAGCGCCAGCCTCCCCGCGACCCTGATTAGGATTAAGCGGCTTAGAAAATGAATGAATGATATAATGAAATAAATAAATAAAATTAGATATAAATTTGGAAAATGCAAGAAGGAAAATCCTGATTTTTTTTGCTGTTAATAAAAGAAGAAAAAAAAGAATTAAGTTTAAATAAATAATGAGTTGAATCAGATACTTCCAAACAGTTATTATTATTATTGTTATTATTATTATTATTGATATTATTATTGATATTATTATTTTTTTTATTGTTATTATTATTAATATTGATATTATTATTTTTATTATTGTTGTTGTTATTATTATTATTGTTGTTGTTGTTATTATTATTATTATTGTTATTTTTATTGTTATTATTATTATTATTATTATTATTAATATTATTATTATTTTTATTATTATTGTTATTATTATTATTGTTGTTGTTGTTGTTGTTGTTATTATTGTTATTATTACTGTTATTATTATTATTATTATTAATTTTAGTAGTAGTAGTATTTTTTTTCCTGTAAATATATAAACAATGTAGAATATCTCTGATATCCCAGAGTTGTGCGTGTGTGAAATTAATTGTTGTATTAGACATTATTATATTCTTATTTTGTCCATCAGGGAGCCGCCTTCACTTTAGAGAGAGGAAACCGAGGCTGGTGAAAGTGCGAGACGGTTTATTATTGCTGTAACATAAATGAAAGGAACAAATTCACTTTGTGGATATTCCACTGCACCACACATCACCTACTCACACAGGTACTCCACCGCTACATGTGGTTTTGTCTTCTACCTTGCTGGAAATTCTGATGATTTAATTCAATAAAAAAACAATTTCTGTCAGAGGGACAGAGGGGAAAATCTAAATCGTCCTCGCAGGGGGACTCAGTGTATCAGAATGGAGAAGCAGGTGACACATGGCTAAACAACCGTGGATGTGTGAAAGGTTTAATCCGGTTGAAGAACACCAGCAGATCCTCTCTGTTGTCTTTATTTGAAACATTTCTTCTGTAGCTGTTCATCAGTGACGCACTCAGCTTTTGCATTATTTAATGTAAACTAAACTAATTCCGTAAAGGATATTTTGTGGTTTTTAGTTGGAGCGTAAAGACTACTTTTGACCCACGGAGGGTACAAAAGGGGATCAGTAGAGACATCAGCAAGCTTCAACTGACTCATAAACGAAAGAACTGAAGATGTTTGATGTCCATAAAACACACACTCACTTACCCACCCACCCACCAAACCAATTAATCCTATTAGGGTCGCAGGGAGGCCGGGGCCTATCTCAGCCGTCACTGGGCGAAGGTAGGATACACCCCGAACAGCTCATCAGATCAACACACACACTACCAATAACACTCACACTCACACCTAGGGGCAATTTGGAACAGCCACTGAATCTAATGTGCATGTCTTTGGACTGTAGGAGGAAACCGGAGTACCCGAAGGAAACCCGTGCAAGCACTGGAAGGACACGCAAACTCCACACAGAAACGCCCTCACTGAGACCAGACCTCGAACCCGCGACCTTCTTTCTGTAAGGTGGACGTGCTAACCACTACGCCACCATGCCACTCCCATAAATACCAACGTTTCTAAAATAATTCCACACAGCAGGCTGATAAAGTTGTGTTTAATGGAGAAAAAAATTTAAAAGAAAAAATATCTTTTTACCATCAAATACTTTCGTCTAAATCTTGTTACTATTTGCAGGTCAAGTCAAGACTGAACAGAAGAGCCAGCAGGCTAGCATTAGTGTTTAGCTTAGCACGAATCACAACTGTTTCCCTTTATTTTTCTGTACTGATGTATATGATGTTATAGTAGTAGATTAGCCAATCAGAACTCACGATTGCTCATATCCCCTGGGCATGGATGGAATTCTTCTTTATTATTTTACAAAGAAAAAATATAATAGTTGAGGTGGGGTTTTCTGTCCGGAGATGTTTATTTAATTTAAATTTTTTACATGACACCGAGGCGTTCCCAGACCAGCCGAGAGACGTAGTCCCGAG
This sequence comes from Tandanus tandanus, assembly GCA_039654325.1. Taxonomy (NCBI): domain Eukaryota; kingdom Metazoa; phylum Chordata; class Actinopteri; order Siluriformes; family Plotosidae; genus Tandanus; species Tandanus tandanus. The sequence continues at coordinate 16,675,630 of JBCNYH010000004.1, forward strand.
AACGAGATCGCCGATACAAGTGGCTGAAATGAGCTTCCTTCGCAGGTTGGCGGGGCTCTCCCTTAGAGATAGGGTGAGAAGTTCTGTCATCCAAGAGGAGCTTGGAGTAGAACCGCTGCTCCTCCGTGTTGAGAGGAGCCAGTTGAGGTGGCTCGGGCATCTGATCAGAATGCCTCCCGA
>JBCNYH010000004.1:16730291-16742179 GCA_039654325.1 Tandanus tandanus
CTTTAAACCATGTAAATAGCAATTTACTGCGGGGAATCGTATCTGCAAATAGGTGTTTAGCTCACTGGGTTTTGTGAAATGCAAGATGTTGAGTCAGAATGTCTGTGCAAGAAGGATTGATTGATTGATTGATTGATTGATTGATTGATTGATTGATTGATTTCATATCAGATATCCTTACCCATGCCGTTAACCCCAAATTAAACAGTGGAGTACGGACAGGGTTCATAGCATTTCTCAATTAGTGCTTAAATCTATTATCTTCCTGATCGACTCGTCGCTGTCACAAAAGTATTCCCACGCACGTCGCTTGGCACATTTATTTTGGGTCACAAAATGATGTCCGGTGACCCCCAGGAGTTTAAAAAAATTATTAATCATCATTAATTCTTTAATGTGATGAAAACTCTTATCAAACACAATTATCAATATTTTTAACGTCTATCATAGGATTCTTATATTGTAGCTCTTTGAATGTTTAACTGGTCATTTTTTGAATTAAAAGACTTGATTCCAATCATCCTACTAGGGTCACAGAGATACTATAGCCTATCACATCCGACTCTAGGTGAAGGTGGGGTACACCCTGGACAGCGCACAAAACCATTTACATTCCCACTCACACCTGCAATCCCTCAGAAACACCCTTGCCAGACCTGGGACTTGAACCCTTAACCTCCTTGCTGAGAGGCAGACACACTTACCACTACACCACCATGCTGCGTTTGCGCCAAGCATCAATAATGATAATGTTAACTTGGGCCTGATGTGTTCTGTTGGTGGAAAGTTCAGGAAGAAAAATACACCTAAAGGCTGGTATAAATTGACAAATCTTTATTATACATAGAAAGCTCTCCAGGGTGTACCCTGCCTTTGCCCAGAGTCGGCTGAGATAGGCTCCAACTTGCTCGCAACCATAACAGAGTTAAGTGAGAGAGAGAGAAATGACGTTCGAGTGTCCATAGCAGGTTTTTATTGGCATATCAAACTTTCCACAAGCTATGCATGGTTGCTAAACCAAAGTATTATTTACCAAGTATTATTTAGCTTGGGTTCATAAGATTATGTAATATTATAATAGGCACAAGTGGCACTGTGGCATGGTTAACACGTCTGCATCAAAACAAGAAGATTCGGGGTTTCAGTCCCGGGCTCAGAGAGGGCATTTCTGTCTGGAGTTTGCATGTTCTCACTGTGCTTGATTGGGTTCCCTCATGGTACTCCAGCTTCCTCCCAAAGTCCAGTCCAAAGACAGGTACATTAGTCTAAATGGCTTTTCCAAATTGCCCCTAGGTGTGAATGTGAATAGTTGTGTGCGTGTGTTGGCCCTGGGATGGTCTGGTGAGCTGTTCAGGGTGTACCCCTCCTTCGCAGAGTGTGGGTTAAAATAGGCTCCAGCCTCCCCATGACCCCAACAGGATTAAGTGGTTCAGCAAATGAAAGAGTGAGTGATGATAGGCACATATAAGTCTGCATACTCTGACATTACAGATATGCATAAGCAATAAGCAAATCTCCCAGTCAGACACGTCCTCAGCAGCAGACAAGCAATCCTAAACCAGTAGGGGTCACGTGGTGGCTCTGTTTTAGATCAAAGCTTTGCCTGTGTTTTCTTCGTCTCCATCTAGCTGTGATGAGGACAGATGGACATTTCCTGTGTCCTGTAATGAGATAAGGAGTGATGTGTGCTGCTTAGAGAAGGAGGAAAAACTGCACCACTCAAAAGAAGGAGATACATTACAACTAACGCAGGGTATTGTTTATGTTCTGTTAGAGCTGAGGGCATGAGATTGTAGTCACAAAAGTAAAAGATTCGATTCATTCAACTAGATACCAATACATAGGGAACATTTTAATGGATTGTAGAGTCATGTAAAGATATAAAAACTAATCAATAATGTCAATGAGTTTGTCTCAGTTCCTCTCCAGATCCTCCTGGCTGTTGGTCTGGCAGTCTTCTGCTTCAGCCTTGTGCTTGGCTGCATCATTTGCTGGCGTCACAGGAAATCCCGCTCTTCTGACACTAAAGAGGAGGGCTTATATCTCCAGTCCGCCCCTACGGATTCTGTGACTGTGACTCTCAGCTCATCCCCATCGATCCAAATTCTTCCAGTCAAGCAACAGTATGAAGAACTAGATGGTGACGTCTTAGACTATCCATCAGAGGCCAGCAGCTTTACTCCATCTGATGACAACCAGAGCAATTTTCCGATGGTCTCAAGTTTAAAAGGCCCTCAGAAGTCTCGATTTGCCCTACGCCGCCTAAGCACTCCTTCTGTCCCCTGTTCTCCCTTTAAACCGACTGCCCATGGCCGAGCCTCTCTCCCGAGTATTCCTAAAATTAGCCTGGGGTCTAAAACACACCGTGGTCTGGATCGTCGCTCAACAGTGATTGGAGACAGCGTCCTGACAGGTAGTGATCCTGAGCATTCGGCATCCAGCCAGCAGGGGGAGGTCTCTCCATCTCAATACAACTCCAGCCTGAGGTCCAGACGCAGCTCCTTCACAAACAAGCAGCCACCTGCAGTTCGATTCTCCTTGCTGTTCTGTCCAGCAGATGGCACTCTAACGGTCACAATCCTTGACCTGTTCAGGGGCTCCAGGAGGCTCAGTGGGGCTATGGTGCGTGCCAGCCTGCCACCATTGTGCCCTGCTGCTCTGCAGGCAGTGCCGTCACGCAGAAATAGCCTGAGCCTTGAGCCTCAGACTCAAACGTTCACTCTGAAGGTCGGATCTGTAGAAGAGCTTCGAGGCTGCACTCTCAAAATGGCCGTGTTTGGTAAAGATTTCTCAGGTCTCCGAGAGACACTGCTGGGGGATCTAGAGCTCAACTGTAGTGAGACGGACTGGGAGCCCGATGCCACCGTGACATACAACCGCCATCTCAATCCTTCTAGGAGGCGAGTAAAAAAGGTTAGAAATATTTAATTTACTTTGAAATAGCTACACTTTGGAAGTACAAACATGCCTTTAGAGAAGCAAATAGTTTTACCTTACCTCACATGGTCAGTGGTGTAGAAGTTAGCAGGTCCGCCTCACAACAAGAAGGTCCAGGGATCGTGTCCCATGCTTGGCGAGGGTGTTTCTGTGTAGAATTTGCATGTTTCCCTTATGCTTGCATGGGTTTGCTCTGGGTACTCCGGTTTCCTCCCACAGTCCAAAGACATGCAGATCAGGCTAACTGGCTGTTCAAAATTGCCCTGAGGTGTGAGTGTGAATGATGTGAATGTGTGTTACCCTGCGATGGACTGCGAACTGTTTAGTGTGTAATCTTCCCTCACGCAGAGTCGCCTGAGATAGGCGCCAGCCTCCCCGCAACTCTGGAAGGATAAATCAGTTTGACGAATAAATTAATAAATGAATAAAATTGGTCAAGGGCAATCAAGAAGTTTTAGTTTTATTTGGCAATTGCAGTTTAGCAGTTTGTTAATATTCACAGAAAATATCAAACTACACCTTTTGGCACAGTAGCACTATTTTCACCAAAAAAACTTTGTTTGAACTAGAGGAGCATGCATACAGTGCAAGGAACCTCCACCAGGCACAAATGGATTATTATAACTTGGCATAGATATAATGAAATGTCTCCCCCTAGTGAGTGCCGGATGAACACTTTGCTCATTGAAGATTTATCAGGAATTCAGGATTTTCTATCAGAATGATTCCATTCACGGATCGGCTCCAAAATGTAATGGGATCATTCCATGTTTTGGCTCCACCACTTTACCAATTGTGACACAAATCAGATCAGTAGTTTTGTGTAATTCTGCTAACTGGAAAAATCCTTTAATGAATGCTAATTAAATGCCTTTAATAAAGTACTGGATCTTGATTGTGATGCGGGGTGTACTCCAACATATCTCGGTTCTTGCCAGGCCCATACCCAGTACCTCCACCAAATTTGGTAAAAATCAGTTCAGTAGTGTTTGCATAATCCTGCTAACAAACCAACAGATGCTGGTGAATATATAACTTCCCCGCCAAGTGGCGGTGGATCTAATGATCATTATGAAATGTCCAGAATTTGAAATATGCAAGTGAAGCAGTCAAATATTGTAAGAAATTATCCATTATCTATATAGCTTATCCATCAAGATCATGGGGTAACCAATCCCAGCTGTACCTCCTTAACAGCTCACCGGTCTAAAGCTGCTTTTACACAGGCAAGCTGTTACAACTGGTGTCCATAACAACTTGTGCACTTGTAAAAAAAAAAATGTTTCTAAAACAACTATTTTGAGGTGGTGCAAATTGTTCCAGAACATCTTGCTCCATGTGTTGTCACTCTAGCTTCCCACTTGCCACTGATTTGAACGTGACCGTGTGAACATGCTCCGGGGGCAACTTGTTCCTGTTTATTACAGGACTAACACAGACCAAACACCCTCATATTTACATCTATGGGCAATTTAGAGTAGCCAGTTGACCTGATGTGCATGTCCTTGGATTGTAGGAGAAAAGCACGGTACCACGAGGAAACCCACACAAGGAGAGCATGTATGTAAAACTGTATAATCTTTTCAGGCCAAAATACTCAACTTGACTCAACTCAAATTTACAAGCACTTCTGGAAATACATTTAAATTGAGATTCCTGGTAAAGATGTTTGTGTCCTCATTAACATTGTTTGTATCTATTTAAAACCACTTATAACTATTTAAAACACAATCTACAAGAGTTGGTATATAACAAAACATATAAAGAGGTGACTTGGTCAATGGACCCGAACCTGAGAGCTATAATACATCACCGGTGTGTCTTGAATATGTGATGACTCCGACTTAGATGCGGAAAAGCTGTGATTGAACAACTCGCAGTATCAGATATGCCTCTGGCCTGTTTGGTGATGTGTCACAAACTTCTCGTTTCTGAGGTCAGCGCTGTGCCCATGTGTCCCTGGTGTCCTTGCTTCAGAGAGGTGACGACGCAGGTGGATGGAAAATGCAGCACTTCGCTCCTGTAAAAATCCATATCACAATTACTTGCTCGGTCTCTGTGAGAATGTGGCTTTGTAATCAGAGGGTAACTCAACCTCTGTGTGTGTGTGTGTGTGTGTGTGTGTGTGTGTGTGTGTGTGCGCATTTCATTTTCCACTCTGCTGAGAGATGGTGATAGGGATTAGTGATGAGTGACTGGAGTGGCACAACACCCATGCGTTGTCCTTCGTGGAGAGGAAAAACGGTGCCAGAGGGCATTACCAAGAGTAGGGGGCGGGGCAGGGTGGGGTGAGAGAGGAACAAAGTCTGGGATTAATTTAAATTCACACTTTCCTTTTTTCCTTTTTTTTTTTTCTTTTTTTTTTTTACAAACTTTGTTCATTAGCCAGCACATTCGGTTTGTTGACCAGTGTTTACTTCCTGATCGATGAGCCTCATGCAGTTTAGTCTCTCACTCATTTGCCAAACCGCTTGAACCTATTAGGGTCGCGGGGATCAATCACCCTACTGTGCATGTTTCTGGATGGTGGGAGGAAACCGGAGTACTTAGAGGAAACCCACGCAAACACGAGGAGAACATGCAAACTCCACACAGAAACGCTGGAAATCGAACCTGGGTCCTTCTTGCTGTGCGCCACTGTGCACCCCGATTTTAATAAATAATAAATTAAATGGGTTTTACGAACACATTCTTTACCAGAGGCTGTGCTGTCTGACTCTTATTCTTCTCTCATAGTGATTTATTCTTAAGTGTGTGTGTGTGTGTGTGTGTGTGTGTGTGTGTGTGTGTGTGTGTGTGTGTGTGTGTTTTTAGCACGATAATGCACTTTGCAGTTGAAGCAGCTTTTTAATCTGCCTATTTTTTATTACACCCCAGCTCATCAACAAAATCTCCCATACTCTCCCAGTCGTGTTAAATCAACTCCTACAGCATTTATTTATTACGGATTGTTTTCCTCCTACTCTTGGTAAATACTGGCTTGAATTTAGACTGTAGGAGGAAATCAATCTCTTATTTTTATGTTTTACACTGTAGAGAAATCAGACTCTGACACTCGTGAGAAACTCAGTCGTTATTTGTTTGCTACGTGACATCGAAGCTAAATTCGCACAGCTGATGCACAGCTGATACAGCAACCAGTGTCACCTACAATTAGCAGGCACGTGTGTGTGTGTGTGTGTGTGTGTGTGTTTGGGTTGAATATGACTTATTCATTTTAATATTGGAACCGAGACTCCAACAGTTTGCCTACTGATCATCCCACGTCACCAACATCCCAACACACAGGAATTTGAACAAATATTGCAAAATAGACATGTACACACTGATCACAGAATAAAAGATGATGTTCTTGGTTTCTTTACCAAAGATACATTATTATGATGGGTCAGATCCTGAGTTATTAGTTTAGCACTGTTCAAAACATATGTGTAAAACTCCTGTCACATACAGTACACTTTTTAATCACATCAGGTGTACAACGGAAACCTGGGCAAATTCCGAGGACCGCTGTGGGCGTGTTGTACAAAACGCACATGTTGTGTGACGGAAAATGCCACCGTAAACCCTTGTCATGGAGTTTTGAATATATTAACATTTATTTTCCATCTCCCAGGTAATTCTCGACATCAGATCTGTTGTGCGATGCCCTGCGACGTCCTACAGTTGTGTTATGACAGACATACGAATTTCATTCGCTTTTTGGGTCATCCACACTCAGAATCGTATGGTTTTCTTACAATAGTCCTATAATTCCTCTACTGTAAACCCATGGCAGTTTTATGTATGTTACACCATGTAACGTCTGTACGATGGTAATACGTCGATTGACTATCAAGGGAATATCATACAAGGATTTTTGTAACAATCGTATCACTTTCGTATGATTTATAATTACTGACCCGAACTATTTTCCCAACAGATGTAGAACACATATTTTATATGTGAACGCAACTACACAGTGTTATCATCCACTTCACCCAAACTTGTGGCAGCCCCATCTGGCACAGCTCCAATAAATTTGTAACAGGAACATAATTATTGAATCAGTTACTGTTACCACCACTGAATGGAGTATTTCCCTATAACACAGGTGTCGAACTCAAGGCCCACAGGCCAAATCCGGCCCTCCGTCTCATTTTATGTGGCCCGCCAGAGCTTTTAAATTATACGATTATCTTACATTCTTTGCATCAGTTATTACCATGAAACGTATTTCATTATCCTTCCATTACAATCTATTTCAAGTAAACAGCAGGCCATTCATGACTTAGGAAAGATTGCAAGCTAGCTGGTCACTGTCGAGCCTCGTCAGAAAGGAAAAAGAATAAAGAAAAAGAGGACAAAAGCATAAACAAATAATATGGCCATGCAGATTTCATGGTTGCCCTTTTTGAATGGATGTTGAGTGATTATTCGGCCCTCGCTGACCTCAAAATTCAGTGAAAATGAGTTTGACACCCTTGCCCTATAACAATGTGTCATGAAATTTTATTCCATTTATTCCACACCAGTTCGTGATAATAGAATTTTTTATTATTTAAACTGATTAAAGGTCGCACGGTGGCGAAGTGGTTAGCACATCCACCTCACAGAAAGGTAAACCCAGGCTCGATGAGGGCATTTCTGTGTGGAGTTTGCATGTTTTACCCATGCTTGTGTGGGTTTCCTTCGGGTACCCTGGTTTCCTTTAACAGTCCGAAGACATGCACAGTAGGCTAACTGGCTGTTCCAAATTGCCCCTAGGTGCGAGTGTGACTGTAAACGGTTGTGTGCATGTTGCCCTGCGATGGACTTGCAAGTTGTTCAGGGTGACCCCCACCTTTGCCAGAGGCAGCTGAGCGACCATAGTAAGATCAAGTGGTTCGGCAAATGAATGAATGAATGAACCAATAAACAGCTGTTCTATGAATTCTTCATCATTTATGATTACTTTTAGTTTGTACAGAAACTATAGCATATTAGAACGAGCGCTTTAATATAAACCTGTGATTCAGTGTGCTGCTTGAATTAATCTGAGTTAAATCTTTAATTAATTAGTCAGAGTCACGATTAGAGAAGATTAATCAACACCTACTGATGGTGACAGATGTGAGAATTCAGGAGCGCTCTGGTATAAGTGCATTATAAATGTATTTATATAGTCCTTTTCTTTATGTGTGCTTTCAGAGCTACAGTAACCAGGAGTCTTTGGGCACATTAAGGACCTCTGTGTGCATTTCAAAACCTTTGGGCCAACTTTTCGTCCTGCTTCAGTACCAGATTCAGGCCCATCGGATCAAAGTGATGGTGCGCAAAGCTGAGAACCTGGCCAAGCTAACCCGAATGCCTGGAGCTGCAGGTACGCTAGCATTATATACTGTATCTTATACATTGTTTTTAGCAGAAATAGCAACAGATAACATAATATAACAGAAGCTCTTACTGAAACATTTATTTAGTTATTTAATATATAGATTATTTTTGAGATAGATATATATATATATATATATATATATATATATATATATATATATTGGAATTAAGCGGTTCAGAAAATGAATGAATATATATATTTTGCTATACTATATTAATCCTGCAAAGGAAATCATTTCCTCTGCATTTAACCCATCCAAAGTGAGCACACACACTCAGAGCAGTGGGCTGCCACACACATTGGGGCGCCCGGAGAGCAGTTGGGGGTTAGGTGCCTTGCTCAAGGGAACTTCGGCCATTAAGGTGGAGGAAGGGAAGGTGCAGCTCACATTTTTCCTGCTGGTTCAGGAATTGAACCAGCGACCTTTCAGTCCCAAAGCCGCCTCTCTAACCATTAGGCCACGGCTGCCCCGAAAAACAGAGCTACTGGCACTGATTTGATCCCACACCTCCGAAGAGAATGGAGCCTTAATCCAGTGCTAGGCCACGCTACCCAAATTAGTACGGTAAAGATTAGTATGGTAATGTAATGTAATAAATCCTGGACAGCTAAGTAAATAAAATTTAGGAACTGATCTGTTTATGATGGAAAACTGTCTGTCAGTGCTTGGAAAAAAATTATATAAAAAAATATATGCAGATTTGTTTTTGTGTGTTTAACCCTTTCAGATCACTATGTGGTCATCAACCTGCGTCAGGGTGGGAACGTGATCAGTACTAAAGAGACGAAGGGAGCGAGTGGACCTAACGCGGTGTGGAACGCACCTTTCCTGTTTGATTTACCTCCCGGTGACATCGTCAGACTTCCGCTAGTCCTGGAGTTCATCGTCATGCAGGTAAACAGGAGACATCAGCTCTTCATAATCCCACTTCGTCAATTTAAATAATTATTGAAATGTGTTTTAAGTGTAATATAATTATTTTTAGAATCACAATCATAATTTTTCCTCCTTTTTAATTTGGTGTCCTAGTGATGATAACTATTTTAGTTGAAACGTGTAGATACAAACATAGACTGTGTATCTCACGCTTTCATTACACTGCAAAAATGATCTAATCAGGTTTTAAAATCTTATGTACCCATGTAGTATATACTAACGCAATTATGCACCTGAGAACCTGTGTATGTCACCGAATTTAATACATCCTTCTTATAACAGGCCACGCCCCTTTTTAGCGTCACCTACCTCACCTTCGGTGCGTAATTTGAATAGTTTCTCCTGTTTACATTTTAACAAACAAGCCTAACTATGGTTTTACACTGGGGCATGATGTCAGCCATCTCCACAGTTTGAGAGAATCATGATGAGCGTGGGGGGGTCATGGGATCGAATTGTGACGATCATGAGGGAACTTGGTGGGTTTGTGATGATCGTGGCCAAATTTTTGACAGTCAGAAGTTTTGCAGTGATTATTACGATGTATTACAATTTGACGCCAATCTTGATAGAAGGGAATCATAGTAAAGTAGAGCTTAGCGTTATAGTAGAGCTCAGCAGACCTTATCAGAGCATAACAGACCCTGATGCACCATCGTAGAGGACATTGATGAACTTTTTATACACGATTCCTTAAATTTTCATCTCTCGGATCACCCTGCTTCCTTTTTATACCCCGATCGTGATCATAATTCCTGGATCTATACGTGTTTTCGAATCATGGAGATAATGGACATTGTGCCCCAGTGTAAACACAGGGTAACTAAGGGACGTGTATTTAACATTTAACTGAAAAAAAGTCTCCAGTGTCAGGACTTTGTAACAATGAAAATTTGATTAAATCTGACACTAAAGAAATCTGTAGGACGGAGGACATTTCACGACAGTACAAGCAAGTATTACAAATTTAAAAAAATATATTGTTCACATAAAATTATAATTCTTGCTCCAGTGTCATCACAGCTCTACATCAAGTTGTTTTTCTCATGACAGCATTCCCATTCTTGCTTTATACCTTATTTATAGTTCAGATATCTCCGTACAGAACTTTTTAAACTTCCAGATTAACATCAGATTCATGTATTTAAATTTAATCTGGCAGAATTTTCTGAATAATTGTAATAAAAGTTCTTTTTCTTTTATCATCTATGAATTTTTACAGGGTCGCCTGTACATGAAAAGCAGCGTGCTTGGCCGTGTCCTGATTGGCTCCGAAGGGCCAGAGGCGGGGCAACAGCACTGGAAGGAGATGTGCAGTCGAGGGCAGGTGGAAACAGCACGCTGGCACACGCTTCTCTCAGATACACCCTAAGGACCCGTCTCCTAAACAGTGGGGTTTCTCACCAATCTCCAGGATTTTATTGGGACTGAGGCAGTGATAACGTATTTATTTATTTATTATTGTGATTACAGCATTTATTCATACGACGTGTTGGAAATGATTTTATTTTTGCTATGGAGTTGTTTGATTTGTGTAGTATTTAATCACAATGCAGCTTTACAGAAATTAATTAGCCCACTTATTCACTTTTGCAAGTAAATAACGTTCAGTTTTATCACAGATTATTACTGACTTCATAAATATTAAATATGACATGGGATGTTGTGCTGTTTTGTTCTTTGTCTAAACCGCACATATACAGTATTCTGTAGTTCTCAGACTGAGGTTACTGGAGCTCATTCATTTCTTCTCTTTTTATTTTTTGTTTGTTTCGAACATGAGATGTTCGCTTGTTGTTTAATTGGAGAGCACTGTTGCTAGGCAACATGGAGATATGGATGGCAAGCTTGCTAATGACTGAAGCTAAACAGTTAACTAGCTAGCCTGGACCCATTAAGTCTTTGATATGAGCAATGTGAAAGCACAGTGACATTAAAACCAAGACCAAATGTTTTGTTGTGTAATATAATGTTTTTGTTGATTATTTACTTGAAAAAAGAAAAAAAGAAAAAAGAGAGGCTGGTGAGGGTATGAGTGTTTATAACTGCTATATTACAATAAAAACTTGTTTCACAACATTACATGTAATCATATACATTTATTAAGAAAAAGAAAATTCTTATATAAGTATTGGAAAGCTGCTGTGGTGTAAGAGGAATAAAACATGTTACTTTAAGCAAAACAAATAAATATTTTGAATAAATTAATTAAAACTATGGCGGCACGGTTAGCACAGTCATCTCACAGCAAGAAGGGCCCAGTTCGATTCCCGGGCTCGGGGTCTTTCTGTGTGGAGTTTGCATGTTCTCCCTATGGTTTCCTCTGGGTACACCAGTTTCCTCCCACAGTTCAAAAACATGCAGAGTAGGCTGACTGGCAGTTCCAAAATGCCCCTAGGTGTGAGAGTGAGTGTAATGGTTGTATATGTGTTAGCCTGGTGAGCCATTCAGGGTGTACCCCGCCTTCAAACAGAGTCGGCTGAGATGAGCGCCAGCCTCCCTGCAGCCCTAATTAGGATTAAGCAGCTTAGAAAATGAATAAATGAATGAATGAATGAATGAATGAAAACTATTTTCAACAGGAGCTCAAGTGGGTAGGGAGGGGGGGGGGGGGGGGGGGGGGGGGGGGGGGGGGGGGGGGGGGGGGGGGGGGGGGGG
>JBCNYH010000004.1:16795878-16807450 GCA_039654325.1 Tandanus tandanus
GAGGAAGAAAGTGGTGGCAACACCGTGCTCGGTCTTCCAGGTTTGTTTGGGCCCCCAGTCCCCCGAGGTACACACACACACACACACACACACACACACACACACACACACACACGCATGCACATACACACACCACTATACTAGCCTTTATTTCATTTTCCATTCCACGTTTGAGCTTTTATTTCTGTGAGTATCAGGATCTCTAGGACAGAAAGGGGAACTGGGTTCCGTTGGTATTCCTGGACCTCAGGGACCAAGGGGTGATATGGGTCCTATGGGTCCGCAGCCGGACTTGGAGCGTGTTAAAAGGGGACGCAGGGGTCCAGTGGTGAGCATCTACTGCCACACACACACACACACACACACACACACACACACACACAAATACCCATACACAAATCATAATAAATCTTAGATCTAACTGTTTCCTCAGGGACCGCCGGGAGCACCTGGAAGAGATGGGCTTAAGGTGTGTGTGTATTATACATATATCTTAATACCTGTAATAAAACTGATCTTTTTAGTATGGTAGCAGATCCTTTCTAACAGAATGCTGATGTGTTTTTGGATGCACAGGGTGAAAAAGGTTCCCCGGGACCCAGAGGACCACCAGTGAGTTTACATGTTTAATCTACGGGCAAAATATAACCAAAAAAGTGAACAGATCGGCTCCCAAGTGGCACAGCGATAAGCGACCGGGGGTCCATGGGAGCTAATTGGCTGAGCTCTCACGGGAGGGAGGGATGGCATAAGCTCACTTCCCTGTCACTCACAACGATCACCAGACAATCGTGTGCATCCGTGAGATCATTCGTACAAGGGGCTGATAGCACTTTCCCTTCGAGTGTGTTAGGTCACTTCCAAATGCACATGCACAGCAGTACATAAAGATGCAGGTGGCAGCATCGCATGTTTCAAATGTGCATGCTTACGTCCCTTCCTGGTTGGTGGTGGTCATGTGATAGGGAAGGCAACACCTTACGGGTGGGAATTGGATTCAACGAAATTAGGGGAGGGAGGAAGGAAGGAGGGGGGGGGGGGGGGGGGGGGTTAAAATTGCAGTAGAATAAATAAAATAAATGAATTGAAGTGGTCCTGGATATTTTTGTCATTTATGTCCCACAAACTTCCTGTTCATCTCCGCTTTAGGGCCCTCCAGGATCTTTCGACTTCCTCCTATTGATGATGGCGGACATCCGTCACGACATCATCGAACTGCAAAACAAAGTTTTCGGAAAGAGGACAGACTTCTTACTGGACACGCCCCCTGACTCCATGGTGGAGGAGGCGGAGTTTAAAGACTCCGGATCAGGACAGGACGAGACGATGCTCAATACATGATGCTGGTGGGATGTCAGTCAAACGGAACAGCTCTTGAGGACATAAAAACTGAAGCTGGATGTCTTCAGTGATAAAACTATGCACAGATCGATCAGCTGCCTCTCTATCAGTGTACAGAGAGTCATGATAATCCTGAACATCGGCTCTGCTTCAGGGGCAGGAGTGATGGAGAGAGAGAGAGAGAGAGAGAGAGAGAGAGAGAGAGAGAGAGAGAGACATTCACTCATACATGAGTTTGTACAAATCAGTTAGAATGAAAGGCGTGAAAGGAGAGAGTGTGACACGCTAGTGGTGCGCCATTATAGGAAAATAATCCTCGCTGTGGTAGTGTGATGCGGGTCGACATATTTTTTTTCTTATACCACAGCCATTTGCCCCTGATTACAAATTATGTTAATTCAGTTAGCAAATATTATGTTTTTTATTCCATTTAGAGTGATATGTAGTTTTGTGGAACATCTTTAAAGGATGGAGTTCCAGTTATCACGTATGTTATAAAAGTAGCTATAAACAGATGTTCTTTCACAGCCTCTCTTATTAAAACAACAGACTGAAGACTCTGACACTGGAGACTCCTTCCAATAAGAGTCCCAGACAACATTTGTATGTGAGACCCATGTTGGTAGTAAGCGGGCTGAAAAATAGGCCCCATATGAAATCGTCTGCTGGTTCCATCATGGCCCTGTTTCAGGTGCCTGCATGAATTAATTTCCTATTAGAGACCCAACTAGGACAGTTAAGATGCCCATTTTATTCCCATGCCCACTTGGTGTCCATGTAGCCCAGGTATAGCTCAGGTGTGGCCTTGAAACTCATGTGCAGTTGTCATGGGAACACACTGTAACCCTTGGATAATCTCATACAATCTCTATTTGTTGACCCTACAGGATTGTCATGTAATAGGAAATGATGCCCCTGTACCATCATTAAATAGAGATTTTGACGACTTTACGTTTTGTGTACAACGCGCTGAATTTGTGTGTACTGACCTATTTGTCGCGGTCCTGAGTCGACAATGGCTTTCACAAGTTACAGTCATACATCCACTACGTCTTAAGTACTATACTCTATATGTACGTACGTTATTTTTACGAAAGAACTATATCATATATATTAGTATTTTTGGGGGGGCGATGGTGTAGTGTTTAGGACGTCCGTCTCACAGCAAGAAGGTCCTGGATTGGAGTCCCGGGCTCGGCGAGGACGTTACTGTGTGGAGTTTGCTTGTTCATCATGTGCTTGCGTGGATTTCCTCTGGGTACTCTGGTTTCCTCCCACAGCCCAAAGACATGCACATCACTTGTCTGTAAACCTCATGTGAAAAGAGAACCTGAGAGGACGTTTTGGGTGGTTGAGTGTCAATCATTTCATGTGTCAGGCAGTTGCTTTATTGCCTTAGAGGCCCCCGCGACCCTAGTAGGATAAAGCAGTTCAGCAAATGAGTGAGTGAGTATTTTAGCGCTCTATAGACTGAGATATAGCCAGACACTCGGTTAATTATAAAATACAAAAGTGTTGTGAATGGTGGGGCTTCATTTGTCTCCGTCAGCTAATCGAACACAGAACCGAAGAAAAATACAAAATGTGGGATGATTAAAAAAAAAAAAAACGGTCATATACTGCTGCCTGCAATCTAAAGACAGTACATCAACTTACTCACTTGCAAAATTTTTAATCAGGTTAGGCTCTGTGTAACTGCAACAAAAACAACCGCACCAGTCAGGTTCAGCTTAGTAACGCTGCTGCAATATGACGCGCACCAGCCCAGCACGTGATAAAAAAAACAGTGAATCCAGGGTCTGCACTGGGCGAGAGAAATGTTTGCGCAGCTCGGCTCTGCTGACCCGAAGTGGTCACCAGCTGGTCACTGCTCAGCCTCAGAGGGGCCCCGCAGTGACGACCCATTCACTACAACACGCTGATTACCCTACAGGGTCGTCAAATGCACTGAAACGAGGACCCTATTCTTTCAGTACATATGGCGTCCGTTTTTCAATTCCCTTACGGACCACATGGGTTCCACATACAAACGTTGGCTGAACATCTTGGAAAACTTCATATCAACAGCTGCTTTTATAATCGGTTTATGCGGTGCATCCTCCATACCATGTAAGTCTTAGGGGTTGATCACACTAGAGGTCATTCGGATCACCTCGCCTATTTCCGTGACGAGAAATAAGACTCGAACATCATGGCCGCCATTTTGTCTTATGTAGAAAAACGGCTTATGCTGTAGTGTGGTGCGGTTACCGCACTACAGTCATCACAATGCATCAAACGAAAGAGAGCAAAAGTAGATCCCCCTGAAATATGTTTATAATTAATTATATAACTTAAATATTGCATCACAAATACAATATTAAAAGTTAATTGCTATTAAAATATGGTGTATGTACCTCGATTTTTTACTTTCATCGCACAAACGACATGTGAATTCTTGTGTCAGCGACACCATTTTGACCATGTAGTCACATGATCAATAAAGTAGTTCCCAAATATGGCGTACATAATGTCCGAGTCTATATTCTACCGGATATGGGCGAGGAGTTCCGAATGACTAGAGGTGCGATAGAAAAGCAACTGACGCGAATGGCAAATCGTTTCTTTTCTCTCTCAAAATGTTCTCAAATTTGTCTCATGACATTCGCGGCATCGCATTTCGGTCACCTGTTCGTGAACTCTTCAGAAAACATTTTAAACATGTTTGAAATTTCTGCGAATGTTGCAAAACCAGGCTCTGGCACGGAGTAGTCTCGAACTGAGCTCAATCAGTCCGCACATGTCGTGAGAAGGTCGCAACGTTGTTTTGCGCGCAAATTATTTGTTTTTCGTTCGCAAGGAAAAGCAACAAGTTGGAGACTTCCACGCGGAAAGTTTAAGACTTGCTGGCATCCGCCATATTCCGTATATTTTGTCATGATTTATATTTTATTCGCATCTTGTTTCCGCTAATAACACCAAATAAAAAGCAAATGGTTTGAGAACAAAAAGCAAATAAAACGCGACTGATTTACAACATCCGCAAACCAATCGCAAATCAGTGGCAAAATTGTTGCGCGACCTTCTCTCGACTTTCGCACGATACACGTATTTAAGCCGCAAAACATTCCCTTGCACGTGGTGGAGTCGCGAAACATTTTGACGCAAATGTAAAAATTTCCAAAAAAAAAAACCCCCTCAAAAAAATCTATTGGCATCAGTCATTTTTCTATCGCACCTCGAGTGTCATCACCCCCTTAGAGTAAAAATAGCTAGCTGCATGTGCGTGTAAATGGTACCGGGTGCACAAACCGGACCAAACTTAACCATCCAACTTTCTACATCCGGGGCAAACATGGCGAGCCGTCAGAAAACCTCTGCTGCATCCAGGACTAGGCGCTTCTTGGGGTTAAGGCCCCTATCTGTTTCACCTGAGGGTCTGACCACAGACGTTCAGGGGCCCACTCCTATCCACCTGATTCTAACATGAATCCATTCCACAGTGGTAGTGGAGTCGTAACCCTGACACAGGAGGCTTATGGGTTGTACACCTTGCCCAAGGGTGCCCAAGAACAGTAATGACTAAGGGGTAGGTACAATTCTCCCCAGAACCCTGGAAATCCCTAACCAAGGCCTCATCCCAGATACCGTTTTAAGTCTAACCCAGGACCTGTAAAATAATAAGGTATTGGAATAAGTGCATGAATATAAACATTATTTTTCAGGCAGGTGAAACTACAGTCAGAGATGCTGGTAAAGAAAATGATTTAACACCTTCTGACCAATCAGAATCGAGAATTTAACAGCCCTGAGGTGTCATCATTCATCATTCATTGCCTGTTTAAGGATCATTCTTGTGTATGTCACATTTTGCATATGCTGGAACACATCATCATCTCCATCATCATCATCATCATCATCATCATCATCATCGTCATTCAAGCTTATTGTATATCAGCAGCTACTCTGATGCTGAGTAATGCAGGGTAATACAGAGTGATATGAAACGGAGACAGTAGACACAATGAAATACTTTGTTAAATTACATTAAGTGTGCTTTGCTTTATTTTGGTGAACCTGGAGCCATCCCAGGCAGCACGGTGCCATAGTGGTTAGCATGTCCGCCTCACAACAAAAGCGTCCTGGGTTCGAGTTCCGGGCTCAGCCGTCTCTGTGTGGAGTTTGCATGTTCTACCTGTGCTCGCGTGAGCTTCCTCCGGATACTCCGGTTTCCTCCCACAGTCCAAAGACATGCACATTAGGCTAGATGGCTGTTCCAAATTGCCCCTAGGTGTGAGGTGTCGAGCTGTTCAGGGTGTATTTTGCCTTCACCCAGTGTCAGCTGAGATAGGCTCCAGCCTCCCCAAGCCCCTAATATAGAATTAAATAGGAAAATTAATGAATGAATGAAATTATGGAAAATTCCAAAATCACAGGGGGGCAAAGCAAGTATTATTATTATTATTATTATTATTATTATTATTATTATTACTAATAGGTGGCGGAGTTCTGAATGAGACTACCATATTTTACCAACAGAGGGAGACAAAATCCAGAGAACTGATACCTCTTACCAAAACACATTCATTTATTCATTCATTTTCTGAACCGCTTAATCCTAATTAGGGTGGCGGGGAGGCGGGCGCCCATCTCAGCCGACTCTGGGCGAGGGCAGAGTACACCCTGGACAGCTCGCCAGGCCATTGCAGGCCAAAAAACACTGAACAACATTTTGCGTCACGGGTCAAACTGAAATAACATCCATCTGTTTTCTACATACACTGTTTGTCCATCAGGGTCACAGATGATGCAGGAGCCAGTCAGTACAGGTCACCAATGTATTTTAGGATTAACACAAACACATTCAACCATTCACACTTACAATCACACCTTTAGAGTAGGGAGCTGACGAAATGTGCATTAAGACTGTAGGAGAAAACCTGAGTACCCAGAGGAAACACAGGCAAGCATGGGGAGAGCATGCAAACTTCACACAGTAACGCCCGTGGCTGCAATTCGAACCCCGAACCTTCTTGGTGTTGGAGCTGACAGTGCTAACCACTGTACTTGGGTGCCCCTTTGGAAATAATATGCTAATATGCTTATCTCAGCCGACTGTGGGTGAAAGCACGGTACACCATAAACAGCTTGCCAGTCCATTGCAGAACCAACACACACACACACACACACACACACACACACACACAACCAGTCACATTCACACTCAGTCTTACACTTAGGGAGAGTTTAAAACAGCCAATTAGCCTAATGTGCATGTCTTTAGACTGTCGGAGGAAACCGAAGTACCCCGAGGAAACCCAAGCAAGCACAGGAAGAACATGCAAACGCCCTCGCCGAGCCAAGGACTCGAACCCAGAACCTTCTTGCTGCGAGGCGGTCATCCTAACAACTACGCCACCATGCCGCCCATTGTCTCAGCATATGTTTACACTGACCATCATTAGGACGCATTTGTAGCAGTAGAATAAAGTGATAAAGAGAGACTGAGACATTTGCATCCAGTTTCAGAGCGTAGTATTTTGCTTTATTACTTTAATTATTTTAATAATGAATTAGATTCAAAGTGAGATTCCTGAGTGGTTTGTAATACACAGTGTATTGCAAAGACAACATCATTCCCTCCTATTTGCTCCTATATGTTGCATCTGTGTGTTGGGAGAGAAAGCAGGCCTCCAGCTGGGAATAAAACACCACTTAATTTAATGACTTCTGCATGTACATTGTGTTCCTGTCTCACATGTGCAGCATTGCGGTCTGTGACCTGATTATATCCTGGACATAAACAACTCTTTCCGCAAAGTCACACGCACTGCCAATTTTTAAAACTATGTGGCCTACTATTGCAGAGCATACACACACACACACACACACACACACACACACACACACACACAAATAAAATAAAAAATATGCACCGTCAACATGCATATGTTTGGAAAGTCCATGTACCGTAAGACACACCCTTCTCTGTATAACAATGTTATCATGTTGCCATGGGAACAAAGTATGAGAAAACATGCGTGCATCAGTCCCGAAACATCTCAAGTCTCAAGTCTCAATAAAAGGCATTCATCCTGATCGTTGTCTTGCACATCATTCAATGTATCATCGGCGCCCGAAAGTTGATTGCGTGTCGAGCCGAGTGACAAAATTCCCTGCGATGTGATGCGATTTCCTGATCCGAAATGGCACAGCGATTGAACAATGAATCTATGTTCGAGACAATTGCCTTTTTAATAGGTTTGCACGCAACGGCTAACATCCAGCTATAACACCACTGCGCCAGTTAGATAACTAGTATTTAGCAACCTAGCTAGTTACAAGGCGTGTCAAAAATCTGCGTACAATAAACAGATATATAAAGTCAAACATTTCAAGTTTTTTTTTTTTTTTTTTCCAGCAATATATAAGCATTTCGTGGGTTTCCTCCGGGTACTCCGGTTTCCTCCCACAGTCCAAAGACATGCACATTAGGCTGATTAGCTGTTCCAAATTGTCCCTAGGTGTGAGTATGAGCATGGCGAGTTGTGTGTGTGTTGACCCTGCAATGGACTGGCGGACTGAGTGTTTCACCCAGAGTCGGCTGATATAGGCTCCAGCCTCCCTGTGACCCTGGTAGGATTAAGCAATCCAGAAGAATATAGAACCATTTGCAAAAACAAGATATTCCCTACCAAACGTTTCATTTGTAGTGATGATGGTCCATACCACAATATAAACAATTTATCATCATTTCAACCTTCTGCAGTTTTGTCATTAGATGAACCCAAGTGAAATAAGAACCTGCGAGAACATCCTGGCTGGTTGGCTGTCAATCATTTCACGTGCCAGGCGGCTGCTTTATTGTCTGAGAGGTGATGTGTCAATGCTGTGCTTTATAGTTTCATTTTAGTTGCATAGCAACCTTCTTTTTTGAACAATAGACACTGTCACAAAGCTGCTTCGCAGAAATCCAGATGCAGGTCAAAGAAAAAAAAAACTCTCTGCAATGACAAGAAGAAGGAGAAGATGAAGAAATCTTGAGATGCAGAATGGAACACAGTATTCAGCTGCGACTGTGTGTGTGTGTGTGTGTGTGTGTGTGTGTATAATAGCAGTTGAAAGTTAACTGTATGACACTGTAAATGTATAGTACATGGTACCACATTATACATTCATTCATTCATTCATTTTCAAAGCACTTGATCCTGACTCTGAGGGCGGGGTACACCCTGAACAGCTCGCCAGGCCATTGCAGGGCCGACACACATACAACCGTTCACACTCACTCTCACACCTAGGGGAAATTTGGAACCGCCAATTAGCCTAATGTGCATGTTTTTGGATGGTGGGAGAAAACCGGAGTACCAGGAGGAAGCCCACGCAAGCACTGGGAGAACATGCAAACCACACAGAAACGCCCCGAGCCCGGGAATCGAACCCAGGCCTCCTAGCTGTGAGGCGGACAGGCTTACTAACTTATATCTATGGCATTTGGCAGACACCCTTATCCAGAGCAACTTACATTTTTAATCTCACTTATACAACTGAGCATTTGGGTAAAGGACCTTGCTCAAGGACTTGGTGGTACTGGGGCTTGAACCACCGACCTTGTGTTCAGTAATCCAGAGCCTTAACCACTGAGCTGAGCCACACTCACAGATACTTCGTCTAATGTTCATGTCTTTGGACTGTGGGAGAAAACAGAGTACCCAGAGGAAACCCACACAAGCACTGGAAGGAAATAATACAAACATGCAGGTGGATGTGCTAGGCAATATGCCCCCATACCGCCAACAAGGAGAATTCCACCAGTAAACTTAACAGGAAAAAAATAACTGATTGAAGTGAAGACTGTGTTAAAGGGTCCAAAAGCAGAAGATCTAATTCCAGTATTTATGATCTGTGTATCATCTTCTAGTATGAGGAGTCAAAATCAATTTACAAGCAGATGTAACTTTAAACATCTTGGCTAGTGCTAAGCTAATGCTAATGCTTATATCTATGCAGCTAAGCTCTGAATCTGCAGTCCTCACACTAGGGGGCAGCAAACAGGGGTGAAACAAGTTTTTTGCATCCCTACAAAGGGTCAGACAAGTTTACATATCACTCCCGAGCCACTTAGTGACTACATCTTACTGTGCGATCTTATCATGATTCATGTGGCTTACGTAATTATTGTGTGTAAATCTCGTGCGGTGTCGCGGCTAGTCTGTAGTCTGCCATCTCATGTGTCGGACATGGAGAAAAGTTCTGTGGTGATTCAAACAATTTACTGTTGTCTCGTTTTCAACGTGTCTCGGCTGGGCAAAACATTTCTTATTACTGCAGTTAGTGAATATCAAACACATTTCAAATATACGGCAGACCAGGATCAGTGTGTTAGCACAGGGGCTTGTATAGGGCTAGACACTTTAAAGAAATACATTAAAGAAATACCATATTTATTTATTTGTTTATTTATTTATTTATTTATTACACAGAATTGTATACAAGCGGCTGAAATGAGCTTCCTTCGTAGTGTGGCGGGGCTCTCATCAGAAATAGGGTGAGAAGCTGGGCCATCTGGGAGGAGCTCGGAGTAGAACCGCTGCTCCTCCGCATTGAGAGAAGCCAGTTGAGGTGGCTCAGGCATCTGATTAGAATGCCCCCTCAAAGCCTCCCAGGTGTGGTGTTTCGAGCATGTCCAACCGGGAAGAGACCCCGGGGTCGACCCAGAACACGCTGGAGGGACTGTCTCTCGGCTGGCCTGGGAACGCCTTGGCGTCCCCCCGGAAGAGCTGGAGGAAGTGACTGGGGAGAGGGACGTCTGGACCTCAGTGCTTAGGCTGCTGCCCCCGTGACCCGACCCCGGATCAAGCGGAAGAAGAAGGAGAAGATGATGATGATGATGATGATGATGATGATAGAATTGTGTATCCACAAAACCCACTGAAAACTCAGAAAATTTACTTCTGGCAGCAAAATAAATGATGGGGTTATATTAAAGCACTCATCCCAGTTATCAGTATATACATCATGGGAACAGCGTGATCTGATTGGTTCGCTATCTGGGGATTGGAAAACATTATTTCAAGTGGATAGCGCTGCAGCATCACCAGGATATAAATCTTGATATAGTTTTGTTTTCTTATGTATCTGTATAGCATACATTGCATTTTTTTTTGCATGTGGCTTGCTTGCATTTCCATCTTTAATTTGTTATTGGTATTTTAATTGTTTTAATTATATAAATGTATAAATTGAATTCAAATAATATGGTACATTTTAATTGTTGTTGGTAAACTGCTGTGAAAATCCCCAGCTAGCGTAATATTATTGCGAGTTGGCATAAAGGTCATGCATTGGTTGGTTGTAAAAAACACTATCGTTATACCATAATGTTAATTGAGAATATCTACATGACTTTTATGCACAATGTTGTTTTGATGTTGCCAAAATGTTGCACACATCCAGGCCCCCAGTACAGCGCTATCCAGCATGGGACAAGGACTGTGCACATCCGTACTCAGGTTTCATTTACAGTGAATAACGCAGGTAGTGTAAAGGAAACCCCAGTACACATGCACACAGTCCATATAAATTAATATTTATTAAAAATGTTAACTTTAACTTGGTAACATTTTAATAATATTTTTTGGAGTTATTGCAGGTTTGTTGCAATGTTGTCGTGACGTTGTTAAAACATAACGTTGGCTGTTACAACATGTGCTGTTATGGGAAAGTAATCAACTTCTGGGTTCATCTTTATTACTTTCCTATAACAGGATAGCAGGAAGTATTTGTTTCTGTGCTCTTACCATTTTAAGTCACAACAGATCACAAGATGGCGTTTCAGCTCGTGTGCATATTAAAAGGTAGCAGACTCTCTGGATTTTAGGTTGATCCATTTTTTATAACACCAAAAAAATTAAACATCAACAACAACAATAATAATAATAACAATAATAATAATAATAATAATAATAATAATAATAATAATAATAATAATAAAATTAAATGATAATGTCTTATTATCCCAAACTTTAAACTATCTAGAGTCAATTCCAAAAAATACATAAATAAATAAGTAAAAATGAAAATTTAAAATTCAAAACATGATTGAACCTATCATACTATTCATTCATTCATTCATTCATTTATTCATCTTCTTCCGCTTGTTCCGGGGTCGGGTTGCGAGGGCAGCAGCCTAAGCAGTGAGGTCCAGACGTCCCTCTCCCCAGCCACTTCCTCCAGCTCTTCCGGGGGGACG
>JBCNYH010000004.1:16815215-16827505 GCA_039654325.1 Tandanus tandanus
CACACACACGCGCACACACACACACACACACACACACACACACACACACACACACACACACACACACACACACACATGCAAGCACACTTGCACACACCTTACTCCAGTTCTATCACTCTTGTTTCTCTTTCCACCTCTCTCTACACACCTATTGTAGGCCAAGTACTATTACAGCTCGTCTCGCCTCCTATTAAGAAGTTTCAAATTATAATGAACGATGTTCGTTCCCAGTTCCATGATATATATATAGTATGTCTACATTTTTTTTTGTCTTCATGCATTCACTTCTTCATACACCTTTAACTTTCTGTGTACAAATACTCATCACGTGGGTCATTGCCTTAAGGGAAGGTATTTTGGAGCTTGTTAGAGGGTTTTTAGTATTTTGTACTTTATTCTTGATTATGTTTTTTGTGTTTTGTGTTAAAAGGAATATAATTCGATTAAAGAGATGGAGATAGAGATGGATTTCAAGAAGCAGAAATTTATTCGAACACCCGTTATAAATAAGAAAAATACAAATAGTTTGGAAAACTTTATTCACAACTCTTTACACTTTTGTGTTGTTTGTTTATAGAAGAAAGAATATTTAACAAATTATTTCAGTGGGGAAAAAAATATTTAATACAACAAGCATTATTTCTTGCATTAAATAGAGTACAATACCCGGCCAAAAAGTTGCACACACGAATATGTTGTTGTTCTGCCTTTAGCATGGATCTCAGCATGTAATCATCATGCCATCGTTTCAACAAACTTACTCAACATGACATTTATTTCTATCCAGTGTCGGGTTCATTTCTCACCGACGTCTTGACTTGATGAGGGAAAAACTGAACCACTCCATAAAGTCTTCTCCAGCACATCCCGAACACTTTCAACGGGGTTAAGGTCAGGACTCTGGGGTGCCGATACATATGTGAAAATGATTCATCATGCTCCCTGAACCTCTCTTTTATTATTTAAGTCCCCATTTTATATCCGCGCCATCAGGGAAGAAAAAGTCTATTGATGTGATAACCTGCTCATTCAGTACATTCAGCTCATCAGCTGACTTCATTTTATTGCCACATTAATGTTGCTGAGCCTCGACCTGACCAACTGGAGCAACGTGGAGATTACATGGTGTGATCAAGGCTATATGCACTCCATGAAAATATTTGAGTGTGGGACTTTTTTGGGGGTTGGGCAGTGTAGTTTGTAATTCTACCTAAAGACAAAAAAAAAAAAAAACTTTGTGTGCAATCAATTCATGAATCAATTAAACTCCACATTTACTCATTCATTAATTTTTCCGAAACAGTTTATCCTACTACAGTCGCAGGGAGGCTGGAGCCTATCTCTGCCAACTCTGGCTGAAGGAAGGGTACACCCTGAATGACTCATCATTCCATCTCAGGGACTAACATACACACACACACACACACACACACACACACACACACACACACACACACACACACACACACCAAGGGGAAATTTAGCCAAGTTAGCCTAATGTGCCTTTGGACTGTGGGAGGAAACCCGAGTACCCAGAGGACATGGGGAGAACATGCAAACTCCACAAAGAAACATTCTTGCCACGCCCAGGAGTCAAACCCAGGATCTTCTTGCTGTGAAGCAGATGTGCTAACCACTACACCACCGTGCCGCTCCATATATGTTCAAGTGGATTCAAATCTGGACTATTGGCCAGTTGTCTGTTATTTTCAGTGTTCCAGATTATTGTTTCTCATTCAAATAATTTCTATATGATTTAACCCTTTATACTAGGTCTATCATTGATGTCATATCCTCACATGGGTTCTCATGCCACTGCTATGCAGATGACAGTCAACTTGTTCTCTCTTTTCCTCCCTCAGACACTGATGTTTCTGCCAAGTATCTCCTCGTGGATGGCAGCTCACCAGCTGCAGCTTAATCCCAGCAAGACTGAATTGCTGTTCATTCCAGCTGACTCATTCCCAGATCAAGATCTTGAAATCTCCTTGGACTACTCTGTGATCTCTTCTTCAGTCACTGCACGAAGCCTTGGAGTAACCATGGACAATTGCCTGTCCTCCTCTTCTCATTTCGCCAATCTTTATCGATCATGTCGATTTCTCATCTTCAACGTCTGAAGGATTCATCCATTTCTTCCCACTAAGGCCACTCAGACACTTGTTCAGTCCCTTATCATCTCAAGACTAGACTACTGCAACTCACTCCTGGCAGGTCTGCCTTTGAGCGCAATTCAACCTCTGCAACTGATCCAGAATGCAGCTGCACGGCTTGTTTTCAACCTTCCCAAATTTTCCCACACCACTATACTGCTACAATCTCTCCACTGGCTTCCTGTAGCTGCTCGCATTAGATTTAAACACTAATGCTTGCCTACAAAGCCAAAAATGGACCTGCACCCTACTACCTCAAAGCACTTATCACACCCCGCACAGCAACGCGTTCTCTCAGATCCTCTAGCACTGCTAAAGTGGTCCCTCCTTCTACCAAGGGTCAAGGGAAAAATGCATCTAAACTCTTATCTGTTCTGGCTCCAAGGTGGTGGAATGAACTTCCTCTGGATGTCCGGACAGCTGAGCCACTGGGTGTCTTCAAACGATGGTGAAAACCAATTTTTTTGGCAGTACTTAGATTAGCTTAGCTAGTTAGTTTTAGTTTTAGTAGCTTAGCTAGTTAGTTAGTTTTACACACACATGCGCGCAAACACACGCTCAAAAAAAAAAAAAAAACCCAGCACGCAACATCTACCCACTGAGTTTGATAGTAATTCTAAAGCACTTCTGTAAGTCGCTCTGGATAAGAGCATCTGCTAAATGCTGTAAATGTAATTGCAACCCTCATCCCAATATCCACACTTGTGCCCTTGAGCTCCTCAGTGGCGCATTCTTACTTAAGAGAGCAAGACCATAGGGTGTCCCAATTCTGTAGTGTTAGTCTGTAAGAGCGCCTCTTGTGTGCTTAATGCACCCCTGCCGCAAGTGAGCATCAGACCTCACTTCAAAGAAGGCTATTACCCAGAATCCCTGTAGTGTTATGTGGTTTCAAACAGCTAACCAATGGGGAAGAAAACTGGTTGGCTTTTGTTATTATGGCAGTGCTAAGAGGTAAACCGGGAAGAGCGACGAGCAATGACAAGATTTCCTTTCAAGTGTAAGTGATTTTTTAAATTAAATAAAAGTCAAAAGACAATACAAGAGAAAGTGACGTAGTTCAAGATTCAAGACTCAAGATTCAAGAGTCTTTATATTCATTATGTTCACACATAATGAAATTTTGTATGAGACTCTCAGCCTTAAAAAGGTGCAAGCAAGGCAATAAACTGCATTTAACACCATCAAGAGCAGAATATAAACACAAGCAATTATATACACAACTTTTAAATAGAAATGTAAAATAGAAATATAAACTCTAAACACCTGTGAATAAAATATGGACACTGGGATATACAGTATGCATATTGAAGGCACTATGAGATGAAATAGATAAATAGCAGCAGCAGAGTGGATTTAAACTAGAATGTAAATGTAAATAAAGTGCGGCATTTCAAGACAGTCATAGAGTTTGTGGATTCAATGTCCTTTTACAGACAGCTAATGTCTGTGTGAGAGTCAGCAGAGGGGGGAAGGGTGTGTATGTTAGCAAGTGAGTATGTGGCTGTGGAGGGAGGTTGCATGTGTGAGTGTGACTGCGAGGGAGTGGGGGGTGGGGGTGAAGGCTTTAACAGCTCTGGGTGAAGAAGCTGTTTTTTAAGTCTGGTTGTGCTGGTCTTTCGTTATCCAATATGAGACCCACCACGGTGGTGTCATCCGCAAACTTCACGAGCGTGCTTGTGGAGTGGATAGCAGAACAGTCGTGTGTGAAAAGGCTGAAGAGGGCCAGGCTGAGCACACAGCGCTGCAGTGTTCCAGTGTTCAGGATCCGGGTGGAAGATGTAGAGTTCCCTATCCTCACCACCCTTAGTGGTTAAGGTGTTGGGTTACTGATCCGAAGGTCAGCGGTTCAATCCCCACTATCCCCACTATCACCACTGTTGGGCCCTTGAGCAAGGCCCTTAACCCTCAATTGCTCAGTTGTATAAAAATGATAATTGTAAGTGGCTCTGGATAAGAGCATCTGCAAAATGATGTTAATGTAAATGACTTCATGATCATGTGCTTTAAGCAGGGGCCACACTGTGCCGTCCATCCATGGCTTCTGATTGGAAAAAGCTATGATGGTCTTTGTGGGCAGGACAGTGTCAGTACAGAAATGAACATAGGACAGAATAGCCAATGTGTATTCCTCTAGATCAATGCCCTGTTTGAACACATCCCAGTCTGTGTGATTGAAGCAGTTTTTGTAGCGCTGAGGAAGCCTCCTCATTCCAGATCTGCACGGTTCTGGTGGTGGGTTTAGTCCTGCAGATCAGAGGTTTATAAGCCAGGATCAGCTTCACTGTGATGTGGTCTAAGATGCCCAGGTGAGGAGCTACAAAAGCTTTGTATGCTCCCGGAATGTTACAGTAAACCTGATCCGATGTGTTATTGTCTCTGGTCAAAAATCAATGAATCTGTGGAATTTGGGGAGCACTGATTTCAGTTCTATATGGTTAAAGTCCCCAGCCATGATCTGGATTAACGTTCATCTGCGTGCTAATCAGACAATACAGCAACTCCAGTGCTAACTTTGCATTAGCTCTCGGTGGTAAGTAAGCTACTATGATTATAACAGAGCCGAGTTCTCTAAGCAATTTGAATTGTCTGCACTTCACTGGCAGATATTCCAGATCAGGGGAGCAGAATGTTCCGATAAGGAACAACGAGTTATGAAGGTAGAGCACCAAACCTCTGCCTTTGTTCTTGCCTAAGGCTGCAGTCCTGTCGGCCCCGAACAGAGAACACCCCACTAGCTCCACAGCATCGGGGATGTTGTTATCCAGCCAGGTCTCAGTGACAATCACCATACAGCTGTATATCCTCCGCAATGCGAACCTCAGGCAGATCTTGTCAAGCTTGTCGGTGAGAGACCTGGCGTTCGCAAGGAGAAGACTGGGCAGCACCGGTCTGTGTGGGTTAGCATGTTGCCTAGTACGCAACCCGCTCCGCTTACCCCGCTTTTGTTTACGGTGCCTCCTCCATCTCCTGGGCCACAGAGGGGGGATGGTGAAAGCCCCCATGGTTCGCTGCATCAAATGGTATCAAATCCAGCTTTGAAGGTGCATAAAGTCCCTAATTTTTCCCCAGCTCCAACAGTTCATCTCTTCCGTACTGAATTCTAGCTTCAAATCCCTGACTAAAGGGCAAAAACACAAACAAAAACACAAAAAGAACCGAAAAAAGCAGAGAGCTCCAAGCCACTGCGTGTGCACGCGCCACCGCCATTTTTACAAAGCCGTAGTTAGAAACGTAGTACAATGCTGTCCCAATTCTGCTTTTAACAGCTTCGCGCCCTTACGCCTTTTATGCTGCTAATGCACTTTTAACAAGTGTGCACTTCAAGGGAGATCTTAAGGCTTATGTTGGATATTTGGACAAGGCTTGGGATTGTCGTCTACTTGATACTGTATATAAATCCACCACTTAAACTATTTGCATTTCTCTTCCTTGTGACTAATCAATTTGTGCATGCCTTGTACCACCTTGTGAAGATACTTACCACTGCATACCAGGAACACCTCACAAGACATGTCGTTTTGGAGGTGATTGGTCCAGTCATTTACCATCACAACGCGATCCTTCCAACACATTAACTCAAGACCTGAGGTTCACTTCCTGTTCACTTCCTGCCTAATCTGCTGCTGTATCAAGATAATTAATGTTATTCACTTTACCTGTCAGTGGTTTAAATGTTTGTAATGTTATGGCTGATTTATATCTATTAATTTTGTGTGTGTGTGTGTGTGTGTGTGTGTGTGTGTGTGTGTGTGTGTGTGTGTGTGTAAGCAGAATTTAAATATCAAGTAAACCTTACAATAATGATTGTAATTTATTTATTTATTTATTTAGGATTATTTTTATTATCTTTACAAGTGTTTTTTGCGCGTAAACACTTTATTTTAGTTTTTTTTAGACAGACTGCCATTGAACATGATTATTATCGTTACATAAATAAAAATTCTTGATTAATGATCAAAAACAACATAATTAATTAGCATCTGACAAGCCCCACCTTGTGTGAAAGCACGCGAGAGCGTGAGCACTTCAGTGGCAGCGCAGCTGTAGGTCGTGACTGCGCCGCTGGGGTTGAGTGATGGGAACTTATTAGTAGGTCTCCTTTAGAGGCCCTGAAATAGGGCAGCATCCTCACGCAACCCAGGCAACTTCACACCTGCAGGCATGACCTTTAACCCTTCAACCTTTTAACCCACTACTCCGTGGGCCTGTCCGGCGCCGTCTTGCCTCATCCATGGATGAGCGTGCGAAGGGCTTGTATACTTAAACTGCATGTGTGTGTGTGTGTGTGTGTGTGTGTGTGTGTGTGTGTGTGTGTGTGTGTGTGTGTGTGATACATATAGACAGTGTGAATAAGAGAGAGTGTGTAGGGGGTGTGTAGGGGGTAAGAAAAATAGACAAGAACGAGTGGGTGAGAGAGAGAAACAGAGAGCTAATATGCATGAGGGGGAGAGAGAGAGAGAGAGTAATGTGAATGAGTGAGAGAGAAAGACAATGAGAGAGACAGGTAATATGTGCGTGTGTGTGTGTGTGTGTGTGTGTGTGTGTGTGTGTGTGTGTGTGTGTGTGTGAAAGAGAGAGAGAGACCGAAAGAGACGTAATATAGGTGAGAGAGAGAGGGGTGTATATAAATGAGGGAGACAAAGACAGAGTGAGAGAGACAGGTAATATGAGTGTGTGTGTGTGTGTGTGTGTGTGTGTGTGTGTGTGTGTGTGTGTGTGTGTGTGTGTGTGTGAAACAGAGAGTGCGAGAGAGAGAGGAGGTGTGTACTCAGAGGCGCTCCAGGCTACGTTAGTTTACACAGCACTCATTGCTGATCCGCCCCTCAGCGCTCAGTGTCCTCACAGCAGAGCTCCATTCTTGGAAACGACACACAAGACAAACTCCTGGAACTGTTTGTAGGACACAGGCTCAGACCCAGCCTGTTCCTCTGCTCTTTGTTTACCTTTTCTTTTAGTATTGTCATGTTTACTGCTGTATTACAGACTTTAGTGCTTATTATCCTCTTTAGTGCTGAATTAACACTGAATTCGTGAATGAATGAGCTCGAGACACACCTCAGAATAAACTTGTTCCACCAAAACAGTAACTCTATTCACAGTTCAACAAGATCACTTTATCAGACATACGACAATCACCTAAGAAACGCTAACCACGCTCACCATCATATAGTATATGTGTATGTATATGAATTTATATTTTAACAGCTTCCGCTCCACTCACAAACAAAATCTTACAGTAATTTTCCCAAATATACAAAATATAAATCATTAAAAGTGCTAGGAAGAAAACTTATTGTGATGAGTCCAGAGTGTTAGTGTTAAATATCTTCAGCATTAAACTAACACTAAATCAGAGCATAACTAAAATAACATGCTACTGAATCAGCAACGTTACTCTCATATTAGGACCTTAAGTTTGGATCAAGCTTTTAAATGTTAATGCCTTTAATGCTGAATTAACACTGTTGTATTACTGTGAATTAACACCGTCAGTGTTTGGTTAGCTTTAGTCGTGCCTGCAGTGTTAATATTGTTAATGCTGAATTCACGTCTTAATTCAGGTGATGTATTTACACTGATAAAATGAATGCCTAATGTACAGTAAATAAGTGTTGTTAGTGTTGATTTAATACCATTAATGATGGCTTAAATGAAATCAGTAGACTTGAACACACCACTTATTTAATTAAAAAATAATATTGTCGATGTGGATGCGTTAACTCAGTCGAATCTTAGAAAAACACTTTTTATTCAATTTATCAACTGTATTGACAGAATTTTTTTTTTTAATTTCGTGACCAATTTCCTTTAAATTGAAATTAAAGGCAAGCCTTCCAAACTCTCCTGTTACAGACGGACATATGTATATTTTACATTTTCGAGGTTGCAATCTTCTAAAATCTGTTTAATAGTTTGCATTTCACTTTCGCGAGTGTGTAAAATCACAAGAACAGGATTCAGGAATCTATCAGTTCATAAAAAGCAAATTAATGGCAAAAATAAGAGTATACAGATATTAAACTAACAAATCAGATATAAACTAGATATATAAACTTGAACTAAAATAAAACAAGACATATCTACACATAATACAAGTTTCTGTTTAAATAAATCAGACACTCAGCTCATTTATATGAATAATAACACCCCCCCCCCTTGTTTATATGCAAATTGCTTCTGTATTTACTGTTGAATACAAGTATACTTTTCACAAGTTTGTGATAACAATAGGGTGCTTTGAAGTGTGTTTGCAAAGACATATATCATGTATGCTACATTTTATTAAGTTTGCCTTTAATTTCGCTTTAATGCATAGTCTTGAGGTGTTACTGTTACTGTTGGACGATTGGCTTTAGTTAAAAATATTTATTTAATTAATAATATACATACTTTTCTGAGAAAGCGGTAGATATCTATACTAGATATCTACCTCTAGATAGAGGTTAGTATATACTACACACGAAACATGAATGGTGCAATCTGACTGGTTCGCTGTCCTGGGATAATAGACATATTATTCATAAACGAATATCTATATAAATGAATTATTGCATTATTGGCATCGGATAAGGTGAATGATTATTGCACTATAGGCACATGCGACGTAGTAACGTTAGTACGTTACTACTTTAGAAAATATTTTTAATGAATAACAAAACAATTACAGAATTTGGCTTTCATATGATATGGATAATTGTGTGGTTTCAGAGGGTGTAACTGGCCTTTGGCCTCAGCATATTACAAGTATATATAAAAACAGGGATTCACCTCAGGCTCGGGGGATATTGTTGAAGAGTCACCTTAGCACTATTCGGCAATATCTACCTCACCTTCAGAGAATAATTGTTATTCATTGTCTGAGAGTGCACTTTTAAAATAATAACAGATCTAAATGCAGTAAATGCTGCAAAAACTAATTCTTAAGAGGTTTAAATTTATTCTTGTTTCATGTTTGGATATTAAGCCTCGTCAATAGATTTTTAAATTTGTTTATATAACTAAAGTGTATCTGAGGTGAGTGGTGCAATATAAATAAGGTAATTAACTACTTTATTAGGTATATTAAAAAAGGAAGCAATTACGTCTGACTGTGTATGTGTGTGGGTGGGTGTGTGTGTGTGTGTATGGGTGTGTGAAAATGAGATGCGTGCTTGTAGAAACACGCAGGTCTACACCGCACGTCTCACGAGGGGACTGCCAGACTTAAACCTGCAGCTTTCGTGCTTCCTTTGAAATGATAGAATAATGATGTTTACATTAAAAGGAAAAGGGAAACATTTTAATGACGTATCGTTACATGCCTTGGATGGAGCTCAGTGAACACACAAGTGTAGACACGCAGCACGGTCGGCGCTCACATCAGTTTATTTCGGATGGTGCTACGCTCCAAGAAACTGTCACAAAGTGGCAATGCCTTTGATTAATTTGGACCCAGCTGCTGTGGGCTGACAGGAATGACATGAGAATCAACACACAACATGATCAAACTGGTATCTCTTATCACTCCGTAATGGGGGCACTTAAGGTTAGATTTATGGAGAGCTCATTAACTTTTTAACTGAGCTTCATTTTGCTGTGGTCTTAAATTTCTAACTGACTTGTTCTTTTCATTCCCAAGTTCTTATTCTTACATGACCAGTAAAACCAGTCTTCACAGTAACTTGGTCCCAGTCTATAAATATGTAACTCTTACCTGTTTACAAACAGCCTTTTTTCTTGCTAATACTAATCTGTACAGCTTTAAGTGCAAGAATTGATTTAATATAATATTCCATAAGTAAGCTTAATGGTTAGAGAAGCGGCTCTGGGAGCAATAGGTCGCTGGTTCGATTCCCAAACCAGCAGGAAACATGTGTGGCGGTGGGGGAGTGAGCTGCACCTTCCCTTCCTCCACATTCATGGCTGAAGTACCCTTGAGCAAGGCCCCTAACCCCCAACTGCTCTCCAGGCGCCCCCACTGTGTGTGGCAGCCCACTGCTCCGAGTGTGTGTGCTCACTGTTTACATGTGTCTGTTACATGTCACTTTGGATGGGTTAAATGCTGAGGCAATAATTTCCCTTGCCGAATTAATACAGTATATCAAAATCAAAAAATCAAATCAAAATAACTGCCATAATAATTTATTTCCCTAAACCACTTATCTATCAGGGTCATGGTGTAAGCTGATGTCAATATTAGCTGACTTCAGGTCACCGTGGGGTACACCCTGAACAGACTGCCAGCCTATTGCAGGGCTAACACACACATACAACCATTCACACTCACAGGCATTTTAAAGAGGGCAGTTGACCAAATGTGCAGTCTTTGGACTGGGGAAGAAACCATAGTGCCCAGAGGAAACCTATGCAAGCATCACATAGAAAGGCCTTTGTCAGCCACAGGATTTACACCCAGAACCTTCTTGGTGTGAGGCCCCAGTGCTAACCACTGAGCCACCATATATTTACTTGATATTCTTCCTAATTTGTTCATCTTGGCCAGTTTAAACCCATCAGCAAGCATTCCAGTATCATGACAGACTAATGCGTTCTTCCTCTGAGATGCGTTACCCACCCTCCACCGCTTTTTGTTTTTTGGAATGCTACATCACAGTGCAGAAAAACACAGTAACTTAACAGAAAGTGCTATTAACCCTGTTATACATACCTGAACTCATAAAGGTCAATGATTGGCTAGTGTCACTGTGGTTGACAGGATAAGAATGGTTTGCCTTTCCCAGTGAGCAAGACCAATTTTCCTTCCTGGGACTCCTGACCATGAATGACTGAGGCCTTGTTGTGATTCAAACTCACAATCCCACAAGGGATAAGGGAGAAAATTCTCTTCTGTTTCACCACCCATAATTATGGTGGAGTGCCCGAGCAGAGCACCACATCATGGAATATCGCTTGGACGGTTGTCGCATGTCCATCCAATGTCCACGTAAGCCCACCACAGGAAACCCAATAAGGCTGGTATATAGAACTTACACATAGAACTCATTTTGTATGGTTGTCCCATGTCCACATAATCATAGAATATGGCTGGTGGGGGCGGGGGCCTTGACATAAGGCTGGATTTTAAAAAATCCTCGTTTCTCATCATGGGTGCTACATCTTTTTTTTTTTTTTAAACCACACTCAAAACCTCGGAAAATGCCTCAGACAACCTAAAATGATGAAGGCGATTCCGTGTTAGATGCTGTGATTGTGATTGTGAGATTGGTTTAGTTCTTGTTCTGATCACCCACCTGTCTGACCATGAGTTTGGAATGTGTTGTGTTTACCTCTGCCTGGTGTTAATAAAACGTTTATAAAATTTCTGCATCCTTGCATACACTATAATTTAAATTATTGACACATAAACAGTTAAACTCGTTGAAATGTATGTAGTTACAAGACTGGACCTGCAGAGTTCATGGAGCTGAATTAAGTATCCTTGGAAAGAATTGTTTTTCCTTTCAGGAAACGTTCCATGTGGAATCCCTTTGGAAAACTAGAAATCCCCCAAAACACCATGCAGCTCAAAAAAATGGAGCTTGTGTACTTTTTCTTCTTGAGACCCCAAAGAGAAATTTGGTCTTCTACCATCAAAAAAATGTTGAATAAATACACTTTCCCTAATCCACATTATGGAGACTCCTATGTGTCAGTAATGGCTAGCAAGATATTATTAGCAATTCAACTAACAATGGCCAGTAATGTTAGCTAGCTAGCAACATGCTAGTCACCAAGTAACAAACATATGAATAAACAACTGAAATGATAAAGCACAAAAACAAAACATGACTTACTTTTCCATGGTGTCTCTTAAAAGTCTCTTTTGGAGATGTCCCTCCAATAAATTTATTTTTAAGTCTTCATAAATGAGGCCACCAGGCTTGGTGACACAAAGCTGCTTTGGATCGCCAAGCCATGCAGCTTCACTTGTACTAGTACTTGTATGTTAGTGGTCTTTTTATGTACAACACATTTGTGTTCCAACAGCTGGTAACAAATGATTACCTCTGCTAAGGAGGTTGTGTTTTGTCATTGTTTTTGTTTGTTTGTTTGTTAGCAGGATTATGCAAAACACTATAAGTCATTCATTCATTCATTCATTCATCTTCTTCCGCTTGTTCCGGGGTCGGGTCGCAGGGGCAGCAGCCTAAGCAGTGA
>JBCNYH010000004.1:16919997-16934546 GCA_039654325.1 Tandanus tandanus
AGCCAGTTAGCCTACTGTGCATGTTTTTGGACTGTGGGAGGAAACCAGAGTACCCGGAGGAAACCCATGCAAGCACGAGAAGAACATGCAAACTCCACACAGAAACGCCCCGAGCTGGGATTTCGAACCCAGGCCTTCTTGCTGTGAGGCGGACGGGCTAACCACTACACCACCGTGCCGCCCAAGGCTAATAATAAACAAACTAAATATTACTTCAGTTTCCTCTCACAGTCCAACGACATGCAGATTAGGCTAAATGGTTGTTTCAAATTGCTTCTTGTTGTGAGTGTGAATGGTTGTGTGTTGGCCCTGCAATGGTCTGGTGAGCTGTTCAGGTTGTAAGTCGACTGAGATAGGCTCCATCCTCCCTGCAGCAATATTAGGATTAAGCGGTTCAGCTAATGAATGAGTGAGAGTGAGTGTCTGAAGAAGGCTGCAGTGATTTGTGATAGAGGTAAATCTGTTGGGCTTTTTACACCCGAGCCTAGAGGCTCATCAGTCCGGTGCTTATCCCCGGTTT
This sequence comes from Tandanus tandanus, assembly GCA_039654325.1. NCBI lineage: Eukaryota > Metazoa > Chordata > Actinopteri > Siluriformes > Plotosidae > Tandanus > Tandanus tandanus. The sequence goes on from JBCNYH010000004.1 coordinate 16,920,518, forward strand.
CTGTAGCGTGAAGCGACCAGGAGTTCAACTCCTCCTGGATGGGACGCTAGTCCATCGCAGGTTACCTTCCCAGTATTTTTACTGGTACAGTCAGTCAGAAGACCTGAGGCGGAGCTGGAGGTGGCAGTGCTGTGATTTTCTCTGGGAGTGACAAGAATGGACAGAATTAGTAAAGAATATGTTAGAGCGACAGAACAGGTAGTCATGTTTGGGTATAAAGTAAGAGAGGCTGGATTGGGATGGTTTAGGCATGTGCAAAGGAGAGATGAAGGGTATATTGGTAGAAGAATGCTGAGGATGAAACTGCTTGGACGAGAAGAGAAAGGCCTGAGAGGAGGTTAATGGATGTAGGGGTTGAGGACATGCAGGTGATTGGTGTGACGGAGAGGGATGCACAGGACAGATCGAGATGGAGAAGGGTGGTCCACAGTGGCGACATCTAATGGGAGCAAGAAGAAAGAAGAAGAAGATGTTTAGTTGTTGTTACATGACCCACTGCAGGATTGGTCAAAGGTTGATGAAGAGCCTGCTGTAAGGGTTTATAATATAGCCACTATGTGTAATTCAATAATTTCAGCAATTATTATTATTATTACTATTATTATTACTATTATTATTGTTACTATTATTATTATCATCATTATTATTATTATAATTATTATTATTATTATTATTATTAATATTATATGTTTTATTTTTTTATAAACCTCATAAAAACTATTATTGTGCCTTTAAGGATGCAGCAAATCCCTCTGTTTCTCTTTGACAGCCAGGTTTACATAACCGGCCATATAATCTGCCCTCTGTGAGCATTTCTGTTAAAGCAGGTCTCATGATCTCCTCTCCACTCGGTGATCTTTGTGCTTGGACAGGAAACTTGTGCATGTGCATGTAGTTTCCAATAATGTTGAAACCATACGCATTTTGGTTTTCCATCCAGACTTCTTAAATAGCATTTAAGAAAAACTGGAACAAACTAAACCTGAGATATTTAAAAATATACTGTGATAGGCCCCTGATTGTCACATGGTTCCAACTCCCATTCATCAAGAATGAAAGACAAGGAGTAGAACAATATCTACCATCATTAATTTTTTTTTCCATTTCATTTTTGTCATTATAATAGATTTAAATAGAGAAGAATTCTAAACTAGCACTTCCAAGAACTGTAGGCAAGTCTGAGTGCTTTGTGTTCAGTACACTCACCTGGATTCTTTACTGAGTTTAGCTTTTTAAAGATGTTTTAACTGCAGGCAGTGAAAGTATAGATGGAGCATCATTTAAATCAGCTGTGTAACAATTATTGATCATCATAGTCCTCATTCATACCTAATTACCTCTGTAAAATGATCAATGATTTAAAAAATGTGTAATTTGACAAATGAAGGGCTGAGAACCAGAATGGTCTAACCAACAGAAAGACCACTGTGGCTCTCAGCCCTTCAAATATAAGCCTATTTTCACTCTCACTCCACTTACTCTAGCTTCCTAGATTTATTATTGCCCCTAGTGGTCAAAATGGGAAATTCAACAGGTGCTAATAGAGATACAGGGACAAGATGTGTGTTGCACCATATTCACTCAATGAACAACTTTATCTGCTAGAGATTTATCTGAAATACTCTGAATGAAATCTAATAGTGTTCTGCAAAACAGCACAAGTGTAAGTTTTGTTCGCGTGTCTATGACATACTGAATCATTCATTCATCTTTCATTCATTTTCTGAAACGCTTAATCCTAATTAGGGTCACGGGGAGGTGGGCGCCCATCACAGCCGACTCTGGGCGAGGGCAGAGTACACCCTGGACAGCTCGCCAGACCATCACAGGGTAGAAACACGCTGACGGCAATGCAGCCTCCTCTTGCATCAGCAATGGTTCTTTTACATGTGAGAGTGAGAGACATGGCCGGCCTTTGATAACCCAGCTGGCCGGACAGCAGTGACAACCCGTTGATAGTGGGGCTTGAACCCCCGACCTTCGGATCAGTAATCCAGCACCCTACCACCAGGCCACCACTGCCCCAACATACTGAATCATTCATTCATTCATTCATTTTCTGTACTGCTTAATCCTAATTAGGGTCGCGGGGAGGCTGGCACCCATCTCAGCCGACTCTGGGCAAGGGCAGAGTACACCCTGGACAGCTCGCCAGGCCATCGCAGCGCATACTGAATCATTTCTATGCTAATTATATATAATATTTAGAAGCAAACTTTAGAAGGGAAAAAGGGTGATAAAGAGTGGGCAGTGCCCGTAAGGAAAGAAGAACGATAGAAAAAGCGGATACCTTTCTCCTTTTAGCAATAATTAAAATTTAGGGATACTTGCCGGTGGTGGCTTACCTGTACGCTGCCCCCATCCCACCCTTAAATTTCTAGAGAAGAGAGATAGCCTACTTAAACATGTAAATATATAAATATAAATGAATTATATATTGTGAAATACCCAGGAAATAACAATTGTTTGCATATACATTGAGCCTAGGAGTCTTTCAGGGTCTGCCTGTGATTACATGCATGCAGGAACCCTCAGCCTCAGGTGGTAGGAGCGCCATGTTGGAGCTGGCACTACTTTTATATCTGAGGCATTCGGGACTTCTTGGGTGCCACTTGGGTTTCCGATGGTTTTCGCCGAGGGTTTCTGCTTTTTTACTCGTAATTTTGTTAATAAATTAAAAAGTTAACGTACTATTAAGCATTAGCAGATTCATTTTTTCATCTTGAAATGTTTGCTTTAATGACAAATGTCTACATTTGTATGTAAACAGTTCACCTCCTGTTGCATTTCCTCAAAATCTTTTCCTCTAAAAGATTGAAGCTCTCCACAAAAATGGTGGTTAATACACCCGAGGCGTTATTTGAATGGCAGAAACCACCCAAGTCCCAAATGTGACTATGCTATGTGTATTTCCTGGTTTAAGGCCACTGACAAAATAAGAATCGAAATAACAATACATTTTTACAACCAGGTGATTACCACCTCTAATTTTTCCCCATCAGAATTCGTTCAAAACACTCTGCGCCCGAGTCACTTCCCCATTTATTGGCAGCCAATTGGTATCTTTTTTTTTTTTTGTTCCACGTGACTGGACAAATCTCATCACTCCATTTCAGGTTCCCACCAACCTGCTACCGTTACAGCATGAATGTAGGATCCAGATAACTTTTGTGGAACTTTTACCACCGAGACACAGTGATGGATAATTTATTAGAGACCCCTCATGCAGTTTCTAGCTTTAGCCATCATCCAGCACAACGCAAAGCTTATTAAGTGAGGTGCCAATGCTAATCTCATGTTCCTCTCATGTGTTTCTGGATATTTAATTATAAGGCATATCTTGTTGGATATATTTTGTGGTTAATTTTGATGCATTTTTATTTGGTGTATTTTGTATAATGGAAGGGTTTGTTATTATTATTTTTGACTCAACAACAGTGGATGAGATTAGAATGAAATATTTAAGGACAATATGTTTGTTTGTTTTTTTGTTTCATTTTTGGGGGGGGGGGGGTTACATCTTTGTCACTAGCTAATGTCCATATGTCCATTCATCCATTCCACTTTGCGTCTTTTTAGAATAATATTAGCATGATACTTAGAAATGATTGGCTGGATGTTTTTACCTTTAATATGGAATCACTGTACCACCAAGATGAACTCATTAGATTTGATGTTGACCTGAACAGGGTAAAGGTCACAGCAAGGTCAAATGTCAGAGTTGGCAGAGGGATCCTTGTTGACGCGTTTGACACCAAGGACTACTTGTGCCGCAGCAGACACAAAGAATTCTGGTCTTTAGACTTTAAAGTGGCTTTACTCTGGCTTTCCATTTCTCTTTCATGCACCTTCAGGCTGTTCTGTTATTAAGAAGTCAAACTCAGGATACTTATTCCGAACATGTCCAAAGAAAAAAGTAGCTTGTCGGTCGCAGGTCAAATGAGAGTTAGCGATGACTAATGCTGTGGTGCTGTTAATGAGGAAATCTTGGACAGTCAAACTTAGAGGCACATCTTGGACCTTATTTCACTTCCTAAAAGGAACCTTAAAGTTCTAAACTACCTTAAAGTGTTTACCTATCAGGCTGTTTATCCTGTTTCCTGAACTGTTGCACTGGTATACAGTAGATGTAAATTCCACAGATGTCAGGTCACATTATATCATCACAGACCATGAGATTCTGTAGGGCTTCCTCTGGACGAATTGGTCCATTGTGTGTGGAGTAATGATTAGCTGAACCTCAACGCTCATCACCTTCAAAACACAGTGAAGCATGGTGGCGGTGGTGGCATGACGTCGTGGGGATGCTTTTCAACAGCAGGGACAGGGGAAATAGTTGAGAATTGAGGGTAGGACTGATTCAATATTTCAGGGAATGGGACAGTCAAAGCTCAGGCCTTCATCCTTTCAAAAATGTTCAAAGTCATCTCTGTCCAATCTGTCAGGCCTTGAGCAAATTTCCCAAAATTAATAAGGCAAATATCAGGATCCAGATTTGCAAAGTTGATAGAGCCACATTCCAGAAGACTAATAGTTGCAGCCAAATGTGGTTCTGGTAATGCACAATATCATGTCAATTTAATGGTTATAAATCCCAATTAAGCCCATTTCAATACAAAATATCAATACCTTCGAGGGTGAAAATTCATGCAAAGCCCTGTTAGCGATTGCTTTTCTCTTTTTCTTCATCTCACCATCTGTGTTCTTTCTTTACCACACAAGCAGTCATTGTCTCTCGTGCGGCCTGCTCACTCACTCACCTCACTTGACCCACTTGTGTGCGCGCTGTCTTGCATCCTCCATCTCTCCCTCCCTTCCTCTCTTTTTTTTTTCTCATCCCCTCCCTCCTGTCTATTTTGGGAATGGTGGCATGCGAGCTAAGTCTGTTGCTAAGCTAAACATGCCGCTTATTTTGTCCTTTCCTTGCCATTGATGTGGAACTGGCTGTGGATATAGAACACGTAGGCATGTGCGTGTGATGCTATCAGCCAAAGTCATCGCTTAGTGCAACTACACACACACACACACACACACACACACACACACACACACATGCCCTGGACTTTAAGGAAAATATCACTATATCGCATCCGCCCTAAAAATAGCAGATAGAGCAATCTCTCACTGGTGGGTCCAGATGAGCAGATAGCAATAAAGACTGGGACTCCCACCATGACACCACACCCAAGATGGCCGCCCTTAACTCCAATGCACACAATGTGCCTGCGTTTAGATCAAAAGCAGATCAGATCAGTAACTATCGAGCGCTTTCTTATGTGGCAGAAACCCCTGCAACACACACACACACACACACACACACACACACACACACGCACTCACACTGGCCCGCATCCATGGTGCATGGCTTGTTATTCTTTCTCATTCCACTTATAGTAGCATCTACTGCTTTAAAAAGATGCATAGATAAAGAGCTCAGAGAACAGAACCGAGACATGGATTTGCCTTTCACGTTCATCTATGTCATCCATGCGCCATGTACAGTGCATTGTGGGGAAAAAACAGCAGTAGGCACGCATAGGAGCTAAATGAGGACATCAACGCACTACGCGCCATTTGTATTAAAGTCCATATAACCACTAAAGCGCTCCACATGCAATTACAGTCTCATTATTCAATTAAGAACCAAAAGAACCAAAAACCCAGGACCAAACATTAAGGCTCCGTAATTTAGCTCTTTGTTCAGTGAATGTGGTGGATGAAAGCAATTCTGTCTTAAATGCCATGGAAAGAACTTCCTATGTGTTTAGATGTGTTGCGTGTGTTTGCATGTACTGTATATATACACGCCTGCCCACGTCTGCTGTTGCAGATGTGTTGCGTGTGTGTGTGTGTGTGTGTGTGTGTGTGTGTGTGTGTGTGTGTTGTGAAGAGTGGCATCACATCTATCTCTCTGTTGATGTCATGTCAGGATCTCTGTGCACCTGATCACGTTCGCAGTTCATACTTAACTGACTGGGAAAGGGTGATCTAATCAGACCTGCACATACCTGGTGTCTCCTGATCTGTGTTAAGCGAGGAGATTCTCTTAAAGAAGACTACACTCATTCTTTCACAGTTATATATAAAGAATTATATTGTGCTAATAATCAGGGTTGGATATCGTTGTTGTTGTTGTTGTTTTTGTTGTTGTTGTTTATTTGTTTTTTGTTTATACTGGTGCTAAAATTATACTTTTAAAAGGTGTCCGTACCTTAAACAGTGTCTGAACTCTGTCAGTGTCAGTGTCTGTAAAAGATAACAGCAAGAAGAGAAAGGGTTTTTTTTTTATTTCTGAGGAAATTATGAACTTCAAATTGAACAATATATATCTATGTATTTTAACTCTGTTTAAGTTTTCAGGGTGCAAGAGGGAATTTTTTTATTTTAATAATAAATTTAATAATTAATAATATTTTATTACAATTATTTTATTAAATTGAGGTGTGTATGTTAGACAAAATGCACTATAATATAATGTGCTTAAAATTTAATTAAGGTTTTATTTGTTTGCAGAAAAAAAATAGCAGAAACACTATGCCATAAACAAAAAAAATAATACTATGCTATAAATAGATTGAAAACAACACTATAAATAAATAAAAAATACACAAAAAAAATACTATGCTACAAATAAATAAGCACTATACTATAATAATAATAATAATAATAATAATAATAATAATAATAATAATCATAATGTTTACTACAGTACACATACAGTCATGTGTGTTTTCAAAATCTTTGAATCTCTCTCTCTCTCTCTCTCTCTCTCTCTCTCTCCCTCTCTACATATATATATATATTACAATTTCCTCCGGGATCAATAAAGTATTCTGATTCTGATAATTGATTTTTAAAAAAACATCCATTTTGGTTGTTTGTCTGTCTCTAATTTTATAATTTAGCAAATGGTGAGCCAAGTACTCCGGTTTCCTCCTACAGTCCAAAAACATGCACATTAGGTTAACTGGCTGTTCCAAATTGCCCCTAGGTGTGGGTGTGAGTGTGAATGGTTGTGTCTGTGTTGGCGCTGCAATGGTCTGTTCAGGGTGCTGGAGAGGGGTACACCTGAACAGCTCGCCAGACCATCACAGGGCGAACACACACACACACACACACACACACACACACACACACACACACACACTGATGGGCAATTTGGGAGAGGCAATTAGCCTAATGTGCAGATTGTGGAAGGAAACCAGACTACCCGCAGGGAGAGCACGCAGAAACACCCGAGCCCGGGACTCAAACCCAGGACCCTCATACAAACCACTATGTCTCCATGCCGCCCAGAATAAAACCCTAAAAGATATTTTTGCATACGCGGTGATCAGTCCCCCACCACGCATTTAATTTTGTGTTATTAAAGGCACTTGTATTACATGCATTCTAACATATGTAATGTTTTGTAATTGCAGTGCATCTGTCATTAGGAGGCGAAAAGAGAGGACGAGAGTGGAAGGGAAATGGGAGAAGGTGTGGAAGAGGTGAACTGAGTTTTTTTTTTTTTTTTAAAGCAGGAAGTGTGCAGTGTGTACTGTTTTAGCCTCACTATAGCTGCCAACACTAGTCCTCATCCTGTCCTACTCTATAATTACCAAGCACAACATGCCTGCCTTTACATAAACAACTACTTTCTTTCTCTCTCTCTCTCTCTCTCTCTCTCTCTCGCTCTCTCTCTCTCATTATTCACACTCACACACCCACAAAGATGTATTCACATGCAGTAACTGGTTTACATTTTCATACACGTTCTCTGCATGTTCGCAGCACTAACACAAAACACGCACTAATGCATAAAATACACACAACTCGAACAGACATGCATGTGTCCATTAAGCACGATAGATACTGTATATAGTGCTGTATATAATGCACTGCACAATTTTAAAGTGTTTTTTTTTTTATCCTTTGTTTTTCTAGTGCACCAGGTGTGAGAACGTGCAAACTACGAATTTCATTTTATGTACGATCGACAAGATTAATCTTTAGTGATGCCTGAATTAATAAACAATCTTCTTTAAATAGTTACTGTATATTCCTAAAAGCTCAGCGTTTAAATGGTCTGTGAAAGAGAAACATGGGATTACTGGAACAATGCCGAAATGATTTGGCATGCTGTAAAGGTGTACAGAGTGCATCTGCTTTGATTGTGCAACACGAACAGCTTCCGATGACTTGCCGCCAGAAGCACACCGAGTGACTCATGTAATGATGTACTGCACATGTCCCGGACCCTACCTGCGCACTCTGCGGCCCTACTGCGAAAATCCAACCCTGCACTGCCGTGTTAACGCTTCTACCCTCCTTCTGCTCCTGACTCATCTCTTAAAGACAATTAAGCATAAATTTCTTGTTCTCAGATGGGGGCCATGATCTTTCTTTGCTAAAAAATCAGACATACTGTAGATACTCTATGTTCAGATGTATTACTTATTATTGTTATTATTATTCGTAGTAGTAGTTTTAGTAGTGGTATAGGGTCGTGGGAGGCTGAAGCCTATCTCAGTCGACTCTGGGTAAAAACACCCTGAACAGCTTACCAGACCATCACATGGCCAACACACACACAATCATTCACACTCACACTCACACCTAGATGCAATTTGGAACAGTCCACGTAATGTGCATGTCCTTGGACTGTGGGAGGAAACAGGAGCACCCGGAGGAAACAGAAGCACACAGACACCATGCAGACTCCACACACAAACACCCTAGCCGAGCCCGGGACTCGAACCCAGGACCTTCTTGCTGTGAAGGGGACATAATAACCACTACACCACCGCGCCACCTAGTGGTAGTAGTATTTTTAGTCAACTTGAGGGTGCGTTCTTTAGTACACAAGTCATTCCACCAAAGTATAGTTTCAGAAAAATCAAGTTTAAAGTCACGACCTATATCAGTGGTGGCTCAGTGATTAAAGATTCTGGGTTACTGATCAGGAATTTGGGGTTCAAGCCCCAGCACCGACAAACTGCCATCGTTGGCAACCCTTTCCACCCCAAGGTCCCCATGTTATGGATGACCCGTAACTCTGACGCTGACAAGCGGTGATATGTGAAGGAAAGAAATTCACTGTGCTGTAATATATATGTGACAAATAAAGACTTCTTCTTCAGCCAATAGAAATGTTGTTTGAGCAGCTCATCTGAGGAAACCCACCACCATCCCAGAGTTGAAGCTGTCCTTGAGCTAAAATTCATCCTTATGTGCAGGACTGATCACCAGTTACCAGAAACAATTGGTTGCAGTTATTGCTGCAAAAAGGTTCTTCAAAGTAAAGGTTCATATGTGTATGTAATATTGTACCGTGTGTAGGTACGCAATATGTAATATTGGATCATTAAATTCTTCTTCTTGTTCCTCTATTTGATAATGTTTTGGACATATTCACTCAGAAATATAGCAAATATATAAATATAAATATGTTTGGGTTTTTTTCAATAAAATTAGTTCAAGTGCAACTTGTTACCATCAAAAGTCACATGATTAGTTTAATAGAATTCATGTGTGTCCAATGAACATGTCACATGTTATACATGAGGCCAGTTCCTGAAAGACCCCAGAGTTTGTTAGAGAACACATCAAAGCAATCATAAAGACCAAGCAGCTGTCAAAATAAGTTTGAGTAAAGTTCTGGAAAGGTATCATTGGGGTTTGGGTTTTAAATTTATATCCCTCACTTCATACAGAGCAACCTCAAGATCAATCCCAATGGATATCGTCAAGGACACAGACGAAAAAGTGTTCCACACTGCCAGAGAGCTGCGACTGGAGCAGTACTTCATGTTCCAAAAGGAAACTGATCCTACACATGCCGCCGAAGCTACAATGGAGTTGTTCCTATCCATGAACCTGAATATCTTCGCTTAGACCAGTAAAAACTGAAAACAAAATGGTTCTAAGAGCCACCTAGGCTACTGTGGTGACCATGTAACAACCCCTAGCAACCATCTTGTATACCACAGCATAGCACCTGCCTAGCAACACCCAAGCAACCACCTGGGATACCATAGCAACTGCCTAGCAACACCCAGGCTACCACCTTGGCTACCAAAGCAACTGCCCAGCAACACCCAAATAACCACCTGGTCTACTACAGCAACTGCCTAGCAACACCCTAACAACCACTTGGTCTACCAGAGCAACTGCCTAGCCACATGCAAGCTACCACCTAAGATACCATTGCAACTGCCTAGCAACACCAGGCCAATACCTGAGACACCATAGCAACTGCCCAAGAATGCCCTAGTACCCACCTTGTCCACTATAGCAACTGCCTAACAACACACAAGCTACCACCTGGGATACCCTAGCAACTGCCTAGCAACACCCAGGCCACAACCTCAGATACCATCACAAATGCCCAACAACACCCTAGCAACCACATAGCATAGGATAACATAGCAACTCCCTAACAAACTACCAAGCACCTTGGATACTATAGCAGCTACCCAACACCCTAGCACCCACCTGGGATACCATAGCAGCTGCCTGTTGACACCCTAGCATTCATTTGGGATACCATAGCAACTGCCCAGTAAATTTTTTTCAACCACCTGGGATATCTTAGCAACTGCATAGCAGCATCCTAACAACCACTTGCAAAAATAATATTAATTATTAAATAATAATATTAATTACTGTCTATCAAATTTTTTTTTTTACAAGTTCAACTTCTTTACTCTACTGGTTCTCATCCTTTACATGTCCAGCTGTGACGAGCTTGCAGTTTTCAAACTCTACAGAAATTACACTGCAGCAACCTTCATATCTCCCACTGCTGTTACCACGTTCCTAGCTTTACGACACACAGCACTGCTGTAGAACCAAACCAAACAGCTATTGGTTTCCAGTACACTGTTGCTCTAGTTAGTAGTTTGTTGTTAGCTAGTTTGTTGTTGTTGTTGTTTTAGTCTCGTAGCCACTCTTTCTTTCAGGGTGTAACAACAGTGTGATAAATACTGACAGTGTACAATATTTAATGGAAAAGTCATTCTGAAAAGCATCCTTCTAAAAAAACGAAGAACAATTTAGGAATGCGATCTCTTTATTTCCTTGATGGATTTTGTAAAAACATTCAGCTTGGCTTTTTTTAAATGGACGATTAATACTATAATATTTTTAGATTTATCTTATCATTAAACCTTAATACTTCTAATGCAAATGGACTGTTTGGTTTAGAATGTTATCTGCTGAGAGAACACTGTCTGGAGGTCAAGGTGCGCCTCTTCAGATATGACCTTCAGATTTTATGCCTTATCTCACAGCTGCCATTTTTATGCTTCTAATTTTCTGAATTAAATTGCAACTTATTATGATTGCTCTCTCTCTCTCTCTCTCTCTCTCTCTCTCTCTCTTTGTTGTAATGCATGAAGGACAGCTTCCAGCACAGTTTATTTTACTGAACATTACCCTGTCGAGCAGGTTCAGCATTGCGTGCCGGAGTGTGGAGTGGGTGTGTGTGTGTGTGTATGTTTGTGGGTGTGTGTGGGCAAGAGTAGTGTGTGTGCGTGTGTGTGTATACAGGTGGTTGTAAAAGTGTTCGTGCATGCGGTGCACACGCACCCACACACACCGCCCTGAGAGTGAATTAGTGTGTGTGTGTGTGTGTGTGTGTGTGTGACAGTGTGTTAATGAATGAGCAGGGAGTTGGTGGTGTTTACTAACGCAGCAGGCAGGATGGATGAAATGCAATCAAGTTCAAAGTGCAACTCTGTTATGCTCTGCTCATGTCATCACAAACAGGATTGCATGACAGGGAGCTGTTCGTGGTGACAAGCTTATCACCTAGCGTGTGTATATGAGAGAGAGAGAGAGAGAGAGACAGAGAGAGAGAGAGAGAGAGAGAGAGATATTTGGTGCAGGGATGATAAAAGAATGAAATTGAGATACGAACAGATGAGAGATAAGACATCTGTACTAAAATGAGATCTCTCTCTCTCTCTCTCTCTCTCTCTCTTTCTCCTCTACTCTTTTTTCTATCTGTCTGGTTCGCTCAGACACTCTTTGTCTACTGATCTCTCCTTCTGTCTCTGCATTATCTATCTTTTACTACTCTATCTCTCCATCTCCCTCTCTGCCTCTGTCTGTCTTCCTAAATACTTGTTCTCTTTCCTTTTCTATCTCTCCATCTCTATTCAAAACTGTCTTTCTCTCTCACTTGTCTCCTTTCCCCTCTTTTGCTCTGCATATTCCTGTATCTTTTTCCCTTTTTTTTTTCCTTTAAATGTCTCTGCTTTGCTTCCTCCTGACCTCCTTCTTCTAAATGAAGCTCAGGTTTCACACACCGGCTTATCCATCCTTCTGGGAAGCCTGTGCAAGTCTTCCCAGGAAAACGTCCCTTCACATCTCTCTTTGCAGCTGAGTGTAACATGAGTGAGAAGTGATGGACCGGCTCAGGACACTGATGCGCCGATACGCCGAGCTATTGTACTGCGGGAGAAGATTTCAAAGAAAAGATACTGTGTGCGTGTCCTACATCTCCCTATCTGAAGTCTGTACCCGTCAGAGAACGCACTCGCTGGCCTATTAAAATAGGAGCATCTCAGTATCCCAAACACACTACCTTCAAATTAAATGATGGGTTTCACAACATGGTCTCTATGGTATAAGATCTATCACTCAGAAGATAAATTTGACTGTACTGCCTAGTAAAGACTTCTCCAGCATATTCCAAACACATTGTGGACTCCGGGGTGCCAACACGTGTGAAAATGACCCCTCATACTCCCAGATACACAGTTTTCCTATCTCAATTTTATATCTGTACCAATTTTATCCAAAAATTCAGTCCAAAAACATTAGGCTAACCAGTTGTTCTGAATTGCCCCTCGGTGTTAGTGTGAGTGGTTGTATGTGTGTTGTCTCTGTGATGGTCTCATAAGCTGTTCCCTCCTTCGCCCACAGCTGGCTGAGATAGGCTCCGGACTCCAAACAACCCTAATAGGAAGGGTTGTAGTTCAACAAACTGATGGATGGATGGATGAATGGATGGATAGTTCAACTTCACCGAGCATTTATGTGATCTCGGTGATTTAGGTTTTATAAGGCACTGGGCATTTCTTAACTAAATTTTAGTCATTTCAGTTTGTTGAAGAAATGAGAGGGTACTCACTGCATCAGTTAGGGTTAAAGGAGTTGTTGCTGTCCATAACGTATTAAAAACTGCAGTTATCATCAAGCAAAGGATCTTACTTTTTTGTAAACATATTGGCATTGAACATATTTTCTTACATGCAGGAACCCCTAGAAGGTACATCAGTTTATTTTCAGCCTATAGGGCACTGCATTTGATTTAGTTCTCCACTGGAAGGCCAGTCATTGAAGCACTTCATTACACTCTCTCCACTGTAAAGACGCCCTTTAGGGCACTTTATCATGTTTTCTAATACTTAGAGTCACCTTACAAGGCAATTTTCAAGTTTTTCCCCACATACACGTACCCCAGAGGACATTTAATCAAGTTTATTTTATTAAGGGCAGGCATTATGGCATTCATCATATATTTTCCACTGTAAGAGGAGCCTAGAGAGAAATTTATCGTGTTTTCTTATACTTGGAGAAACACTAGAGGGAATTTCACAACATTTTCTCATACTTAGGGGCACCCCAGAGGCCATTTCTTCACATTTTTATCACTTTTTCACTCTTAAGTCAGCAAAGGGGGGTACTTTATTGTATTTTATTCACCATAAGTGCATCAGAGAAAAGGGCTTATTACCGAAATATTTTTTCGACCACTCCCCTAATTAATAGGGGGTAGAGAACTCTGGTAAATAACATAGCTTGCAGTTGCTGTTTGTAGAGAACAACTGGTTGTATTTCTATTCTTGTGTAATGAATTATCATCCGCTCTTCTGTGAGAAGGTTTCTAGTTCTGAGATATTAATGTTTAAGATTTACACACAGATTTGCAATGTCTGTAAGTCCAATTCCAAAACACACTAGGGTCACGGAAAGGCTGGAGCCTATCAAAGCCGACACTAGGCGAAGGCGGGGTACACCCTGGCGGCCTGTTCAGGGT
>JBCNYH010000004.1:16934646-16948002 GCA_039654325.1 Tandanus tandanus
GAGCCACCTCAACTGGCTCCTCTCAACGCGGAGGAGCAGCGGTTCTACTCCGAGCTCCTCCCGGATGGCTGAGCTTCCCAACCCATCCACACCCAGAGGCAATTTAAAACAGCCGATTAGCCTAATGTGCATGTCTTTGGACTGTGGGAGGAAACCGAAGTTCCCGGAGGAAACCCACACAAGCATGAGGAGAACATGCAAACTCCACACAGAAACGCCCGGGACTCGAGCCCAGCACCTTCTTGCTATGAGTCGGACAGGATAAGCACTGGGACCATTAAAAGCGATTGTGAGGGAATGCAATGACTGCTTTGGCCACACGGGGGCACACGTCCATCAATTATAAGTGGCTCCCGGTGGCGATGCACCATTGTAACATAAACAAACAAACAAACAAATCAACACAGTAAATAAATAAATAAATAAATAGATAGAAAAGCGAACGAGTAAAGTCGCTCGAGTCAAATATCTGCTGAAATTAAAACCAGAGAAATCTGTCGAGACTTCGCACGTGCGCAGTACACGCTGAGTGGGCGCGGAACGGTCCGCGCATGCGCCGTGAGCGTATGCGCGTGTGCGTGTACGCATGCGCAGTGAGCGGAGCCCATTTCCTCATTTCCTGCAGGCCTTGTGTGAGTGAGAGAGGAGCGACAGCGGCAGTCAGTTCCGTTTTTCTTCTTCCAGGCTTGTGTTCGTTTTCAGCTGGATGGTAAACCGAGTTAAGAGCTTTAAAGAGAGACAGACCCGCGAAGCTGAAGGTGTTTGTTGAGTGTCGGAGGAGGGACAGAGAGAGAGAGAGAGAGAGAGAGAGACGGAGAGAGAGAGAGAGTACACCTCCAGCTCCAGCAGCTCGGTGAGTGGATGTTGTTATGATTAGCGGTAATTAGCATCGGCCGCCGTGTCAGGGCGCTGTAGCTTCTTCAGCCTCCACAAACTCTGGTTTTTACACCATTATACTCATCTTTTCTGCTTTAAAAATGGTCAGCATCACGGTTACTTGTTATTTTTTTATATTTCACATGTCATCTGATTTAATCAGGTAGCCTACAGTGGTTTTATCTTAGCAGCTTGCTTTGCTAACTGTAATTATGAGTCTGAGGGAGTATGAATATTCAATGTAATAATAATAATATTTAATATATTTAGAGCTGTATAATTTTGATAATACGTCGTGTGTGTACACACACACACACACACACACACACACACACATATATATATATATATATCTATGTATATGTATGGATGGATGAACATGCAAATGCATTCTGGGTAATGACAGATGCATAATGTTATTGTATTGTATGTATATTTGTATATAATTTGCATGTATGTGTGTATAAAACGTATAATACTGGAGTTAATGTGTCACCACTGTGTTGCTGCATGTAAAGAACACGGCAGTGTTGCAGGTCTGTTTTGCATTTGGTTATTAGAGAAATACCCAGGTGTGAAACTGGTGCTGGGACTGGAAGCAGAATCACCCCCGGGCCGGTTGATATCTGAGGTGTGGCCGTGTGTGAAAGAGCAGCTCTCTTCCGACTCTGGCCTCCCAGTGATAACGCTCCGGATTGTGAGGTTTGTACTCGTGGTGGCGTTAAAGACACCGGTGATAACGTTTTCACCCTGCTGTTCTGGCATTTCTGTCGTTACCCCGTATCAGGAAGTGTGTTTGATGTTCTGGATCCAGCGATGAAACGGTTTGTACCGGTTGCCCTGTGGAGCTCTGCGTCCGTCCCGTGCAGCGTGCTGCTGAACAGGAAGCGAGCTCCGACGCAGACAGACAAGACGGTGTTTGAGATCCACCGGGAGGTGCACGGGTCGGCTAGAGGAGCCGCTGTGAAATGAAATGAAGCGAGGAGAGCAGGCTGTTGGGCTGGTCCAGGACATAAACTGGGCTAATCTGGCTCTCTGGCACTCGGGACACTTGGAGGAATCCCACGAGCGAGACGGCAACATGTGAGGGATCCGTATGCCACGTCTGCGCCGTGCAGGCTTTATGCCAGGCCAGAACCACTCGGACTCAAAGTCGACGTCCGAGCAACCTGGCGCATACTGAAACTCTGAGATGATTCTCTTTTTCGTTTAGGTACCTGATTCCACCACCCCCCCTAATTTAGTCAGACCCAGTTCCCACCAAAAGTATTGCTTCCCTATTACATAGCACCGCTGACCAGGAGTGTATCCAGTAGAGCTTGACGTACAACTTCAACATATAGATAAGATTTGAATCTTTTTTTTCTGGGAATCGGATTTCAGGAGGCCATTGTTGCGCGTTTTCACCAGTTCATCCCTCTGGTTTGGAAAATACGTTTCCATCCCAAAAAGGTTAAAACATGTGCACGTTTCCTCAAATGTGGATAAGCGGTGCATTTCGGGGAAACCATAGCAACCAACAGGAAATCCCACAATCCCAGACGGTGTTTTTTTTTTAAAACTGGGTTTTGGTGAAAGGAGAGAGAAGAGAGAGTGCTTATAGGAGTGTGTTTATAGTGAATTATTCTTCCATGTGCTCACGGCGTATCAGCTGGGACCTGATGAGAAGCTTTTGTTACCTGCACGGGTTTGTACCGATGTGTTATTAGCGATGGAACGGTTTGGGCAGGACGACGACATCCCAGAGGGATTATTTCTTGAGTCCGTAGTTGTAAATAACAGGAACGCGCCATCCATTGGAAAGACCAGAACCTCAAAATCCAAGATGGCTACTCTGCACATCAACACAGTCAAAGCTGTCATAGTTTTTGAATTATCTCTGTTCTGCCGACATCAAGGATTGATGGGAGAATTGTAATTTGTAGTTCCACTGTTGGTTTTCTTTGTTGCTGTTCTCGTCCTTCTCCTCCGTTCTGCTCGTTGTAATAGGTAACGCTTACCCGCGAGCATGATGGCAATGTCATGCCTTCTCTTTTACCACCGCGTCCTTTAATTGTGTCCTCCGAGTGTTAAACATGGCGCAAGTGCTGAACGCGCCTCTCGTGAAGCCACTTTAATGTAGGAGGAGGCTTCGGGGTCGATTCCCCGCCCCAGCTTCCTGTCTGTGTGGCTGTTATTTGGTGTGTTTAGAAACACCGCCGCGTATGCTTTCTGGCTGAGCTTTTTTTTTTTTTTTTTTTTTGGTGAAAACTGCGCTCACCACATCATAGAGCAGGCTCAGCGCTGTCCCTTTTTTGGAGAGGAAAGGTTTTGAGGTGCGTTTAATTACACACCCTGTGGGTGTGTGTGTGTGCGTAACATTTCGTCCTCTATGTGGTCGTGGTCGGGCCGGATCGTGTATTGATTGGGAGAAGGGCGGGCGCGGCGTCTTTGCGCAGGATATCACGAATATCGCTTCTCCCCCTACTCCTCCTCGTCATCTTCCTCCTCAGATGTCAGGCGCTTGAGAGACACAGGAAACCTCAACCTAAGGTATTTGTACACATACTTGCCCATATACTATGAGTGTAACTGGAGGATACCACCAGAGATCATGTGCCTGTTTACGCTCTAACATCACATCCTGATATGGCGTCTATCGTTCATGTGTGTACTGCGTCCTGTGGAGTCGTAGTGGTAATTTCTGCGGATGTAAACAATCCGTGTAGCAAAGAGACGCGGGGTGCACGAGGCTTAAACGGCATGGAAAAAATCCCACCGCGTTCGTGTCACTCCTCACTGTGACGTCTGAGTACGTCACCGAATCGGATTCACTTCCTATATTCAGCTGAAAGCGAGTCTTGTAAGGAGATGATGACAAAAAAGATCTTAACGTTTCTTTGTATCGGTGTGATGTAACAAACCCAAGCAGCCAGACAGCTTACTTATTTTTAGCATCAGCTAGCGTTTGAATCTGTCCACCTGCAGCCCACCGCATGATGCTGGTCTGATTGTGGTCTGTCGTGGTTGTGCCGTCTCACTGATCAGCTTAGTACCCACCTCTATTACTGACCCACCCTCTACGCCCTCTACCCACCGCTTACTCTTAAGAGGTATGCACACAGGAAGTGATGAGCGACAAGCGAATCACTTCGCTCCTGAAAGTGACACCAGCTCTGGTTGCCCTGCTGACCCTATTCCATGTTTGCTAGAATTGGGAATCGGCAGTGTACTGCTGAGTTATCGGTGGAGCGTGTTACCACGCAGACTCGATAAACATTTGGGAAAATATCAACTCAAGCCACAATATTTGTAAATGTCTCTTATTGACAAATTGCTCGAGCTTTGTTTCGATCGTACAAACACTAACCACTTCTAAATCTACGGCCGTCCATCCATTTCCCTCCGCTTATCCAGGATTGGATCACAGAGGCAACCGACCTATTAGGGAAGCCCAGGCATCCCTCTCCAGCTAGCTAAAATCTCTTGATCTCCTCCCGGTGGATTCCAAGGTGGTCCTAAGTCAGACCGCATATATAACGAGTTCTGGGTTTGCCCTGGGGGCTCCTCCCAGTCGGACGTAACCAGAAACACCTCTGAAAGGAGTCGACCGGGATGCATACTAATCAGACGCCCGAACCACCTCAGCTGAGCTTTTCGATGCGGAGGAGCAGCTGCTGTACCCCGAGTTCCAACCGGATGTCTGCGCTCCTTACGCCATCTCTAAGGCTGAGACTCGTTTCACTTCCAGATGTTTCTGAGTAAAACCTTAAGCAGTATCTAGATGGTTCACTACAAGAATAGGTGAAATAGATTTTTAATAAATAAATAAAAAGTTTATTGTCACTACTATCGCGCGGCAAGTATAGAACAGAGATTCAGCGGGGAAGCATGTGGGCTTGGGTTAGCTAGCTGACCCACATAACGTACTTTGTGTATAGCTCAAAATATATATATATATAATACGAACTGTTTTAGAAATGTGGACCCCAGCATGGTGTTTCCGGTTATTATCCAGGTGACACTTACGGTGATGAGCTGCTTTCCATGTTGATGTAGGAGGAATCATTAGAGACATTTTCATTGTTTTCTTCCGGGAGAAACATTTGTGCGACTCACTGTTAGGCAGCGCTTGTCGATCAGTGGCATCTTTTCATCTGTCAATCAACGGTAAGTCCGTACCCACCGACTCTACGTTGCTTGAGAGTGTTTCGGTTGTCCTCGCTCATCTTGCCGACTTTCACCGGCTTTACGTGGTTGTTTGTGGCTTTAAGTATAAGCCGAAGTGTAAACGAGGGCTTAGGGCAAGAAACATGCTAAGACACGCCCACGAATTGAGCGCTCGTGTATATAACGGCTAACGGACCCTTACTGAAATAAGGACCCTTTTCAAGCCGGTCTTATTCAACGCACAACTGGAACACTCCCACCTCGTTCCAACTCCTCCGATAACCCTAAAGCTTAGCCCTAGCTCACTTATCTTCACCCCTTCGATAATCTGTTTTGACTCCACCCTGCCTAAGGTAGGAGGAGCTACACCAGGTTTAACTCCACCCCCCTGGATTTTTGGTTCTGCAGCAGTAGGTACCAGACCAAGGCAGAGACTTATGACCTCATACAAGACGAGATACATCCCATAATATATGCGCAGTTAGGATCTCAGAAATTGGGGGGGGGGGGGGGGTTGTTTGTTTGTTTGTTTTTAATTAACCGTGTAGAATATTAACCGAAGACGAGAGAGATATCACCGAATAATCCCAGGATGGGCAGGTAGGGCTCGGCGCTATTCTTGAGACGGTTGATGGAACACATTGTGACGTCCTATCATAATCTTGTCGTGCTCATGTGACCTCGTGCTTCTCCAGAAATATTGGAACACATGCATCACTGTGCGGTCCAAATATAATATGTGCCCCCTCGTGTCTGTAACGGGTCAGGACTTCATTTTAGCGTCGTAGAGCCTTTTCGTCTCCGTCGCCGCTAACAAGCCGCCGACCGCGTCCGCTTGTCAGCTGCATGTGATTGTTGTGTTTAGACAACGGCATTCTGTGTCCCGAATGAATCCCGTAGTGGCTGAGAGCCATATCCCATCTTCCGTGTGTGTGTGTGTGTGTGTGTGTGTGTGTGTGTGTGTGTGTGTGTGCAGCTGCTCTCTTTTGTGCGAATATTTCCAGAAGAATGACATCTTTGTGAGTCGACGTCGGGAGACAAGAAAACGGCGCGCTTTCCTCCATCTGGTCAGCCTTACTGCCACTTGAGGGTTTTGTTCAGCTATCAGATGAGAACATGCATGCGTGCACACACACACACACGGCGTACACACTCTCGCTTCTGGAGATCAGACGCTAACAGCGTGGACTAATCCGCCCAATAAAGAGCAGACACACAGAGGATAACCGCTCTGATTGTGATGTGTGTGAGTGGGAAAGGAAACATTAAACATGTCCCGCAATTCACACAGCTCTGTGTTCCGGGAGGTTTATTTCTGTCGCATGTTCTGTGTGTGTGTGTGTGTGTACATATTGAGGACCGTAATCCGTTTTTAGCCAACGTAATGAGGACGTTTTGGCTGGTCCTCCCTTCTTCAAAGGACTGTTTGAGGGTTAAGACTTGGTTTTAGGGCAAAGGTCGAGGTCAGACATTTAGTTGTGATGATAAAGGTTAGTTAAGGAGGCCAGGAGACGCCTTTATGTTTTTGAATGTCCCCACGATGATAGAAGTACAAGGTGGCGTGTTTGCACATGCACGTTTATACTTATGTATATCAAGGACCGGAATACGTTTTCAACCAACAGAACGAGGACATTTTTGGGAAGTGAGGACATTTTGGCTTGTCCTCACTTCTTCAAAGGTTTTTTTTTGAGTCTAGAGTTGGTCAGAATTAAGTTGAGGTTAGAAATGCGTTGTGCCAAAGAGTGTCCCATAAAGACAGAAATACAAGATTGTGTGTGTGTTTTTTCTATTTCCTGTACTTCTTCTGCACATGCTTTAAGAATAGCACCCGTATTACAATGAAAGCCTGGGAAGTGTAAGAGTGTAAGAGTGTAAGAGTGTAAGAGTGTAAGAGTGTAAGAGTGTAAGAGTGTAAGAGTGTGTGTGTGTGTGTGTGTGTGTGTGTTAATGGGAAGTGGAAAATGTCCAGTACACACTACACCTGTAGCCCAAAGCCAGAAAAAGGAAGAATCGATGTCGCAGTTGTCGAGGCTCCAAAAAAAAAAAAAAAAACCCACACAGTTGTTTTGATGGTCATGTGACCACATGCCTGTTTTCCACCTGGTCATCAGCTGCCGTATTTGCATGAGTCTCCGGTGTTTGTGTTGTAGAGGCTTTTAAAGCACGACTTCAGTGCGTGATGGCGGATAGACTTGCATCCTGCTCACACGATTAATTTCCCAGAATCCCAGTTATAAATTTACACCGTTGTCTTACTTTGTATGCACTGTTTTGAGCTTGTTTACATGCCCCACTCTCTCTTTGTGAGTGTGTGTGTGTGTGTGTGTGTGTGTGTGTGTGTTGACCTGTTTTACCTCAGCTAAATACACGACCTGTTTGCACGTTTTCCTGTCCTAATTTCACGTTTAGCAAAATCCTAATCATTCGCGCTCCTGTCGCGTTTCACAAAAGCATCAAACGTGTAACGTAATACATACGATGTAACCTGATGTGAGTATAGTATGATTACGCTGGATGAAAACGTGTCCCAAGCTTGTTTTATTTCTTGCCAGAAAGCATCACAGGGCGTCGGGTTGAGATGAGAGGCGTGCCGCGATCCTGCAAGATGCAACCAAACCGTTGCACGACTGCAGGGTTTTTAGTTGCGTGTGAGTTTCAGAAGCGATGCTGCGCGGTGCTGTCACGGCATCCAGAACGTGGAATCTTCCTCAAGATATGATAGAAGTATTCCGTGCTGCTGAACCCAGTACCGTACGGAACAATATTTCTGTAGGATTTTGTTGCTTCGGATCAAAATGTGACCCAAATTGGTCTGATGATTCTTCCTTCTGTGAAGGAGAAAACAAACCCAGGCTTTTACACCCCGAGTTTAAACACATGAATTGTTTTTTACACACCACTCGTCTGCCCGCTTTTCACTCATCAGTAGCAGAACATGGCTTGGACGGTTGTCCCGTGTCCGTGCCTGAGTTGATGCTGATTGGCTGTTGTGTATCTATGAATCTCTGAATCTATCTCTCTATCTATCGATTTTAGGTAGTGCCTTAATCTATACATTACTTTTAGATTGTTGATGATTTGATAAATGATTCCTTTTCAGAACCCGACGCACCATCTCCTCCACCTCATCAGATCACGAAACCTTTACTGTTCAGGGTCGCTATGGAAATTTGCATGCAGGTACAAACAACAATTACAACCGGGGTGACGTAGAACAGGTGGAGGAACCATCGGAGCTAAAACTCGCACACCGTGCAGGCTGGTAAAGCTTGTATTTTATTGTAAAACCTTGAGAACGAAGCAAATAAAAATAGTCCCTTCCTTTGGTTTAGGCCACACCCACTCCGAGTTGAAATCCTGAAACAATTATGGAAAGTTGGACTGTGGAACAAATGCACTAAAAGTCACTAACGTGGAAAAATTTCTCGTTGTAACTAGGACTGCGATGCAAGCGCAGAAACCTGCGGCGCAATACAAAAGTGGATGTTGGCCACAATACAAACGCAGAAACTTGCGCTGCAATGCAAACGCACGGCGTGATTCGAACGCAGCAAATCGGGCCGCGATATCAACATGGAAAATCGGCCCCCAGCGAAAATCTGGCCGCTATACATAGATATATTTTTTTTGTTTGTTTGTTTTTTAAGAAGTGTTTCTGCTGATCCCGAGACAGAAACAGTAAGAGGAGGGTTTTTTGGTCACTCGACTCCTCCTGTTGGACACCCACCTAAAAATAAGCGTAGGTGAGACGCCCCTGCTCTTCTGCGCTGCTTCCGATAAAGTGAGAGAAACCTGAGTGCTCGTTCGTGAGCTTCTCTGTGAAGTCCATCTGCCACGCCTCATTGGCGATTTAAACATCCCTTAAGTGCCAAACCAGCCCAAGTGTGATTGGCTGGAGCCGTCACACTCCAGCCAATCACAGAGCTTGAAATCAGAAAATGATTGACTTTCAAACTTTAATCGATTTTGTTGCGTCACTGCGGCGATGCTGAATCGTCCACGTCCGTTCTGTTCGGGCGCTAATACCAAAAGCTCATCCGAACGAATAAAGCAGTTTGAAGACACGTAGTTTAGATTTCTATAGTGATGACCTCCATGTAATATTTCACCTCATTCAATGAAGGTGTGTGTGTGTGTGTACTGTATGTGTTTATCTCTGCATCTGTGTGAAATGAGGTTTATTTCCGCAGCCTTGCAACCCAAAATAATTTGCGCAAATATTTTCTAATGAAGCCACATATGCTCTAAATGCGTGGGTGGAGGACAGTTTTCCATCAAGTGCGTGCACTTCTAACACGTCGGCCCATTATTTAGGTCTGCAGCTCGAACCTACGAGATGTTACTCGGTTTCTTTTACTGATCAAAGTATTTCTCACCCCGAGGCGTAAAGGAAAAAACAGGGTGAGAGTTGATGATACTTCATTACATCTGATGAGTATAGAAGCTGTTATGATGTATATGATGGGTAGATTAATGTATGCCTCGAGCAGTTTGCATGTTAGTTCACTTCCTATATTTATTTATATATAAATAAAAAAAATATTAATTTATTCACATGTACATGTATACATATGCATATCATAACTAATAGTTTCTTCACTGCGTGGCTGTAATCGGCCATTTTAATTTAACAGCACATGCTGAAGTCACGTCTAGAAGTGCTATTGTTGTTTGGAGCCCCCTAAGGGTCATGGTGGGAATCATTATTATTATTATTATTATTATTATTACTTTGTTTCATTCTTTTATAATATTTTGTATGTTCTCTCACAGTAACAGTTGGCGTTATGGTCCAGGGTAACACAACAGAACGTAAAACTAGATTCCAAATAATTTCCACCCTTACGGGGCTCCTTAGAGTTATAAGTACAGAGGGCTCCCAACTGCAGTCCCATTTCATACGTGTTCACCTTTTAGCCAGCACTTCTGTTTCGACTCACTTTATTCCACTCTCGTCCTCCATGATTCCTTCACACCTGCCAGCTCTGATATTTTATACATCATCAGTCTACCATCAGGAAAGAAGAGGAAAGCCAACACATGGTTCCTCTGAGATATATGCGTGTCCGTGTTGGTGGTCAAGCTCGTCGTGGGGGTGTGTTCACGGCTGTGTTGGTAGTGTCCGTTGTGGTGCTGTTCATGGTTGTGTCGGTGTATATGTTCATCTTGGTGGCGCTCACGTTCTTGTTGGTTCATGTTAGCGTTGGTGTTTACCTTGATGTTGGTGTTCATGTTGGTGTTCACGGTCATGTTGGTGTTCAATGTAGTGTTGGTGTTCATGTGCTGGAGTTAAGTAATGCTGGTGTTCACTTTGGTGTTTACGGTCGTGTTGATCAGAGTCGTGTTGATCAGAGTCGTGTTGATCAGAGTCGTGTTGATCAGAGTCGTGTTGATCAGAGTCGTGTTGGTGTTCAAAATTGTGTTGGTGTTCATGTTGTGCTGGTGTTAAGTCATGATGGTGTTCACGGTCGTGTTGGTGTTCATGTTGCGCTGGCGCTTAATCATGATGGTGTTCACGGTCGTGTTGGTGTTGCTCATGTTGCGCTGGCGCTTAATCATGATGGTGTTCACGGTCGTGTTGGTGTTCATGTTGCGCTGGTGTTAAGTCATGATGGTGTTCACTAGGGATGCACCGATGCCACATTTTTGCAAACCAAGTACAAGTACTTGCATTTGAGTACTGACCGATACCGAGTACTTATTACTATCATTACACTTCATAAAATATTTTTTCCATCTGATGTTGTTTGAACATTCCTGCATAAAGCCATAGTCATAATTGCCACATATTTTACTCAAAAACAGAGAACTACAGTTTAGAATGAACATTCTAATTAAATTAACTGCATATTTTTTAACAGCCCTGCCACACAAATATAATAAATTTAACGAAATATGACAAAACATTTAGCTGTACCAACATTAAACTGTGGCAGTGCAAACGAGGTATCTGATCAACATCAAGTCTAAATAAGATCTTCTAACTGAGCCTGTTTTGAAAAAGTGAGTGGCAGGTTTTTTTTTTTTTTAATGAAAAGCAGCTTGTGTGCGTTATCACCTGTTAACCTGTTTCGGTTTTCATCTACACTGAGCTAAAACGCCTTTCACTTTCCACACTGCTACATAGCATTAGCTTAGCGTTGTCACGAAGCACAACACGAACAGAAGCTTTGGGTATCCCCAGGTCTGCAGCATGTCATCATACACACCTGCGGTGGCTTGGCTTGTGTGTGAACCCCGAAACCGTTTTGCATGTAGGA
The DNA here is from genome assembly GCA_039654325.1 of Tandanus tandanus. Classification (NCBI taxonomy): domain Eukaryota; kingdom Metazoa; phylum Chordata; class Actinopteri; order Siluriformes; family Plotosidae; genus Tandanus; species Tandanus tandanus. The sequence continues at coordinate 16,945,935 of JBCNYH010000004.1, forward strand.
TGACTCTTTGCAGAGTAAAATCCTCGTCTATCCACTGTACAGTTAAGCTAATTAGCGACACCGGGCTAACACTGCTCGTCCAAATATCAGCGGTGAAGCTAAAAGCGGAGGAGGTTTGCATTAGGCTGTGGATAGGTTTCGTCACAAAGTCATGTAGTCTGGTCAACTCCGTGTCGGTCGTGTTAGGGACAGGACGACATGAGGCTTGGGACGTCATATCTTGGCTCTAGGACTCTGAGAAGGAGCTGAAATCCTATGATTTCAACCTCTGAAGTGGCTGGTAACTCAGAGCGGTGTACCCGATAGTATCCTGTGTTACTTTCACTGGGTGTCTCCGGACATTTTCTCTCGCTTCTCAGGAGTTTGCTGCAGCGTTGTACTCCCTGTCATGCTGGTATTTTAGATGTTTTATCGATTCAATTCAGTTCAATTCGGTTTTATTTGTATAGCGCTTTTTACAATTGACATTGTCACAAAGCAGCTTTACATCGTAAAATTAATTTAGGGAGGAATCTAAAAATTTTTCAACAACCCCCTACACGTCCCTAATGAGCAAGCCCATCAAATTATCAAATTGCTTGTGTTGAATGTGCTAGATTTTGCCCCTCCTCTTGACAACTTTGCTGAACACAGTTTGCAGTCCGCCTTACTTTTTGTCGTCTTCCTTCACGTTGACTTTTTTCACACGGCTGACATGGCTCATCCCTCTCGCTCCCGCCTGCTCGGGTTAGAGGCGGGGCGGCGTCAGCGCATAACACTGACATAAAGTGGTATCCGTGCGTGGTGTCGGGGCACTTTTTACGAGCACGACTACTTTACAGGGAGGTGGTTTTGGAGCCGATACCTGATACTGGTATCGGCGCATCCTTAGTGTTCCCGGTCATGTTGGTGTTCCCAGTCGTGTTGGTGTTCCCAGTCGTGTTGGTGGTGTTCATGTGCAGGTGCTCAGTCATGTTTGTGTTCATAGTCGTTTGGTGGTGTTCATGTTGTGATGGTGTTCAGTCATGTTGGTGTTCAGTTGTTTTGGTGTTCTTCATGTGCTGGTGCCCAGTCATGTTGGCGTTCACAGTCGTTTGGTGGTGTTCATGTTGTGCTGGTGTTTAGTCATGTTGGAGTTCATGGTTGTTTTTGTGTTGTTCATGTGTTGGTTCTCAGTCATGTTGGTGTTCACAGTTGTTTTGGTGTTCTTCATGTGCTGGTGCTCAGTCATGTTGGTGTTCACAGTCGTTTGGTGTTGTTCATGTTGTGCTGGTGTTCAGTCATGTTGGTGTTCATGGTTGTTTTTGTGTTGTTCATGTGTTGGTGCTCAGTCATGTTGGTGTTCACAGTTGTTTTGGTGTTCTTCATGTGCTGGTGCCCAGTCATGTTGGTGTTCATGGTTGTTTTGGTGGTGTTCGTGTTCAGTCATGTTGGTGTTCATGGTTGTTTTGGTGTTGTTCATGTTGTGCTGGTGCTCAGTCATGTTGGAGTTCATGGTTGTTTTGGTGGTGTTCATGTGCTGGTGTTCAGTTGTTTTGGTGTTCACATTCGTTTGGTGGTGTTCATGTTGTGCTGGTGTTCAGTCATATTGGAGTTCATGGTTGTTTAGGTGTTGTTTATGTTGGTGTTCACAGTCGTTTAGGTGTTGTTTATGTTGGTGTTGGTTTTGTGTTTGGAACCTGAGTGATGTTCATAGTTTTTATTTCATATGTAACATCACGTGATCTCCCGAAGAAAGCAGCTTCGTGTCACTAATCAGATTTATTTACACCTCTTTCTGTGTGTAGTGGAAGAACTTGTATAATATGCTATTTTCTTTCTTTCTTTCTCTCTTTCTTTCTCTCTGTGCTTTGTACTCTTTTCTCCTCTTCCTTCCTCTCTATATATGATCTTGATTTCTCTGCTGAACCGCAGTTGCTGATAAAAACAGCAGAGCTGCAGATTGCTGGTGCACCGAGTTTGCAGAAATCCACATTCATGCACAAATAACACGTCCGACTAGTGTCTCTCTCTCTCTCTCCCTCTATCTATCTATCTATCTATCTATCTATCTATCTATCTATCTATCTATCTATCTATCTATCTATCT
>JBCNYH010000004.1:16987150-17001014 GCA_039654325.1 Tandanus tandanus
CAGCTGCATAGGCCACACCTCCTGAACAAGGACTGACAGCTGCATAGGCCACACCTCCTGAACAAGGACTGACAGCTGCATAGGCCACACCTCCTGAACAAGGACTGACAGCTACATAGGCCTCGACTCCTAAATAAAGACTGACAGATACATAGACCACACCTCCTGAACAAGAACTGACAGCTACACAGGTCACCCCTCCTGAACAAAGACTGACAGATACATAGGCCACACCTCCTGAACAAGGATTGATTGCTACATAGGCCACACCTGCTGAAAAAGGACTGACAGCTACATAGGCTACGTCTCCTGAAGAAGGACTAACAGCTACATAGGCCACACCTCCTGAACAGATTTACAGTTACGTAGGCCACACCTCCTGAACAAGGACTGACAGCTACATAGGCCACACCTCCTAAACAAAGACTGACAGCTACGTAGGCCACACCTGAAGGACTGACAGCTACATAGGCCACACCTGAAGGACTGACAGCTACATAGGCCACACCTCTTGAACAAGGACTGACAGCTACATAGGCCACACCTCCTGAACAAAGACAGACAGCTACACAGGCCACGTCCTGAGCAAGGACTGACACATATACCACACCTCCTGAACAAGGACTGACAGCTACATAGGCTACGTCTCCTGAAGGAAGGATTAACAGCTACATAGGCCACACCTCCTAAACAAGGACTGACAGCTACATAGGCCACACCTCCTAAAAAAAGACTGACACATAGGCCACACCTAAACAAGGACTGACAGCTACATAGGCCACACCTCCTAAACAAAGACTAACAGCTACGTAGGCCACACCTCCTAAACAAAGACTGACACATAGACCACACCTGAACAAGGACTGACAGCTACATAGGCCACACCTCCTAAACAAAGACTGACAGCTACATAGGACACACCTCTTAAACAAAGACAGACAGCTACATAGGCCACGTCCTGAGCAAGGACTGACACATATACCACACCTCCTGAACAAAGACTGACAGCTGCATAGGCCACACCTCCTGAACAAGGACTGACATCTACATAGGCCACACCTCCTGAACCAAGACTAAGCAATATAGGCCACACCTCCTGAATAAATGACTGACACCTACACAGGCCACACCTCCTTTCCTTCGTTGTGAGTGATGTTTAGTAAATATTGAATCTGTGCCTGATTCTGATGAATGAATCTGTAATGTTACTAATTAAAATGATGACAGTGATGAATAATAAAGGGTAATTATTAACCTCCTGTTGTTATAAATGAATTTAATACATGATACTAAATTCTTTAAGACTTCCAGCTTGTTATTATCTGTGACCTCAATTCCTGACGACCCAAACTGGGCCACTGAGCTGTCGATCAAAAGATCTTTCTGAATATTCGAGTTATAATCCAGCCCTGCAGGATGCACGCCTCTCTGTTCTGACGTGAATTACTTTCATGGGAATGAGTTTCATGGGGATTCAGTTTCCTCACAACACCCACACACTGCTCAAACGCAGGCACACTCTCGCGCCGGGACGCTTTGCGGCTGACAGGTGGAGAGATGCTGTGTTTTGTCTGACGAAGAATTATTTCTGGGAGATCGCACCGAACAAGTCTTCGCACTTGATTTTCTCGTGCGAGGTGTGATGAAAGTGTGATACAGTGACAAACAGCCACTGGGACTCCAGATCAGCTGATCCGAGAGTCAGAGAAACGTCCCACAAAAAGATTCGGAATAGAAAGCTGAGAAATTCACGGGGGTTGCTCTTGTCCAGTGTTTAGGAAGTTGTTTCTGTGTCCGTCCACTACATCATACTTAGTGTGACAGAACTGGGGCGGTTTTGATCTGAATGCGTTTCCGATGGACCCCTAGATATTTAGAATCTGATTTTAAATATTTCTTTGTCTAAAAATTTCTTCTCATCCCCAAACATACTGCATCAACCATGACGTGACTGAAGTTTTATTCTTTGGAAAATCGAAACCTGTGGAAAAGACAGAATGATATAACACCACAATTTTATGCACAAATTTATAAAGAATCATATACCTCAGCGCTGCTGACGGTTCCACTCGGTTTGGTCGGGTATTGACGAATTAATCATCTAAAGTACGGTCTACCGCTAATGTTTCATCCATGAACTTATAAAAATAGATTTTGATTAAGGAACAGCTGCTGTTATGTAATTCACTTGTTAAAACATGATGTAACAGCCGTACTTCCATGGCAGAGTCTGTATTTTTTTGACATGCAACATACTATCCCTCATTGCTTGAACAAATCCAAGGTCCTACATAACTGCTATGGAGGAACCGGTTTATTTGCATTTACTACATATAAATGGCACTTTCTCCAAAAACAAAGTTTAAGACCAAGAACAAAGAGGTAGGGGACAAACAGTGGTAATTCGTCAGATGAGACTAAGGTTATCAGTGACTGGTCTGTGGAAACATTGTTATCGGTGTTTGGTCTGGTAGCACCAGGGTTATCAGCGATTTGTCGAATGGGAATATAGTCATCAGTGTGTTGTCAAATTGGGGCATGGTCATCAGCAATTGGTCAAATGGAACCATGGTTATCTGAGATTAGTTGGATGGAACCATGGTTATCAGTGATTGGTCAAATGGGAGCATGGTTATCACCGAATGGTCGGTTGGGAACATAGTTAGTGTATTGTCAGATTTGAGCATGGTCACCAGCAATTGGTTAAATGGGACCATGGTTATCAGTGATTAGTCAGATGGGACCATGATTATGAGTGATTGGTCGGATGGGAGCATGATTAATCAATGATTAGTCAAATGAGAGCATGGTTTATTAGCGATTTGTCAGATGGGAGCGTGGTTATCAGTGATTATCCTGATTGGCTATCAGTGATTGGTCAGATGGGAGCATGGTTTTCAGTGATTGGGCAAATGGATCCATGATTATCAGTGATTGGGTGAATGGAACCATGATTATCAGTGATTATCATGATTGGCTATCAATGATCGGTCAGTCGGGAGCATGGTTATCAGTGATTGGGCAGATGGGACCATGGTTATCAGTGATTGGGCAGATGGGACCATGATTATCAGTGATTATCATGATTGGCTATCAGTGATTGGGCAGATAGGAGCATGGTTTTCAGTGATTGGGCAGATGGGACCATGGTTATCAGTGATTATCATGATTGGCTATCAATGATCGGTCAGTCGGGAGCATGGTTATCAGTGATTGGGCAGATGGGACCATGGTTATCAGTGATTATCATGATTGGCTATCAGTGATTGGGCAGATAGGAGCATGGTTTTCAGTGATTGGGCAGATGGATCCATGATTATCAGTGATTTGGCGAATGGAACCATAATCATCAGTGATTGGTCGGATGGGGCCATGGTTATCAATGATTGGCCACAAGAGCAAAGCAAGTGTCAAACTGTGAGTTGAGCAAACCTGCTTTTTTCCCATATGAGGCTGTATCTTGAAACGAAGGGCCGAAACAGTCACTAATGTGCTGAAAAAGTCACTAGATTTAATGCTATATTTATTTATTTATTTATTTTTAAATAGTGGTGATAAGAAGAACAAAAAGTTGCTAAATCTACTATCAAAGTCTCAAATCTGGCAACCAAGTAGCAGCGTTTAACCATGAAAATAACAACTGATGTCAGACTTAAGAAGAGTGTAGATAAAAAGACGTTCTACAACGTTAAATGTAACTTTAACAGATAGAAATGAGTAAAAATAAATAAATAAATACATAATAATAATAATAATAATAATAATAATAATTGTTAGAATAATGCTGTAGTTTAATGAGGAATCGAGCACTTCAGGATATACTGTTGTGAGAAATGAATTGCCTTCATGGTGGTAACGGTAACTGCACGTCATCCCACCACCCCGTCATGTTTTATTCTTTACACATTATCATCCAAATGAATTCTATCATGAAGTCAAGCATGAGAACTTGGTGTCACACCTCCTACCCATGTCAGACGCCGTTCCAGTGATACCACACTGTAGGTTGAGGAAGAAAGCGAAGGCGCTACGATTGTTTTTAGCTCTGTGGCGTTCTTTTGTTTAGATCTTTTTAAATAATAGTGAGTGATAATGCACTTTCAGTATTCGGTGCTTTGTGTTTATTAGAGAGATTGAACTCGGTGCTGTCACTGAGTGTGTCGGTGGTGATGAAATGTGCTGTTAGCATGATGCTAAAGTGGTGCTTTAGTGGGAGGCTGAAGAAGCAGACCTTGGACATGGACCATGTGTACGTTTACATTAAGAGGAACACTGGGTAAATGAAACTAGGTGTCGTTTTCTCTCCCGTGACTCTGAGCTGATGAATTAATCAGACGTGTTGGATCACCATGTGACACTTTGAAAATCTCTAACACGGAGTGAGGCCGTCAAGGCTGAATATTTTCATCTGCAAAAAAGTCTTCGGTCAGTCCTTGAGGGCAGCCTAAGGTTCCAGGCATCGCTGCTGAAGTATGAGGCGTGTGTACATTTGTTCTGTTTTGGTGTTCAAATCATCGTGTCTACCCCCCACCCCACCCTGCGTGATCTTTTAGCTGCTTCGGCTTTGCAGAGGATTGACACTAAACGGATGACTCACCATCCATAAGACGAGCACAACAGGAGCGTATTTGACGCACAGAGTCCGCCCCCTGATCCCTAAAGCTTATTTGTCCTAATTAGAGCCCTTCTTTTAAACTTTCTTTTTCTCCTGCTCTGGAATTTGGCTTTCAGCGATCTGTCCACGGTTGTGTTTGGCTCGTGGTCACGAGGACGGTGATGAGCGTAGAGCACCACTCACAAAGACACGGTTACATAAGAGAGGCAGCTCAGCCGAGAGGCTTGTACCCTGGTCTGACTTAGTCATCGAGGCTTGGCGAGACTTTGCCTTGTTGAATAACACTGAAAACACTCCTCACATCCTTGTAAAACTGCCCTTTTGATCAGTCCATGTATTGTTGGGTCTACAGTTAATGTTTATTTGTTTGTTGTGGGATTTTTTAATTTTTTTTGTCCCAGATTATTTGCTTGGCTCCTCCCCTCACCCCCAACTCAATGTCTGGTTCATGAACTCGGTTCCAGACTGTTATGTCTTCTGGCAACCCCGACGTCTATTCCAATATTCCTGAGTCATGACCTCGGCTGCCTTAGTCTGGTGAGCATGAACGCATACTTGAACGCTAGAGAGAAAATGAGACATTGTACGAAATGGAACAATCTACATTCTTCTTATTATTAGAAGAAAAGCTCTGTGATTACGGTGTCTCAGGGTGGTAGCGCCCCTCTGTACCATTATAACAGAAGGTGTAGGTCACATAAAATGTGTACACTGGCAGGACATCATGACATAGATACAAACAGACAAAGTGAAGGAGGGACAAAGATACCAAGGGGCACGGAGTCCGGCTTCCAGTAGAGCATCACTAAGTGGTAAAAAAGGAAATCCTGCTTCCTCTCATCCCTTTTTAATATAAATAATTGTTAATGAATAGGGCGGCACGGTGGCGTAGTGGTTAGCACGTCCACCTCACAGCAAGAAGGCCTGGGTTCGATTCCCGAGCTAAGGTGTTTCTGTGTGGAGTTTGCATGTTCTCCCCATGCTTGCATGGGTTTCCTCCGGGTACTCCGGTTTCCTCCTACAGTCCAAAAACATGCACAGTAGGCTAACTGGCTGTTCCAAATCGCCCCTAGGTGTGAGTGTGAGTGTGAGTGTGAGTGTGAATGGTCGTGTGTGTGTTGGCCCTGCGATGGTTTGGCGAGCTGTCCAGGGTGTACATCACCTTCACCCGGAGTCGACTGAGATTGGTGCCAGCCTCCCCGCGACCCTAATTAGGATTAGGCGGCTTAGAAAATGAATGAATGAAGAATAATTAATCTATAATGATAGTATGATAGCTAACCTCGCTATGAAGAAAGGCTACGTTGTCATGCTAGATGAGTAGCAGATTAGTCCTGGACCAGAAGAACGAATATCTAAAGCAGCAGCTCTGACAGTATTTCAAAGATTACTGGATATACAAGCACTCTCTATAGCACAGCTTTGTCTTTACAGTGTAGTCAACAATAGCAACTCGGTCACTGGGTCTCCAGTCATTCATTCATTCATTCATTCATTTTCTAAGCCGCTTAATCCTAATTAGGTCGCAGGAAGGATGGCGCCTAGCTCAGCAGACTCTGGGCGAGGGCGGGGTACACCCTGAACAGCTCGCCAGACCACTTCAGGGTATCTCCAGTCAGGTGAAATGAAAATTTGTGAGAAATACTAAAGCCCCCTGTCACATACATCATACAACAGGTATATAACGGGTCCATGACGAAAATTCCTAGGACTGTTGTGGGCGTGTCATACAAAATTCTTCTGTTGTGTGACCTGACCATCTAATTACTGACATAAGAAGTTGATCGGCTAAATGAGGTGTGTTTGATTTTGGTTGGGGATAAAACCTGCGGGCGGCGTGGTGGTGTAGTGGTTAGCATGTCTGCCTCACAGCAAGAAGGTCCCGGGTTCGAGGCTCGGCGAGGCTGTTCTTGTGTGGAGTTTACATGTTCTCCCCGTGCTTGCGTGGGTTTCTTCCGGATACTCCAGTTTCCTCCCACAATCCAAAGGCATGCACATAAGGCAAATTAAGTGTTCCCAATTGCCCCTAGGCATGAGCATGAGTGTGTGAACTGTTCAGGGTGTACCCCGCCCTCGCCCAAAGTGGGCTGATATAGGCTCCAACCTCGCCGGCTTTCATTCACAGAAATTTTGGGAGTGTTGACATGCACCAAATCAACTTAACTGTTGCGGACATGAAAATATCATTGAGGCATACATGGCCTACTGGATGTTACTGTCTTTATGCCATGTAGGCATCAGGCGAGTTTCTCAGGCAAGTGCATATTTCCTCCACCCAGATTTTTGTGAGAGACCGCCCACAAAATCCACCGAAATGGTCACGGAATGGCGACAGTAGAAGTCCCAGCTACGGTTTGACGTATCAACCAGGAATCTGTGGGACCTTAGCATAACCACTGCCCTAGATCATTTCAAAACTTGTAGATAGTGCAACTGAGACCAAGACAGGTCAACAACTTCCTTCCCCTTCTTTACCAACCCCTCCAGACTTCCTCAAGACGTCATATTTATTTTAGTGAATCGGATATCACAGGAGAGAACGTCTGAAGGACTGAGTCGGAGCCAGACCCGTTTTCTCAAGGCATAATCTTACACACAGCTGTGAAGATTAAAGTGCGACAGCTGCTCGTCGCTGGGATTCTGAGGCAGAGCGAAAGTAAAGCAGAAGGAACCGCTTTGATTGGCTGGACGGTGAGATGGAAGCGTCCTGTTGCTTAATCCCAGCTTGCGAAAGCTGCCGTGAAGGTTTTAAAACGAATGAACAGCTTGGAAAGAGACAGCAGTTCTCCTGCCTGATGGGGTTTTTATTTTTAGCATCATCTCATTAGGAGTGTCAAAAGATCTGGTATTGATTTTAACACCATGTGGGGGTTAAAAAAAAAAAAACTTCAGGTTTATTTTTTAAGTGGCTTTACATGAAAATATAATCCTGACAGCCACCTAAATCTTCATTAACTTGAGCAGCAGCTTCTAATCAGCTTTGAGCTCCTGGAATATCTAAGAGTGTGAGTGTGAGTGTGAGTGTGTGTGTGTGTGTGTGTGTGTGTGTGTATGCACGGTTCTGCACCCTGGAATATTTGCGTATAGATGCCAAAAGTGAAACTGGTCATAAATGATCACACACAGGGTTCGAGAGCTTCGGAAGAAGAAGATCCTCCTGTGTCGCAAAGATTTGTTGTAATTATACTGCCATGCTGTCGAATACTCAATTCTGATTGGTCAGAAGATTTGCTATAACGTCAGCTCTGACTATAGTTCCAGCTGCAAAAATCTCCACGTCAGATCCATTTCCTAGGTTTGTCGTGCGATGCTCTTACGATAGTCATACGAATTTCATACGCTTTTTGGGTCATCTGATGCGCTCAGAATCGTACAGTTTTCGTACAATAGTCTTTAAACACACAGGACTTCCCTATATACCCACGTGTATTATTCATTTGCCAAACCACTCAAACTTACTAGGGAGGCTGGAGCCTATCTCAGTCATCACTGGGGGAATGCGGGGTACACCCTGAACAGCTCACCAGACTTATCATCATCATCATCATCATCATCATCATCATGGGTGTCTCTAGGGGGCTAAGGAAGACTTCTTGTGTCGTCTGTGGGTGCGCAGGTGGCTCTGGAGACCGAGGTCAGAAGCGCACAAGCGGTTGCAGGTGGGGCATGGGACTCCACTCGTTGGGGCAGGGGCAAATGCTGCCCTGTGACGGTGGCCACGTGCTGCAGACGAGCCTCGAAGTTTAAAGCTGCCTTTCTGATTAGGGTCCGCCAGCTGGATCTGTCCACCGCAGCTCTTTCAAGGTGCTTGGGAGGAAACTGTATTGCCCAGAGGAAACCCACAAGCTCCACACAGAAATGCCCGAACACAGGACTCGAACCCAGGGCCTCCTTGCTCTGTGGGGATTTGCCAAACCACTATGCTATCGTGACGCCCTCCCACCTTGTATCATACGATATTCTTACAGCAGTGTAGGGTTGAACATACGTATATCATGTAGCATGTGGTGGTCATAGGTCAACTGAGTATCACAGGAATATCGTACAAGGATTTCTTAATGTCATATGAACATCATATATGATTTGAGTGACAGACCCGACCTATTTTCCCCACCACGGACATACAACACATGATTTATATGTGAATACAGCTACGCAACTTTCACATTCACATCAGTCCCTTCTGTCGTCGCGTCGCTAAATTGGTACGACCAAATATTCCCAGGTTGTTTGTGAACGGGGTTTAAGAAAGGACAGTAACCATGTCACGCTCTTTAGTAAATTAAAAGGATTGGAATCATGGGGAACAAACTGCATAGACTAAAGTGTTCATTTAAAGTTAACCCACAGTGTGTAGCGATAGTGAATAATGTTAATGCTAGTATAAATAAAACCGACAGTCGTATCATAAAAGAACGATTTATACTGATGTTCAGAAGAAAAGATTCCCCACAGAACCATAAATCATTCATTCACTCATTTGCTGAATCAGTTTATCCTACTAGGGTTGTAGGAAGGCTGTAAGGCTGGGCACACAGCTCATCAGTCCATCACAGGCTCAACTCACACAACCATTCACACTCACACTTAGGGGCAATCTGGAACAGGCAGTTAGGATAATCTGCATGTTTTTAGACTCATTCATTCATTCACTTTCTAAGCCGCTTAATCATAATTAAGGTCGCGGGGAGGCTGGCGTCCATCTGGGCGGGGTACAACCTGGACAGCTCGCCAGACCATCGAAGGGCCAACACACACACAACCATTCACATACACTCACACCTCTGGGTGATTTGAAACAGCCAATTAGCCTACTGTGCATGTTTCTGGACTGTGGGAGGAAACTAGAGTACCCGGAGGAAACCCATTGAAGCACGCGGAGAACATGCAACACAGAACTCCACACAGAAATGCCCTCGTCGCGCCCCGGACTCGAACCCAGGACCTTCTTGCTGTGAGGCGGACATGCTAACCATTACGGCACCGTGCCTCCCTAGGTCAATTTCAGATTTTATAATTACGAGTTCATGGCTCTTCTATAATTTAAATGTGGAACCTTAACAAATCTTTTTTAGGATCCTCAAGGGGGCCATAGAATCCTTAAATCTCTTTGGTGACCTTTTTTAAAGCATGTAAGCGAAAAACAAACATTGCAAAGCTAAACCTTGTTATTCAATCCATAAAATCCAGGATGTGCTGAAGAGTGGAGGACAGGGTCATTGTGAATTGTTGCTGCCTCAGGTGGACTCGGCATGACGCTCACATCTCTGTCTGTCTCATTCTCTCACTCTCATACACACATCCCCATCCTTCTCCCCTGCCTTTCAGACAGACGTGCCTCTTCCCTCCCACTCCACTCCACACAGAGAGAGAGAGAGAGAGAGAGAGAGAAAGAGCGAGAGCTCGCACTTTGCTAAGAGGCCCTAAAAATAAGCCAGCGTTTCAGCTGATGCCTTCACAATTACAACGTGCACTCGCAGGCGGCTGAATTTGCATTTCCGACATGCGCGTCAGCCGTGCGCATCAGCGCAGTGTTGAAAATGAGAGCAGGAAACAGTCATGTATTCTTATTGTTTATATATTTACTGTATATTTTATCAGATTCCTGAAGGACCAAAACACAGTGCAACACTGAATAGGAAAACAAGGGCCGTAGCTAAGGATTCGACTGGATGTGAGCGGGTGTGTGGGATAATTTGATCTCTGTTTTTGTCTGTGTTTGTGTGTTTAACCACCCAGTGATTTTGGCCAGGATGAGGCCAGTTATTTGGTCTAATCGTGTAGTTTTGTGTCTATTTTCTGCATGAGTGCTGGGCCAGTTTTCCCCGCTGGCATCGAGTCTCATTAAGGGTTGAGTGATGTGGCAGTAATTACGCCTGGGGTTGTATTTTCTCTCTTCACCATGCCCTTGAGCTCTCCCTCTCTTTCTCTCTCTCTCTCTTTCACTCTCTCTCTCTCTGTCTCTGTCTCTCTCTTTCACTCTCTCTCTCTCTGTCTCTCTTTCTCTCTCTCTCTCTCTGTTTCTCTGTCTCTCTCTCACACGTTCTCATTCTCTCTCTCTCTTTGACTCTCTCTTTTTCTCTGTCTTTCTTTGTTTCTCTGTCTCTCTCACACTTTCTCTCTCTCTCTGTCTGTCTCTCTCTTTCTCTATCTATCTCTTTCTCTGTCTCTCTCTCTTTCACTCTCCCTCTCTTTTCTCTCTGTTTCTCTGTCTCTCTCACACTTTCTCTCTGTCTGTCTCTCTCTCTCTGTCTGTCTCTCTCTTTCTCTGTCTCTCTCTTTCTCTCTCTATCTCTCTCTGTCTGTCTTTCTCTCTATGTCTGTCTCTCTCTGTTTCTCTCTCTCTTTCTCTGTCTCTCTATCTCTGTGTATCTATCTCTCTCTGTCTCTTTCTCTCTCTCTCTTTCTCTCTCTTATTCTCGTCTTTTTCGATCTCTTTCCATCTCTCATGCACACACACTCTTTCTCTGAATAGCAATCGCATTAGATCCGCTCGGCATGAGGCAGTAGATATTAGCAGACGCTTTGCTTTGCCCCTCGTGTTTTGTTCACTTGAGTGTTATTGTCTTATGTAACGCTGTTACGGACTGTCCTTGCATGTTCACCGTGAAGTGGTTCGCTAATTTCCCCTCTTATCTGCACATAAAAAGGCTCTCCAAACCTTACTTCAAAACCCCTTCTACTGTGCTGTGGGCTTGTGTAATGTATCATGCAGTACCCTGCCCCCTGCCTGGGGTAATATGTATGTAGAGGACGTGTCTGCGTGCCTCTTTCTATTTCACATCCGCATGTGTTTACCGGGCACTTGACCCTCGAGACTCGACCTCACCATCCATCCAGGAGTCCTTCAGCTGACAGGTTATTCCTCGACACTGATGTCAGAGCCTGTCATATAGATCACACATGTATGGTATATACACTCCACAATGCTGGCGTCAGTAGAAATTCCAGCATCCTTCTTCTTGTGTGTTGGCCCTGCGATGGTCTGGTGAGCTGTTCAGGGTGTACCCCGCCTTTATCCAGAGTTGGCTGAGATAGGCTTGCAGCCCTAGTAGGGTTAAGTGGCTTGGGAAATGAATGAATGAATGAACGAATCTGTGTAAACTTTTTTCAAGACTGGTGCATGGAAGGGCGGGGCAGATACAGTAAATTGTGGAGAGCCAATCAGATTGCAGCCTTCAAGATCCTGAAGCTCATGGGCAGAAAAGTGTACAGAAGATATCAGATACTGGCTGAGACTCTACAAACTTTTCCTTGGGGCTAAAACTGCTGTCGCACATGTCCATTTTTAGAGGAAGGTGGCACAAGAGAGCTCCTTCTCAGGACCGTTGCCCAGCCCTCGGTGCCTCTGCGCTGTGTGAGATCAGATGGCCAATTCTCCATGCACAGAAGGACGCTGTCAGAGGTGTGCGAACCAGTACAGAATTAGTACAACATTCCAAGCAAATCCATGTCGCGAGTTCATTGGGTAACAGCAAGACGCTGTGTGTTTGTGGGTGTGTTTATTCCATACCTCTTTAAATAAGCTAATCAAAACTCGCCCTGGGGTGGCGGCTGCCATGTTCCATTTGACTTTGTGAAATATCAGAGGTCCTGGAGTCAGGGAGAACATGCTTTCTGCACCAGTTGTCAGGGCCAATTTGCATTTCCCCTGGTAACATTTCACCCCTCTGACCCCACGTTCCCCTCCTGCTCAGTGCCAGCCTTGGGGGTCACACAGTATGCCAACAGAGATCTCTCTCTGAGCCAGCTGAGGGGTCCTGGGGGCTTCCAAGCCAACGTGAGACCTAAACACACACACACACACACAAACGCAGTTATTTTTCTCAGTGCACTGTAATAGAAAAACCTGGAGTAGAGCCATAATGGCTTCCTGCTGTGCCCAGTTTCTCATGTTATCTGGGATTCAGAACAGCCATGCTGTTACTCGTGGGTTAATTCACATTGGCATTTTGTTATTGCCAGTCATTTAGGCATGCTAAAAAACCTCGGGCAAGATTCAGTCAGATCTGCAGTCATCAGTCCAGCACTGGTCATTTAAGAAAAGATAATTAGTCCAAAGTATTTAAAAGGGGGCGACACGGTGGCGTAGTGGTTATCACGTCCGCCTCACAGCAAGAAGTTCCTGGATTCGTGTCGCAGGCTCAGTGAGGGAGTTTCTGTGTGATTTGCATGTTTCCCTCCCTGTGCTTGCGTGGGTTTCCTCGGGGAACTCCGGTTTTCTTCATACAGCCCAAAGACATGCACATTAGGCTATCCGGCTGTTTCAAATTGTCCTTATGCGTGAATGTGAATGGTTGTGTATGTGTTGGCCCTGTGATGGACTGGGCGAGCGTTCCTGGGTGTGCCCCGCCCTCGCCTGGGGTCGGCTGAGATAGGTTCCAGCCCCCCCGCAACCCTAGTAGGTTTAAAGCGTTTCAGCGAATGAATGAATGTTTAAAATGGGTTTAATTGTAGTACTAGCAGGCTGAACAGACAAGATTATTCACAGCAGCAGCTTAAATTATCTTTTGCTTTATATACACACACATGCACACACAGCCTCCTCCCACACACCTAAACAGTGATTTAAAAAAAATAAAAAAAAAAATAGATGAGGTCTATAGTCGTGTTCTGCTTTCTCTGTATTCTACTCGGCTGTACTTACATACACATTTATTATAAGATTATTCAAGTGATGATGTCATAACTGCATATTAGCACATCTTAAATCAGATTACTCAGAGTCAGAGTTTCAGAATATCTGATGGAGACCCAGATTTAAGCCCAGTAATCAGGTTATATAGTACATACTGTAGTGTATTACCTTCCTTCTTCAGTTCTTCTTTTTCTACATTTGTTCTTATGTGCAAAAATAACCAAGTAGAGACAAATTTAAAGAGGAGCACTGCTGCCTCGTAGCTCCAGGGTCCCCAGTTCCATCCTGAGCCCACGTTACTGTCTGTTCACGTGTTCTCAGCATGTTTGCATGAGTTTCCTCTGGGTTCTGTGGTTTCCTTCGCATTTCCAAAAACATTACAGTGCATAGCTTTCATTCATTCATTCATTTATTTTCTAAGCCGCTTAATCCTAATTAGGGTCGCGGGGAGGCTGGCGCCCATTTCAGAAGACTCTGGGCAGGCTCCCGAGTGGCGCATCGACAAGGTGCACGACTATCAACCCGGAGATCGCAAGTTCGAAAAGAGGTGGGCAGCAGCATCGCATGTCACGGAGGGGGCATGTGCTTGCTTACGCCCCTCCCTGGTCGGT
>JBCNYH010000004.1:17001326-17014576 GCA_039654325.1 Tandanus tandanus
CTGTGGGAGGAAACCGGAGTACCCAGAGGAAACCCACGCAAGCACGGGGAGAACATGCAAACTCCACACAGAAACGTCCCGAGCCCGGGAATCGAACCCACGCCTTCTTGCTGTGAGGCGGACGTGCTGACCACTGTGCCACCGTGCTGCCCGCCCTGAGGGTAACTTGCCTGTGCAAAATAATAAATAAATATAATGAGTGTGTGAACATGTGTTCATGTGTTCATAGTGGACAGAAAATCAGAATGTGTTCCCGCTTCACACTCAGTGTTCCTGGGATAGGCTCCGGATCCACGACCTTGACCAACATGATTACTGATGGACGACTGGATGTTGAGCCTGGTTTTATTCCTAAATCTTAAAAACGTTTATTTGTAAGTTATTTTTTACAGTGAATCATTTCTAAACGAATCATTTTGCCATGCAGATTTCATTTCGTACCCTTTTTAAATGGATGTTCAGTGATTATTTGGCCCTTGGTGACCTTGAAATTTTGTGATGTGGCCCTCGATGAAAATGAGTTTGTCACCCCTGGTCTATAGTATTTAATCCTATTTGGCAGTATCTGTGTGGGGTTCATTTATTTTATTTATTTATTTATTTTTTTATTTTTGCACTTAGATGATCCTATTTTTTTGTTCTGGGAATAAATGCAAAAAATAAATACATAAATAAATAGATAAAAATTCATTCACTCAGTTCCAGCCTGACATTTAGCTTTTCCCAGTCTTTTAGTCATGCTAATATACCCCCAGCAAAAGATAATCAGATGTGCATCAACAGCCCACTATTACACATTGTAGTTAGTCATTATGAGCAGGACCGCCTCTGCTGTTTAAATGCTTTTTCGAGCTTGAAAATAAAATACTAGTGCAGAACATTAAAAGGTCAGTATGGTGATGATGTCAGTTCATGTGTTTGGAATTTAATAAAACACAAAACATAAAAAAAAAAAAAAATTCTAGAAAATGCCTAATATGGTCAGAATTCCACTCTGAGCATCCACAGCTTTGTTTATGGAGCCATTCATTATATAACCAAGTTATGAACCATAGAATTCATTTCATTATATCTCTGTTATATACTGTATTAGTATTTAGGATACAGGAACGGTGTTATCTGATTGGCTGGCTAACTTGGAATAATAATCAATTATTCGGTGGAGGCGAGATGGATATCACCGAATAGGGACTATTTAGCGATATCCACTGAGTATTGCATGTACTACATGGGATCACAGGAAAAGTAAACTTGAACATCTTTAAAACATGATAATGATCACATGCTCTATTACACAGCATCTTGAAATCATTCAAAGTTTGAATAAAGTGGGTTTTTTCTAGTGTGAAAACATGATGGGCTTTTACATGATGGGATGTAAAACATGATGGGATTTTATTTATTTATTTATTTTTTAGTTCTATTTTATTTTATATATTTTTATTTTTTATTTTTTCATCTTATATATATATTTTTTATTTTATTTTATATACTTTTACATTTTTATATTTATATTGACTTTAACTATAAAGTCCTTTAAATAGTTATTGTTATTGATCTTTTCTTCTTGATATTGATAGGTTTTATTCTTAAATTTTTAGGACAGTCGTCACAAGCATTTCACTACATATTGTACTGTGTATGATTTTGTACGTGACAAATAAATTTGAATTTGAATTTGAATTTGGGCATATTTTATAGTGTATTTCTTCAGATGGCATTTTGTTGAATTTCTAGGATTTCAGAATCAATGATCGTGACAAACCTTGAGTTTATGTCCGCCATTTTGAATTTTCAAGTACTATCCCCAGTTTGGGAGGTGGCTAGTTTTTAACCAGTCAGACCGTGCTTCAGCAAATAGTTGTTCATTATAAAATGTAGCGCATGTGTGCCATTATTTATATAATAGCTTCGTATTACAAGCCGTTATATGGGCACACTATCATTCATTCATTCATTTTCTGAACCGCTTAATCCTAAAATTAGGGTCACGGGGAGGCTGGCGCCCATCTCAGCCGACTCTGGGCGAGGGCAGAGTACACCCTGGACAGTTCATCAGGCCATCGCAGGGCAGAAACACGCTGACGGCTACGCAGGCTACTCTCGATGAAAGTCAGCAATGGTTCTTTTACATGCCTCTCACCACAGACAGTGAGAGACACGGACGGCCCTGACCTTGGGATCAGTAATCTAGCACCCTACCCTATTATTTTTACCCTGTTAAGTTAGAAGTTGATACTAGGTGTAATCACACTATAAATTTAGTTATATGTTATGTTTTTTCCTTTCTTTCTTTGTAATTTAGTGACATATCTGAAGGGAATGTTGATATTCCATACAGTTTTCTCTAGCTTCACTGTGCTCTTTGTATAAAAGATATCTACTGGATGTGCTAGTTAGCTAAACCGTTTTTGCCAATTATTAACTATAGCAGCTCTGTGTCCATATTGTTGGTTACTTAGCAACAACATTCTTGCTCCTTTTTTCCCCCCCACACATTTACACATTTCTTAGTGTTTACCCTTACATGCTTGAATCACAAAGTCACTGTGTTCACTTTGTGAGCACAGTTTAACGACATAATTTATTATAGTTTATAAATTCTAAATTAAAAAAAGAAAAGAAAAACTCTTTTCTTCCATGACGTTAATGAAATTGATGGGAATGACTGCACTGACCTTGCGGTATGAACCACAGATGCTTGGGGCACGACTCCGCCTCTCCTGGCTCTTGGCACAGTGTCAGTGTTTGTGTGCACCCCTAGGTCATTACCTTTAGAAATGTGTGGCCTGGTCCCAATTCTCACCCTCGCTGTGGTCCTAAAGGGCACTTCCTCCAGGGTGAGCAAAAGCATAAGGTGTGTCCCATTTCTTCTCAAAGCGGTATTAACCCCAAAACCAGAAAGCTGTATAAACCCACAAAGACATGATGTCACGCAGCGTGTCCTGGTTCTTTACTTGATAACCACCCTTGCTGAGCTGTTTACGGATATTTGACAGTTTCTTTGAGGCAGAATTTATGATTCCGAGCAATAAGTGGGACAGGGGGTTATATAATCATTGATGATTTCATGACTGAAGTGTAATTTGTGTCATATGACATTTATATACAGTGGATATAGAAAAGAATCACCGCTTACAAAATATTCAGATTTTGTTGGGGTTTTTTTAGCCTGAAATGGAGACACACACAAAAATAATTTCTCCAGCTGTAATTACTCAAAACAACTTATAACAACCAAGTGAAAGATATAAATGCAACAGTTAAGAAAAATTATAAAAAATAAAATCCAGAAACACTGAGGTGGTTAAAGGATCATCCCTTTTAAAAAATATTTGTAAACTCAATCTGGTGAAAGAATCACCTTCTTCACTGCACACCAGGCTGAATGGCTTCCACTTGTGATCGACTGTAATCATTCTGATTCGTTCAGCAAAAGAAAAAACAGCTATTCCTAGAGCATTCCGGTGCTTGGAAGTGTAACTGAATGTAAACAGTCAACTATGGGTGGCAAGGCACTGTCAAAACATCTCAGGGATCTTTTCTATACCCACTGTATTTTAGATTTAGAGACTTAGACTTAACTTTATTGATCCCTTTGGGATGACTCCCTCAGGGAATATTTTCTTTTTTTTGGTTTATTGGTTTTAAAATTTAAAATTTTAATGCAAATGTAAGATAATGTAAACACCACAAACATATCCTTCATAATATTTCTGTCATAATCAGTCACTTTAACTTCACTTCACTTGTAATATCATCTCATTTTTGATGAATTGAAATATTTCTTCCACCGAGTTGTCTATAGGTTGTGGAAAATGTACACTGTAGTCGAACAATATTAACTCAACCCTGTAATCCAAACCTGTTCACCACATAAAGTTTTTTCTAATAATCCAAAGCTGTGTCAAAATGTTTATAATTCTATACTCTTCGTACGCTTGACTTCGTATATACTAGACTCAGAGTATATGAAGATGCCATGCTACACTTATACCACAGTATCCCATAATTCAGCTGGAGCCTCCAAATAACCAAAAAAGAAAAATTTGTCCAGAATATATATATATATTTTTAAAAAGGCAGAGCTAAGAGCGAACACAAATGTAGCACTTTTATATCTCTGCCAGTGCAAAAATCACACAAGACAATTTTTTATGACCTTTTAGCATCAGGATCCAAAATTAACTCGATTTGGGAACTACAAGCTGACCTAAATGTTTGCTTGTTAGCTCATGCTAAGCTAATACTTATTCTAATTCTACAAACATTGGCCTCAAAGGAGAGATGGCGATGGCGGCAGACTACACCCATGTTGCATGCTTACTTACTCACTGTCATACTCTTAGAACGAACTTAAGAGGAGGACCTACAGTACGTACTTAATCAACAATAGTGCACACTGAGTATTTGGACGCAGCCCAAGTCAAACATCCAACAGGAAATTGCATCATTGTGATATTGTCTGACAAGCTCCCAATGGAATTACAACATTATCCAACGTATAAATATTTACATATGATTAATTATTCATTAGTTTAAATAAATTTAAGTTTAAAAAAAATTACTAATTCCATTGGAGTTTTAAAATTTTAAATAATTTTATATCATTAGAATGGTCTTAATGTTCTCATGAAGTTAGCATGGATGCTAGTTATCTATATTTGCTAATTTTATGTTTAAAAAAACCTCAAACTGAAGATGTTCTTTAATACGCTTCAGTGCATGCTTTGTGAGCTTTACTGTGGAAAATGTTTATATAAATGTTCATTTTCAAGAGTTTCAAGCACAGAATGACACCCCAATTAAGGTATCACCCTGACATTCAGATTTAAATATCCTAGGATGTATAAATATATTAGGATGCCCTAGAATAAAATATAGAGTGGCAGGGTGGTGTAGTGGCTAGCATGTCAGCCTCACAGCAAGACGGTCCTGCGTTCAAGTCCCAGGCTCAGCAAGGGTGTATCTATGTGGAGTTTGCATTTTCTCCCTCTGCTTCCTTGGGTTTTCTCCAGGTATCCCAGTTTCCTCCCAGGGTTCAAAGACCTTACCTTATGCTAACTGGCTGTTTCAAATTGCTCCTAGGTGTGAGTATGAATGATTGTGCACCCCACCTTTGCCCTGAGTCGACTGACATGGGCTCCAACCTCCCCGCGACCCTAATAGGATCAAGCGGTTCAACAAATGAATAAATACGTGAAGAAATATCAAAAATTGTCCACAACTCCTGGATCCAGAATTCGATCCATCCTCAAAATCTAAGAAAGTCTTCTTTTTCCAAAACCCCACATCCGGTAAAAAATTTATGAAAATCCACACACAACCTTTTGGGGATGGCTGGGTTTTTATCTATTTATCGGTACTGTGACAGTATTTTACAGTATTTTTTCAGGTACCATATTCAGTCCATGGCTCAGATCACGATACACCAGGTCACATCTCGGGTCTATTATGTGGTACGTATATGTGTTTTTCTGCTCTGTTTTGACCAGGGTTGGATCATCTCCCGGTGATGACATCATCATGATTGAACCTGCTGGCCATCATGACAAAAGAGACACCGTGATTCATTCTCTCTCTCTCTCTCTCTCTCTCTCTCTCTCTCTCTCTCTCTCTCTCTCTCTCATTCCATTGCATATCTTGTGTACAATCTGTGAAGGAATGGTCTTTTCCCCGTGACTCTAAATGCTGCTAAATCGCTGCAGTACTGTTTCTTCAGCTTTGTGGCAGGAGCAGGATGGAGACACACACAAGTAGGAAGTGACACCATCCAACCTGAAAGCTGTCATTTACATCCGACTCTGACACTGCAGCTGTCAGTGTCTTGTTCCAATCGCACCATGGCGTGACAGCCGTCAATATAACAGAGCATTACCCACAATTCCCCTGTAGCACTCAAGGAAAAGGAAAAAGAAAAAGGTGCATGACAGCATGCCCATACTGGCTTTAGGTTAGCTTTACAAAATCATTCCGGATGTTTTCCAGGGTAATTTATTCCCACGTAACCGTAAATGTGTATTTTTAGACTGTGTACAGGACACACACACACACACACACACACACACACACACACACACGAAATGCAAATAAATCAGTTCTGTTGAATGACTCTGGGAGTCTTGTGTATCTCCCGAAACATGACGCAAAACTGATCATCTTACATACTGACTTAATTTAGCGTTCGTGACTGCCTAGAGGCAATGGGAGCAATTAGCAAACATTTCCGGAAGCCCTGAGAACTGAGAATCAATTTTGCCAGATTTGGTTCCATGACTCAGTTATATAACTACATAATGCACTTTTCTCCCTATTTTACCTTTTTTTTTTTAGAGCAAACTGACTTCCTTAGAGCAATGTTCTGGGATGAAATCAACTTTATCCGAGTTTTCATGTTTGCTGCCTGGTGTTTGCTTTGTTATTTTTGCACTGAAGGCATGAGATGAATAATGGATGTCTGTGTCACCTTCAGTCTTTTCAGAAACACCTGAAAACCAAACCGATCTTTATTACGTCACATAAGGAGGTTATGATTTATCTGCATTGGTTTGTTTGCTTGCTTGCTTTGTAGCAGCTTTACACGCACGGCTATAAACAAATTTTGATGGATGGTTTTGGAGGGGTGGGGTACCGCCCAATTAACACTTACATTAGAGCTTTGTGAATGATTCGCAACTAATTCTGGATGCAGGTATTTTTTAAAGGATCCTTTAACATCGTGAAATAGGTTGATTTTTTGGAAGTGTGGTATCACAGCATGCCCAGCAGAGAGTGCTGTGTGCTTTCTGTTATTTAATTTTTTTTCCCAGCTTGGCAGAGGTTTGCACTCTCTGAAGACTTCTAGTTTATTCATTTGTTTATTTGTTTGTTTCCACCACCAGTGAGGTTATGTTTTTGTTGGTGTTGGTTTGTTTTTTTGTCTCTCTGTTTGTTTGTTTGTTTAGCAACTTTACACAAAAAAGTTATGAATGGATATTAATCATTTTTTTGGAGAGGTGGAGTACAGTCCAAGTAACACTCCGTTAGATTTTAGGAATGATCTGAAACAGATTCTGGATTCGCACTGTGAGTTAAGATCGTTTTTGGAAGTGTGGTATTATAGCAGGCCCAGCAGGGGGTGATAAGTGCTTATATTTATTTGTTTGATTAGTTGGTTGGGTTTTTTGGCTTGGTATAGGTTTGTGCTCTCTGGGTGCTTATAATTTGTTTGTTTATTTGTTGGATTGTTACCTCTGCCAGGAAGGTTATTTTTTCATTGTCGTTGGTTGGTTGGTTTGTTCGTCTGTTTGTTTGTTTAGCAACTTTACACAAAAAAGTTATGAATGGATATTGATTCATTTTTTTTTTTGGAGAGGTGGAGTATGGTGCAAGGAAGACAGCAGTAGGTTCTGGAGATGATCAGATCAAATTCTGGATTCAGGAGATTTTTAAAGGATTCTTTAACACTGTGCAATAGAATGATTTTAGGAAATATGGTATTACAGCAGGCCCAGCAGGGGGTGCTGTGTGCTTCCTGGGTTTTTCTATTTTATTAAATTTTTTTTGGTTTTGAGAAGTTTGTGCTCTTTGAGTTCTTCTTGTTTGTTTGTGTATCCCCCAATTTTGCTCCCTCATTTAGTCATGGCTAATTCTCACCCACTGGACATCTCTTTCATTGATTCACAACAATTACCAACCAGGAAAGGGCAAAAGGTCACCACGTGTTTCCTGCGAGGCATGTGATGCCAACCAACGGAATTTATTTAAACTGCTGCCCATGCAACATCAACATGGTGTAGCACCATACCCCCATTCATATACATTAGCTATCAGATGCACATAATTTAGCTAATATCGCTGTGAGTGACAGAGAAGAAATCATGTGTCATCCCTCCCTCCCTCCCTGACAGCTCGGCGAAATATCTCTCGTGGCATCACCAGGGATTCGAACTTGCGATCTCTGGGTGATAGCGCATTTGTTTGTTTATTTATTTATTTTACAGATAGTTCAGGAGTCATTATCAGATCAGTCATTGAGGATAACAGGAGAGAGCAATCTGGTTTCACTTTGACAGCCGCACCAGAAAGCTTGACGTGATGGCAATAATAATAAAATGTTTCCTTTTGGCTTAAATTTGTAGAAACAGATTCTTCCTGCTTTGTCATACAACAGTTTGAAATAACGTCGGTGCTCTGAAGTCATTTGAAGCAAATCCCGTGTCCGTGCTTGCACACAAATCTCACTCCATCACATCACAGCTTCCTCATGCGACCCACACTGTTGTATGTTGTGTGAAGGACACACACAGGAACTGAGCAGGCGTATGACGCTGCTCACGTGTCTGCCTGAGGCACTAGGCCATGACCCATCACGTTCGACGCTAACACCTTCAGGCAGCCTGTCACATAAATCCGCGTGTACGTCCGCCCGGCTGGACTGCCATCCTCCCGCCTGCAGCTCCATCACTGGCCTTCTACACGCCTTACACCGAGCTGATGAACTTTCACACTCCATGGAGGAGGATTAAGGATTACACAGCACGGGTTTGCAGATATGAATGACGATTAAAGTGTTAGAGTGAAGTGCTAAATGAAATCTAGTGTACTCGGGTTCATCAGTAGATACATAACAAGGAAGTGTTTTGCAAAAAAAAATTTAAAACAAGTCTTGTAAAAGTGTTTGTGCTCCAACGATTCTTCAATTTCCCAGTGAGTGTGTGTGTCTAATACTGTAAACAGGCTTTGCTACTCAGCTAAGCTTTATATAGAGCTACTTCATAGAGGAGCTCCTGAGCATAGCAATATTCATGGAACATGGCTTGAATGGTTGTCGTGTGTCAGTTGATGCTGATTGGCTGTTATGTTTCGCTGATCTGAAACTGATCTAACTCAGGTAGGCAAATTTGTAGCTAAATAAATGTTCCTGGAGCAAATGCCGAAATCAGAAGCTTAACGGAACATTAACTTGTTAAACACACTCGCTCATCTGCCAAAATCGCATAATCCCAAAATTGCATAATCCTGACACTTATCTCATCCGACACTGGGCGAAGGTGGTATCCACCCTGAACAGCTCGCCAGACCGTCGCAGGGCCAACACACAAACAACCACGCATCACATTCCCACTCACACCTAGGGACAATTTGGAACAGTCAGTTAGCCTTGTACTATTATTTGGAACAGTCAGTTAGCCTAATTTGCATGTCTTTGGACTGTCGGAGGAAACCGGAGTGCTCGGAGGAAACCCACGCATGCACTGGCAGAACATGCAAACTCCACACAGAAACAGCCTCGACGAGGGCAGGACTCGAACCCAGGACCTTCTTGCTGTGAGGCGGACGTGCTGACCACTTCGCCAAAGCAGGATCTGCAGACAGTACAGTTTATTAGTCACCTGAAGATCGAGGCAGATTGATTAAAGGAGGAATCAGGTGGAGGTTTTCATGGTTGGAATGAAAATTTCACCCTTTGCAGATAAGATTAAACACTTCCTCCTCAGGGCTTTTCAGTAAAATTCAAACTGGAATGAATGCATCCTCGACACTTTCAGACTGATTACATTTTATTCCCTGAAGGTGTGATCTCACCGGGCTTGTGAACAGTTGGCAACTGTGGCGAATGGACATTCACCACATTCACCATTTATTCTGCATAAAATTCTGCAAATACTCTCCAAGTAGTCACCATGTTCGCCACACATTCTTCCATCTCACTTTCATTCGCCGATGTGAATCCTTGCCAATCGTATCTTTTTTGCCAAAATGATGCTTTTTGATGTTATCAATAAAAGTGGCGACCCACTCCAGTGTCTCCGAACATTCATTGCTCAGTGTGCATTGTTTCTCATATATAATAGCACAACATTCAAATTTTGAAATTTTTTTAAAGCTCATAGAAGTTTTTGAGCTCCTGAGTGGCGCATCAACAAGGTGCGTGACTATCAACCTGGAGATCGCAAGCTCGAATCCAGGTTGCTGCTGCAGCCATCCGCGACCGGGAGTCCATGGGAGCAAATTTGCTGAGCTCTCACTGGAAGGAGGGATTGCATACATTCCCCTGTCACTCACAGCGATCACCAGCCAATCCATGAGCATCTCTGAGGTCATTCGTACAAAAGAGGGTGATAGAACTTTAGCACGTTCCCTGTGAGAGTGTTAGGCTGCCTCCAAATGCACATGCATTCGTAAAGAGGCGGGTGGCCGGACAACATGTCACGAAGGGGGCATGTGCATGCTTATGCCCCTCCCTGGTTAGTGGTTGTTGCATGTGAGAGGGAGGCAACACTTGGTGAGTGGGAAAAAAAATTAAGCGAGAAAAAAATTGGAAGTGGGGGAGGGGTTTGCACATATAAGTTTAAAAAAATTTTGTTGATAATAATAAAAATTCAAGTTCACTTAATCACAATAGGGCGGCCATGTTCGGTTCCAACTCCTTCGCAATCACTTCCGTCCAGCTGCAGTTACTGCCACGCAGATCAGGGTTCGTCACCAGAACAGAATCAGCACCCAAACTGTCCGCAATCGGTTACGGGAAGGAGGTTTACGCAACCGATGTCTAAGTCGTGGACTGATGCTGACCGCTGCTCGTTGGCGCATGCATCTGCAGTGGGGAGGAGAACACCTGGGCTGGAATGCTCTCAGATGGAACAGAGGTCCTGTTTTCTGATGAATCACGTTTCATCGAGTTTGGCGTAGGCGTAGGGAATATTCTGCAGATGCTAATGTTCTGGAGCCAGACCACTGGGGTGGACCAGGTGCTATGGTTTGGGTTGGAATCAGCAACAGACACCACACATACAGAATTCAGGCTGTGTGTGATACAAGATACTGACTTTTGTGATCCAGAACTGCCTTTTGATTGTGAAATTGAATTCTCATTCATTTCAGTTAGATTTTTTCGGATAATGTCTTTAAAACTGTCTGTTGGACTTGGATCATTTTGTTGTGTTGGATGTTTGATAATTCATATATGATAATATAATAATGTCCTTTCTTGCACCACATTTGGTAGGTGCTTACCACTGCATACCAGAAACATCCCACAATAGCTGCTGTTTAATAGATGGTTGGCCCAGTCATTTAACCATCGCAATGTGATGCATGGAAAAGTCACTCATATCCTTACACTTCCTCATTTTTCCTGCTTCCAACAGATCAACCTCGAGAACTGACAGCTCACTTTCTTTCATATTTTTTGTTTTATTCTTCCTCCATCCATTATCTGTACCTACAACGGGCAATAGGCGGGTACACCCTGAACAGGTCGTCGCCAGTCTATTACAGAGATAGCGTCGACACAGAGGGTACATACGCACGACTGATGCAGCATTCACACAAATTCATCAACCTGCATTTCATTGAGATGTCAAATGGATATGATGTGTACAAATCCATGTTTAAATGCGCCCAGTCATTTCGTGCTGTCTCGCAGCTATGTGTGTGTGTGTGTGTGTGTTGTTTGGGTCAGTGCACTGATGCGTTGTGCTCTTTTTAGAAGTGTTAGAATGCCTCTCCGTTGTCTCAAGTTGTCCTTGTTGGATACAGCAAATGTCCACACAAAGTCAAAATTGTCCTTTGTGGGGGCATTTGTTCACACACACACAGACTTGTTCAACCTCTCTTTGGACTGTTTGCAGGAAGTCGCTGAAAAATAATTTAACGGTATTCAATTTTCAATTTTTTTTTCCCCATTTAAGCACAACTGCACTAACCTACTGTGCACTCTTTCTTTCTATCAGGCAAGAGAGAGAGAGAGAGAGAGAGAGGACTAAAAAGAGTAAGATTAGAGAAGGGAGAGAGAAAGATGTGTGTATGTGTGTGAGAGAGAAAGGATGACCTCATCATAGACTCGTGCAGCTCAGTCTCGTGCTCGGTTATGTAATCCACCTTATGGCACTTTCAGTGAAAATGCACTTACAGGTAATTAATGTGTGTTACCATGGAGACGAATCTCCCAAACCTGCCCCCCCACCACCCCCCGGCAGTCACGGAGAAGGTGTTTGTCCTTCCAGTACGATGGTCTTTTTCTCTCTCTCTGCTCCAAATGCGTGAAAGAATCGACGTCGTGTCCACTTTTCACAACACATTTCAGTAGCTCGCTGCGTCCTGTACAGCCAGATGAAGAAAACCTGAAAGTCTGAAAGCTCATACACAGTCGTGATGAAGGTTCATACTGTAGCAGGGATCTTCTTCATAAAAGTCCTAAAAAAAAAAAAAAGTATTGATTTACAGATAGAAAGGAAAAATGAGTCAGAACAAAATAGACACTCGCTTATTTTCTGCAGTGATACTCAGGCTTTCTGGGAAGACTTCAGGGAAGTGTCTGGAATTTGTCTATGGGCACGGGGACGTGGGGGTGGACCTACAGCATGTAAAGGTTAAGTGAGAATAAAATGCTATGGATGTTCTGCTACAGGAAAATAATCTACAACTGTGGGATGTGGCGTGACGGAAACTACCCCTCTGTATGACATGGACATGATAAAGTGCACTCACTTACTCGCTCTCTCATTTGCCAACCCGCACGGTCCTACTAGAATCGCGGGAAGGCTGGAGCCTGTCTCAGCCGACGGAGCCGATGGAGGTGGAGTACACCCTGAACAGCTCGCCAGACCATCGCAGGGCCAACACACACACACATATCCATACCTCAGGACAACTGGGAAAAGCCAATCGACCGAATGTGCATGTTTTTGGACTGTGGGAGGAAACCGGAGTACCCAGAAGAAACCCATGCAAGCACCAGGAGAACATACAAACTCCACACAGAAACGCCCAAGCCCGGGAATTGAACACAGGACCTTCTTGCTGCGAGGTGGACGTGCTAACCGCTACGCCACTGTGCCGGCCTGTGATAAAGTGCGGAGTGTGAATAAACGAATAAACACTGACAGGGTAAAGCGGGACCCCTTTGTAAGGAGAATGACTTTATTACTTCCACTAATGACGTGGTGAAAGGAAACCGGAGTACCCGGAGGAAACCCAGACAAGCATGGCAATGTGGTGTAGTGGTCAGCACGCCCTTACAGCAAGAAGGTCCTGGATTCCAGCCCAGTCTCCAGCAAGGGGGTTTCTGTGTGGAGTTTGCATGTTCTTGCTGGGTTTCTTCTGGGTGCTCCAGTTTCCTCCTATAATCCAAAGACATGCACAATAGGCTTATAGGATTTTTTCAATTGCCCCCATATGTGAGTGTACGTGTGAATGGTCGTGTGTGTGTGTGTGTGTGTGTGTGTGTGTGTGTGTGTGTGTGTGTGTGTGTGTGTGTGTGTGTG
>JBCNYH010000004.1:17052499-17074999 GCA_039654325.1 Tandanus tandanus
TAATAAGAATATTTCATTCATTCAGATCTAGGATGTGTTATTTTAGTGTTCCCTTTATTTTTTTGAGCAGTGTATATCATTTGTAGGGGTTCTCTTAACGGTTAGGGCCGCACTAAAATTTAAACAGCATGCCCTACCAGTGTTTTAATTACTTAACAGTTTCTCACAATATAATATTAACAAATTACAGTTACAATTTATAGCAATTAATCATTTAAATACATTTTAAAATTATTTCACTTAAAGTGAATCAGAAGCCAAATGGCTATTGAGTCTTTTACTACACTTATCAGACCTGGTGCTATAATTTCATCCAGATTCCCAAGACAATAACTCTGAGCATAGATTAACCATATTTCAACGATTTTAAAGCATCTATGTGAATAATGTGTGCTGAATACTGTGGTAAACTGTATCATCATCAAATAATCAAAGCATTAGTGTTAAACCCCGGATATGATAACGTGTAAACATACAACATAAAACCCTTTCAGCAAGTCCTTATTGTAGATAATTCTTTAATGAGAGTGCTGTGTGGCGTGTAAGCAGGACACTGGTGTTATATAAACTGTTTTAAATGTGGTGCACTTACACGTTCGCACAGATTCAGCAACCGAATCTTTATCCAGCGAGACATCTGTCTGGGTTTCTCGGATCTACACACACACACACACACAAACATACCAGTACTTTAACCCCTTAATCTCTTGTCTTATTAAAGTAAAGTTAATGCATATTATTCAGTAATGTTGTGTAAAACTGAACACACACACGCACACAGCCTGGAATCAAATACATATCGATCAGGACCTGTCTTTTACTACATCAGCATTAAAACAGATTAATCAACTGAAGTTTTTCTGTGTGGATTTTCATTTTCCATTCAGAGACCGCTATACACTAAGAAGGATTTCCAAAATCCTGTGACTTTACCTGGATCTGCTTTTTAAGATCCTCGGCTCTACTCATCAAACTCTTGATCTGGAAGATAAAGCGGAATAAAATGATGATGATGCACTGTCATAAAATCAGAAACGCTTCAATAACATTATGCCACACGGGTAGCATTCTATTATCCAATAATATCACGTTATACACAAGCTCTTTAAAACTAGTGGGGCCAGTGGTGTAGTTAGTGGATAGGGTACTGGGCTCTTGATCGAGAGGTCGTGGGTTCGAATCCCCTTTAGACTCCCACCGTGCTAAGACCCCACAGGCAAGGTCTTAACCACAAGTGTGCCTCTGTCCACCCAGCAGTATAAATGGATAGCAGTAAAGGATACTGGGAAGGTAACCTGTGACGGACGAGTGTTCCCTCCAGGAGGAGTTTAACTCCTAGTCGCTTCAGAGTCCAAGAATTTCATTGCCGGTAGTGATGTTTCATTGTTACCTGTATATGACAAATAAACTTGAAACTTCATGCTACGGAAACTGGGGATAACGATGAGCCACTCGGCTTGAGTGTAAAAAGCCCAATAGATTACCTTACTCTTTAAATCTAGAAGCAGTGTGTAAAGCTCTGCAGGTGGAATGACCCAGGGTAGTAACACCCCTCTCTGTGACATATCACACAGTAGCCTTGTCCTTGTAAAATGAGTGATTTTTACGTGTGGCTCAGCGGACCGAAGTTGTTAAAAGCAGAATATGGTCAGTTTTGTACACGTCACAAACAACCCACACTCAGAGCAGTGGGCAGCCACACTGCGGCGCCCGGAGAGCAGTTAGGGGTTAGGTACACCTTGCTCAATGGCATTTCAGCCATGAAAGTGGAGGAAGGAGAGGTGCTGCTCACTCCCCCACCGCCAAACATTTTTCCTGCCAGTTTCAGGGAACAAACCAGTGAGCGTTCGGTACCAAACCCACTACTCTAATTATTAGGCCACGGCTGCCCCAATCAGACAAATTATTAACTGTGTGGATCTTTTATTTTTTTTTAGGTTGCTGATTTTTATTTTTAAAAAATACTATTTTTTGACGACCTGGTGGTTTGTGAGGATGTTTAACAGGATTACTGTGAGAACATTTAGTCCTTTTTGGTGTACAGAGGAGAAAGAGAGAGAGAGAGAGAGAGAGAGCTGCTTTCGGTTAGCATAGCCACATCTGAATTTATTTAAGGTCTCATAAAGCTTCAGATGGGAACACTCTGAAAACCACACTTTCTTTCATCATCGTTCTTTCTCTTTCCTCCTCCTATTCTTTCTCAGCTCTGAGCTTCTGTGTCGAACAGAAACATGTTTGTGTTGTATTTTGCACTCTTTAAAACCTAGACACAATCAAACTAATGAAACTTTTGTTGCCTCCTGGCTCCGATCTCATAACAAATGAAGTGAAGGTAATAACTAATGTGGTTCCTACAAACGAAAGGTGGAATTATAACATCTAAACACATGCTAATGTTCTGCATCAGCTGCATGGCATCTCTGACTCACACTAATTTGGCCTGTGGCGCTTCAGGACTTCATATATTAACACGCTAGACGGCCATTTTAATAGGAACACCTGGAATGGTGCACATTTATGCATTTAATCCATTAGCCAATCAGGTGGCAGCAGTGCAGTGTGTGAAATCATTCAGATGCGATCTCGGTGACTTTGATCAGCCAGATGGGTTGTTTTGAGGATTTCAGAAATTACACACAACAGTCTGTAGAGTTTTTCCATCCCTCAGCTGTGCAGGTTTGGCGAGCTGGTGTCCACTATAACACAGATTCCTTTTCCTGTGCTATATGAGATGCTTTTCTGCTCAACACGGTCGTACAGAGTGGTTATTTTGGAGAGCATAGCCTTCCTGTCAGCTCAAGCCTGTCTGTGCATTCTCCTCTGACCTCTCTCCTCTACAAGTCGTTTCCGTCATCAGAACCGCCTCTCACTGATCATTTTTTCCTCTGAACACATTCTGTGTAACCTCTGGAGATTGTTGTGTGAAAATACCACATCTGTAATTTCTAAAATTCTTAAACCAGCTCATTCAATTGCCCCGAGATCTCATCCCCACCCCCATTCTGATGTTTGATATGCACATTAACTAAAGCTCTTGACCTGTATCCTACATGATGTTGTGCATTGTGCTGCTGCCACATGATTGGCTGATTAGATATCTGCATGAGTCGGCATGTGTACCGTGTTATTAAAATGACTAGTGAGTGTCTTAAAACATGCTGAATGATAGGTATAGTGTAGATAGAACCATACAGAGCATTTCGACTCACCTCGTTATGGAGCAGCTCCCTCCTGCGGCCCTGAGGCTCGGCTGCGTATACAGAGAAAGAGAGAATCATCCCAATTTATTTTCAGGTACTGGTTTCCAGGTAAACTCTCCATTTATTTCAAGGCTTCAGAGATTTTCCTTTTCAAACAAGGCTCAATATTTAACAACAGATGGCCACAAACCTCTGCCAAGCTAAAAAAAAAAAAAAAAAAAAAAAAAAAAATACACAGCACCCCCTGCTGGGCCTGCTGTAATACCACAAACATCCTTTCTCAAGGTTAAAGAACCGTTTTAAAAATTCCTGGATTCAGAATTTGGTGCGGATCATTTCCAAAATGTAATGAAGTGTTTCTTGGGCTGTACTCAACTGTTCCAAAAATTTATCACAATCCATTAACTTTTTACGTAAAAAACAGACAGACAAACAAGCAGACAAACCAATGCCGACAAAAACATACCTCCATCCTTGGTGGAGGTAATGAGCACAAAGGACTTAAGAGGGATCCACACAGGAAGCGATGAGCGACAAGCGAATCGAGTGATAAGCGAATTGCTTTGCAAATCAATTAGAGGTGCTCATGGCCAGCTCTGGTTGCCTAGGTAACCCTCTCGCATGTGTCCTTCTTCCAAATGTTTCTAAGTGGAAATCCTGGGTTCGACTCTCAGGCAGTGGTTAAGGCTCTGGCTTACTGATCCAATGGTCAGGGGTTCAAGCAAGGCCCTTAACTCTCAAGTGCTCAGCTGTATAAAAAATGTAAGTTGCTCTGGATAGGGGCGTCTGCCAAATGCCATAAATGTAAATGTTTCTGTGTGGAGTTTTCATGTTTTTCATGTGCTTGCGCTGGTTTCCCCCAGGTACTCCAGTTTCCTTTCACAGTCCAAAGACATGCACATTAGGCTGATTGGCTGTTTCAAATTGACCCTAGGTGTGAGTGTGAAAGGTTGTGAATGTGTTGCCCTGCCATGGTCTAGTCGAGCTGTTCAGGATGTACCCCACCTTCGCCCAGTGTTGGCTGAGATAGGCTCCAGCCTCCCAGAGACACTAGTGGGATTAAGAGGTTTGGCAAATGAGTGATGGGTGAGTGATATTATCATAATAAATAGTTTATTATTATTGCACAGCAAGTATAGAAAGGAGACTCTTGTGTCTCATGAACTGGGAAGAGTTAAACGTATATAAATATATACTCACGGGAAATGCAGGTCATTTCCAAAACATGGACCCAAGTATCGCGTTTCATTTTATAAAAATGTTTTGGGGAATTTCACGTCGCTTGAGAAAGTTTCATCTATCATTACTCATTTCGCT
This sequence comes from Tandanus tandanus, assembly GCA_039654325.1. Taxonomy (NCBI): domain Eukaryota; kingdom Metazoa; phylum Chordata; class Actinopteri; order Siluriformes; family Plotosidae; genus Tandanus; species Tandanus tandanus. The sequence goes on from JBCNYH010000004.1 coordinate 17,057,017, forward strand.
GGCGTTCACTGACTTTATATGGTGGTTTGTCACTCATCGCTTCCTGTGTGCGCGCCACTTAACAAGGTTAATAAAGAGAGCAAGAACCAACGAATCAATAAGTTTTAACAATTAAAAATGTATTTTTTAACCAACAAATAGGACTTATTCCCATTAATTACATTTTTATAAACTAATTTGAAGGACCTCTGATGCTTCAAGCACCTCGTGAACACATTTTCAGAGCCCTTTTGATGAAAGTTCCCGTCCTTCATGATGAATCGTTTGATGAGTCATTTGATTCGCTCAAGCACAATTCATTCCAAGTCTGCACTGTATAAAGTATTATATATATCTGATGAATATGACAGCGTTGGAAATCAAATCTAATTAGACTTCCAACTACGTCACTAGCATCTTAATAAACTACAACTTATTATTCCTTTCAAGCTTTTATTTTCCTCTTAATTAATAACAGCGTTAACAAGGTTTGGGATCCAGCATGGTCTTATTTAAAAGCCACAGTGCTAAATGATCCCCACGTTACTGCCAACATTTTTGCTTGAATTATTCCTTTGCTCATGCTGTAATTCTGTGGGTTTGGGTGGTCTCACGGTGCCTTGCAGCTCATTTTGTGCTCTGGGCCGTTGGCTGAAGCTCAGCGTACACTCAGAGATAACAGTTTTCATTTGTTTCCAGTATTTAATAACAGTGTGAGTGGAGGAGAGTGGAGCTGAATGGGATCCAGATGGCAGAGCAGCAGTACCACACACGCTGCCCTGGCACCGGCACCGGCGCGGCCTCGCTCCTTCCATACCACTCTCACACACATCTGCTTTTCAACTTTCTCTCTAATGCTCATTCCTTTTTTCCACATTCCCTTTCTCAATCTTTCTCTTTAACCTCAGTTCAGTTTCGTACTGATTTCTCCACTCTTCGTCTATCCCCCTCTACCCTGCTCCTCGTCTCACTCTCTCTCTACGTCTCTCCTTCATTCTTTGCTTCCTGTTTTCATCTCTTTCCTCCTTCTCTATCCGTCTTTTTACTTTTAGGACCGACTCCAGCATGAGGTCATCAGCCAGAGTCGACGCTATAATAACAGCCTGGCTGCACACACTAAGACAGGAAATTAATCAATCTTCCTGACAATGTGTTCTTTCAAAGCTTAAAGTGGAGGTTATGTTGCTTGCTCAGGGGGTAACTGACCAATACCATGCTCTGCTTGATGTACTGGGGTTTTCAGTCACTGCTTAGTGAACACCAATAGCCATATTTTACTCAATTCACATATTGTAAAGGATAAATCATAGCAATAGTGTATTTGGCTCGGTCTGTGTGGTTGAGCTGATCAGCAGTTGACGGCAGACCCGTTCAGATAACCAGTCAGCTTAGAGGTGATGCGCTTCATCTGTAGATTTGACGGTAACACCATGAATGTGAGTCCTTTAGTAGAACAATACAAAAATATATTAGGTTAGGCTAGCATATCCTTGCCAAACCATCCATAATATCGTCTAGTGGTCCGCAACTAGAGCAGCACTAATACAGTCGAAGATACCTCTGGCATGCTGCACTGGATAATGTAGCACATAAGTCCTAAATGCATGCCGGATTTAATTACCCATGTGCTTGTCTTACAATATGTGCAATAGTTTAAAAAAAAAAAAAAAAAAAAAAAAACTCTCTTGTTTTAAGGATTTATGAAGTTTATGAAGGAAGATTTATCAAGGTCAAAGGTAATCATCTCATTTGAAAGTCCATATATGGTTTCCTGTCAGTGCTCCATAGTAACAGGATGCCTATTAGCTCTCGTTTCAAAATTATAAATGCAATCTACAAAATTTAATGACCTTGCTTTGACCTTCACCTTTGACCCAGACATTTAAAAATCTAATAATTTCTGGGACTTGGGTAGGGTAGTGTCTCCATAAAATCTGGTAAAAATCCGAGCGTGGGTGTGGTCAGGATTTTGTTCACAAACAAACTGACAAACGGACTGCTGACGATTACAATAACTCAAATCGGGCGGAGGTAATAAATCTGATAAATCTAAAATATAAATGCCCTCACTAGATAGCGTCATGATTTCTTACCATTATCTATAGAATCTATAGATAATTTATCAAGAAAGAGAGAACGTTGTGTGCGTGTTCAGAAACAGTGACATTCACTAGATGGCATGTTGGAGCCAAAACATCCTCCAAGTCGGGAACTGAAAAATGTTTAGAGATTTCATGCACTACGATGTTAAACAAACTGACAAGTTCTGTTTCTGCTTAAAAAGTTTCCATTGTCATCATGACTCTTGTTAGGGTCTCAGATCAAAAACTCCGACCTTACGTTCAAAAGTATTTCCTAATCTAAAAAAATCCTAAAGCCCATCGACATAAAAGGAAAACCGGGCTTGATAATGGTGTACAATAGTAGGCGAATAGTGGCGACAGAGTCACATGGCCCTATACTGCCTCCACTATTTAAGTAGGTACTACACCGTCAAGACGTCTAGCACTCAAATCGAAGTACGTGCACAGGTGACGCTCCAATTTATATACAGCATTGGTTATTAGCGTAGCACAGGATTATAGTAAACAAACATGCATTGAATCCATTTCGTCCTGCGATGGCCTGGCAAGCTGTCCAGGGTGTACCCCGCCCTCGTCCAGAGTCTGCTGAGATGGGCACCTGCCTCTCCGCGACCCTAATCAGGATTAAGCGGTTCAGAAAATGAATGAATTTAAGAATCTTCGGTCAGCTTTGACTCCCTGATCTCCAGAGTAACATCTTGTGGTAGCTGCTCGACTCTCATATCTTTGTTTTTCAGATAGCATGTTCAGTAACCATGCATGGGCGGGGCTCAAGATTAGTCAGTTCTCGACTGAACATCATTATGTGTTCCAGAAAGTTCTGGAGCACATTCAGAAAGAATGTGTTCCTACCAGCCAGAGCCAGCAGCATCTCTCCCAAACTCTGCTGATACATATCCAGCGTCTCATAATCCTCCATCCCACCAGCCTCCTGTATGATACAGCAGGTTAGAAGTACAGAACCCACACAACAAATTTATATGATTTATAATTATATATATATTTTAAAAAAAACAGATCGTCACCTTCGCTACAGCAGCAGCAGCTAATTCCAGGGCAGCGAGTAAGCGTGGCTGATCCCGTGACATTTCTGACGAGAAGAATGAAGACAATCAGACCCACGTCCCTTCAAAAGGTCAGCAAGGAGGCCATTTCTTATTCCCTCCAGGAGAGTTGCCATAATAACGGAGAATCACTGCTCAGATTTTCCACATCAGCTTCAATTCAGTTTAAAAGCTGCTCACTGATTCCAGACGTTTGTGTTTACTGGGAGGTCAGTGTGTGTGTGTGTGCTTTTTACTGGGCAGATGAAATATTATTTACCTCTTAATATATCCCGGGCTGACTGGGCTTTCTCAAAGCTGATTTTGTTGTCTGAAGACACCAGAGCTTTGAGTTCTTCAGCTCGAGAAACATACTGGTTGACCTGTAAGAAATTTCAAATGATCACATCCATTATGATGTTTAATCAACAGACTGAATGAATGAATAAAATGAACGAATGTATAAAAATAAATAAACCCAGAATGGATACTTAACTCGAACTAATCAATTTGGTCACCTGCCAATTCCCATTCTCCACTCAGCTCTCCTGTCACATAACAGAAACCTACTGGAAGGGATGAAGGCCTACACGTGCTTCCTACAAGACGGATCGAAACATGAACCCACCCTAATGCAAATGCAAGTGCAAGTACACTGCTGCTCATGCTGCATCCCAGGGCAGCGTTATACAGGGTGACGAAAGCGCTATCCGTCCTCTTCCACATACAAGAACATATGATTGGCTAGTGTTGCTGTGACTGACAGAGGAGATTCAATATAACCCTCCCACCCATGGATGAGTGGTCTATCAATAGGCAAAAATTGGACTCACTGTTAACAAATAACATTGTTGTCATTTACCCTGTATTCAGTGTTGGATCTACTAAGTATGGAATGTTAGCGGAAACTGTCGTGGCGGACACAGGTCAATTCACCAAGAGACGTGGATTCAAAATTGAGAGCAGTTTAATTCATTCAAAGTAGACAAAACAGCAAATTGTTTAGCATTTCAAAAAGTTTAGGAACAAGTTATTCAGTCAAAGTGAAAATAATAGCAGTTCACCGCAGCAGGTGTGATCTCCAAATGAGAATTCGAAGACACCCAAATCCACTCAAGCCTGGGTATATATACCATTGGTTTCTAGTGTTAGCGTTCGCCACCATTATTTCTCGGCTCAGGAGAAGACAGCAGCCCAGCAGATATTGTTTACACCAGGTGGTGTTGACATTACGTGGTAGGCCTTGGGCAGACTTTGGGCAGATCTTAGTTTTTTTTTTTTAATGCATAATTCATCATTTAACAGTTCAACTACAATTTAATACAAATCATCATTATTTAACAATTCAACTACAATTCAATACACTTTCACCAATCATAATTAATTTAATACAAATCATCATTACACCCCGAGTTCCTCCACTATTAAACAAACGTCATCATGATTTACTCACCTTTTGTCTCAGAGTCTCTTTCCTCTGCCTGTCGGTTTCATCTAAAGAAAGACAGATAAACCTCAATCAGCTAAATCAGGACTGAAATCAACCTGATTAGAGCTGCAGTGTTTCAGCAGTTTCCTCATTCACACACACACACACACACACACACACACACACACACACACACACACACACACACACACACAAAAAGATGAAAAAGACGTGTGGGGTTCATACATCTACCATATTTTTAGTATTGTATGGATGTAATTAAAAGTGTAGATGTGCTTTAAATCTTGGCACTTTTTCCCTTCAAGCTGAAATGATTCAAGGGCGGCATGATGACGTAGTAGTTAGCATGTCCGCCTCACAGTAAGAAGGTCCTGGGTTCGAGTCCCGGCCAGGCCGTTTCTATGTGAAGTTTGCTTGCGTGGGTTTCCTCCCACAGTCCAAACACATGCACATTGGGCTAACTGGCTGTTCCGAATTGCCCCTAGGTGGGAGTGTAAATAGTTGCATGTGTACCACTCTTCAGGGTGTACCCCGCCTTCTCCCAGCGTCGGCTAAGATAGGCTGTAGCCTCGTCAAGACCCTCATGAATGAAATGATTCACATCCAGTTATTAGTTGACCCGGATGTTTTAAGCCTACTAAAAGCGCCCTCGAAGGAATTTTCAACTGAGGAAATGAGATCAGAATGGGAGGAAGTAAAAGGCGTTATCAGTGTTATCAGTGGAATCTGCCTGACAGGGCACAAATATTCACCCCTTTAAAAACAATCCTACACTTCACACTGGGTAAATAACTGACTTAAGCAAATCCTCGTCTCACTTTTTGTCTTCAGTTTTCTTTTGAAGTTTATTAATTAAATTAAATTGGGAAAGCAAGAATTTTTCTTCATTCAACTGGGAGTACATGTCGTTTAGTGGTTAGCACGTCCGCCTCACAGCAAGAAGGTCCCGGGTTCGATTCCCGGGCTCGGGGCGTTTTGGTGTGGAGTTTGCATGTTCTTCCCTAGCTTGCGTGGGTTTCCTCCGGGTACACCGGTTTCCTCCCACAGTCCAAAAACATGCACAGTAGGCTGATTGGCTGTTCCAAATCACCCCTAGGTGTGACAGTGAGTGTGAATGGTTGTGTGTGTGTTGGCCCTGCGATGGTCTGGCGAGCTGTTCAGGGTATACCGCACCTTGCCCAGAGTCGGCTGAGATGGGTGCCAGCCTCCCCATGACCCTAATTAGGATTAAGCACCTTAGAAAATGATGAATAAATGAATGAATACGGATTATAACTGAGCATATGCGTAAATAAATTGGAGATAATTAAAACATCTGCAAACATTTTTTTTCAGCCGTCACGTTGTTGTCCTTTACCATCAGCATGCTGTGCAGTAGCAGTACATCATAAATAACATTGTTGTTTTTTTTTTTTTTAAATCTACTCTATTTGTCCCCAGTTACATAGTAATCACTAATGCACATCTGGGACTTTCAATAGCCTCCTCTGGAATGAAACTGAAATTTAGAAAAACATCAAAGGAGAAATATTTCTTATTTTCTAATATGGAACAACGTTTTATCTTCCCTCATTTGCTCGTCATCACACTAAGTTAGTTCCAGGCTTGTGGATTACTATCAGGAAGGCTTTCCATTAGAAGTATGTGGGGTGTGTGTTTGTGTGTGTGTGTGTGTGAGAGAGAGAGAGAGAAACAGTGTGTTTGTGTGTGTGTGTGTGTGTATTACAGTGAATAGCGGGCACGAAGTGCTCCAGTGCCCTGCAGTAGAGGGACAGAGCAGCAGCCTGCTCCCCCTCCTGATCCTTCTGTACCGCCCGCAGGACCAGCTCCTTCTGAAAGAGGCACAGAAGAAGAGAAAACTAACGGTGTGTTTACCACGCTGGCACCACTCGCATCCGACAAACGCTCGGGCAGACGCGTATGGACTTAATTACAGTGCTCTTATTTACACTGAGCTGCAAACACATAAGCAAACAAGACAAACACAGATCGTAAAAAGGCCATGATCCGCCGCCAGAGTTTGTCAAGGCTCTCCAAGATCCAAGTGGAGCAGCCGCTGTTTCAAACAAACCCGTGAGATCGCGTAAATGACTTACAGCGGACTAGAAGGACTGTTAGTGGAGGAGATGCACTAAAAACACACAAACACACCCTGTCTTTGAGACACACACACACACACACATGCCTAGTAGTGTTTCTTAAACATTACTTACATTTTCCCATGCATATATACACATATATATAACATGTTAGCTTTTTATTATATTGTAATTTTATTCTATAGGTGGCACGGTGTCGCAGTGGTTAGCATGCCCACCTCACAGCAAGAAGGTCCAGGGTTCGATTCCCAGGCTCGGGCGTCTCTGTGTGGAGTTTGCATGTTCTTCCTGTGCTTGCGTGGGTTTCTTCCGGGTACTCCGGTTTCCTCCCACAGTCCAAAGACATGCACATTATGCTATCTGGTGGTTCCAAATTGACCCTTGGTGTGAGAGTGAGTGTGAACGGTTGTATGTTGCCCTGCAATGGTCTGGTCCGGTTGAGATAGGCTCCAGCCTCACCACAATCCTAGTAGTGGGAGAGGGTGTTTTATTCTGTACTTAAAAAAAGAACACACAGGACCACGACTACCACCATTATTTATTAAAGAATGCTTTTTTTATCCTTTATATGTTGTGGAATGTCCAAATCATGCATTACATTTCAAATTAAATATATTTTTTTAATTGCTGTAGACGTGATGTTAGATATTGAGTGAAAGTAGACGATTTCGAACAGGAAGGCTGTTTAAGGAGCTTTGTTTTGTGGCTGGATCTTAAATGAGGTTCTCTAAGACATACTGTACACTATATAGGTCCTCTAAATAGTAAGCACAGAGAGTGAAGCTGTTGCGGATTTAGTGTAAGTGTGTGAAGTTGAGGGACTGACATTAAAATTTGTTCCTGCTGAAAGAAAATCAAGCTAAATTTTAAGCTACGAAAACGTTAGTTGCTTGGAAACTATGAAATGTTAACATTTACTATAAAGTTCGAAAATTGCATGTCATGGCATTCATCGCTTAAAACCAGCTAAATTGTTGAATTCATGACTCTGATTGGTCAGAGGGCGTCGTTGTGCTGCTTGAAATGGACGACTAAAATCATAATAATCTGTATCAGTATGTACTACAAGGGAATGGTGAGATCTAATTGGTCCACAATCTGGGGATTAAAAATCACTATTCTGAGTGGATAATGCTTCAATCAAAACTATGTACACTCACAGTTTGTCACGGTCACCTGAAGCAGCCATCATCGTTATCACTTTATATACTATAAAAATAAATCGTTTTAGTTTGTTTTTCTTGCGTTTCCTTATATTATAGACTAAATCTTTAAATGGGTATGAGACACCTTTATGAAGCGTGGTTTGCTTTCGTTTCCGTATAGTATCTACTAAACTCTAAATGATTAGGCTATAAACAGACTCCGTTAGCTACACAGCGTTTACTCAGAGCGCGTAGACCTCACCTGACCTGCCTCTGTCATGGTTAAAACGTGTAAAAATTTATCTGAAAAAAAAATAAAAATAAACAAATCTAGTTTTAGTTTGCTTTTCTTCATGTTTCCACAAAGTATATACTTGAACTCTGAAAAGGGACTGAACAGACGCCGTTATACAGCTCTTCACCTGCTCACGCATGCGCACCACGTTCACCTGCATCATGATTTTTTTTTAAAAGTAAGAAATTAACCTAAAAAAATCGTTGTATAGTGGTACAGTGTGTTTTTGCTTATGTTCCCATGTCGTATGTACTAAAACAGTGACGTGCCCCAGGCTTGGTGGAATTGAATAGTAATATTTAGAACATAAAATATTGACACAATTGAAAAATCCTTCCTCTATTACACATGTGCGCACGCACGCACGCACGCACACACACACACACACACACACACACACACACTCACCGCCTTGTCTAGACTCTCAGCACTGGGCATGTGTTCCAGGTCCACAAATGGGTGTAAAAAGAACTCGTCGAATGAGATGCGTGAGTCTGGATCTCTCTCCAGCAGCCTGAGTAACAAATCCCGACAGTCCCGGGATACTCTGGCACCGGCAGGCAGCTGAATACCACCCACCCACACACACACACACACACACACACACACACACACACACACTTGAATAGCCATCTATCTTTTTTTAAAATTAGTAATTCAACAATGTGCATCATCTCAGCGATGCACGCTACAATAAATACGCGACAGTGAACAATCCAGAAGTACAATCCAGTGGGTCCAGCATCTGTTCTGCTTCACTACAGAGCTTAATGTTTCAATATTCTAGATTTCAACTACTAAAACAGGCTCCATGCCTTTCTCTGGGTTCAATTAAAGCGTGCACGGCACATCACTGGACCTCACATCTGATGTTTAATTCTTCTCAAACTTCATGCAGAGCAGTGAAGATCTTTTAATCTCACCTCGATGGGTTTATCACTGCGGATTTTCTCCTCCAGTTCAGCGTAAGAGCGAGAAGCAAACGGTGCACGCCCGAATAACGCCTCTGAGGTACAACACACACAAAGGTTAATGAGTAAGACGTAATCTAGTCAGATTGCATGTTTATTCTCTCTCACACACTGAAACTTGGCACTAAGACACTTACCACAGCAATACTACTCAACCCTCAGTTCTGATTGGTCACAAGGAGTTTTTTTGTTCGTAGTCTTATTACCTCAGGAGATAAAAGAAAGGACGCTGCTGATGGAGTGACTGTTTAGATTAAGAGCTGTTATGATTTCAGAGACCCTGCCATGGTCTGGTGAGCCGTCCAGGGTGTACCCCGCCCTCATCCAGAGTCGGCTGAGATGGGCGCCAGCCTCCCCACGACCCTAATTAGGATTAAGCGGCTTAGAAAATGAATGAATGAAAGAATGACTTCAGAGATAACAGGATCTAACGTGTTTCATGGACGTTTCACAACATTAAAGTGGACCTTTATCCCCAGCTCTGAGCGTAGCTCCGCCCACTGCCATTCTAAAAAAATGCTAAAATGTGAGCACAAGCCTAAGAGGGGGCTGAGGTAGAGTGTGCAGAGTGGGTATATTAGAAAAGGAGGACAGGGTCCCGAGTGTGGGACTATCAACCTGGTGACAGCCGATTTGAATCCAGGTTGATGCCGCAGACATCACCATTACCATGGGAGCTAATTGGGCGAGCTCATGGTCATGGTCGAGGGATGGTATACACTCACTTCCCTGTCACTCGCACAGCGATCACTGTGAGCTCATTCGCACAAGGGGGCAGATAGATATTTATCTCCGAGAATATTAGGCTGCCCCTAATATGTATAGCAGCATCATGTGGCATGGAGGGGGGCATGTGCATGCTTACGCCCCCCTGGCTAGTGGTGGTCGTACAATAGGGAACGCAATACCTGACGGGTGGGAATTGGATACAGGGCAGTGGTGGCTCGGTGGTTAAAGCTTTGGATTACTAATCCGAAGGTTGACGGGTCAAGCCCCAGTACCATCAAGCTGGTACCCAGTACCACTTTAATGTTGTTGGATCCTTGAGCAAGACCCTTAACCCCCAGTTGTATATAAAAAAATTATGAATGTAAGTCACTCTGGATAGGGGTGTCTGCCAAATGCCGTAAATGGAAATGGAAATGGATACGACTGGATTAGGACAGAAGGGAAAAAAGCTCTTACTCAAGGGCGGGGCTTGGGGAGGTGGGGAGGACCACCCACTTCTGATAAGAGGGTGTTAACATTATTGTTGTTATGGGTTTTTTTTTTTATGTATCTATATGAATAATTAATATAAATATTCAATGAAATAGAGAAGTACCAAACAGCTGACAGCATTTCAGGAGGAATTTAACCAGCAAATGGTGTTTTGGGTCATTTACATCCCATAAAACATTAATTTTTATTAAAAATATATAATTATGTCAAGTAACTGAGTAAATATTAACACCAGCATTACTGTTTCATTACAGTTCCATGTTCTGTTTAGTTTACAGCAATGTTTAACTTCTATAAATGTAACTATAAATGGATTCCTAAAATATTTCAAAGTGCTTTATTTAGATAGATTATTTAACTCATCACGTGCTCTAATTTGCTAAACCGCTAAATCCTATAAAGGATGCAGGGAGGCTGGAGCCTATATCAGCCAACACTGGGCAAAGGTGGGGTGCACGCAGCTCGCCAGACCACCGCATTGCCAGCACACACACAAACATTCACACTCACACTTAGAGCCAATTTGAAACAGCCAATTAGCCTACTGTGCATGTGTTTGGACTGTGGGAGGAAACCGGAGTACTCGGAGGTAACACATGCAAACACGGGGAGAACATGCAACCTCCACACAGAAACGCCCCCGCCAAGCCCAGGACATACTTGCTGTGAGGTGGACGTGCTAACCAGTACGCCACCATGCCGCCGATTTATTTATTTATTAGCTGTTATAATTTCACAACATGCTGTTTTTGGAAAAGAATTAACACTACCATATTTTATATGATCTGCAACACAAGTAATAGATTATATTTAAAAAGTATATAAAAAAAATACAGTATATGAGAAATGGAGACGTTTTCCATAAAAACAATCTTCAGCAGCATTTTTTCTGGATTTTTCCTGTTCCGCATCAGTCTGTATTGTTGATTTTGCTTTCTGTTGATTGTTCTCATAATTCTTTTCTAATTACAGGAAGGTTTGCTGTAGTCTTGCTATCCAGATTTTTAAAAAATGCTCAAGGCTCTCTCACCATAGAGGATGACCCCTACAGACCAGAGGTCAACTCTGGCGTCGTACTGCCGCCGGCACACGATCTCCGGAGCCATGTAGAGAGGAGAACCCCTGAGAGCGCTCTGCTCATCCCACGGAGACATGTACTGAGCGAAGCCGAAATCTAAATACACAATGAGAGATGAGGGGTAGAGATACTGGGACAGTGAAAGAGAAAGTGATAAGCACGGACAAGCTTCGTCATGGTTGTTACTTGGAGATTTGCTGATAGACCTTCTGATAAACCATCATTTCACGTTAGAAATTCTAGGCTAATGTTATCCTGTGGGCACTGCTCGGGGGGGAGTTATAGTTTTGTGATTGGTAGCGCATGATTCAGGTCACATGAATTCCAGAAAGTTATGTGTGATCAGACAAATCTTTCATGACTCACAGTCTGAACACATACAGGGTGGAGAAGCTGTTTTATTACTTACATGCTGCGCTCACAGTAAAAAAACACAGTAATCACACAGTAAACATGCAGTAAACACACAATATAGAGATTTTTATTCTATCCATACCCACTGGATATGAGCAATCATGTGTTCTGATTGGCTAATGTACTACTCATATACCACTACGAACTACGTCACTACAGGAAAAAAAATGGAAGCGGTCACAACTTGTGCCAGTCTAGACTCTAGACTAATTTTACAAAAACAACTGCATTTAAAATCAAAATATTTTTTTTAAATTGTGGTAGGTCTTTTTTATTTTATTTACACTTCACCCTCGATTTCCCGGATTACTGGGGGGATAGGCTGTCCGTGAACCTCAAAAGTCCGGCAATCGCTAATGTCTGGGGTCCCTACCCTTTCCCAGACATTTATCATAATAGGTCCAGCAATCGCCATTATTCAGCAGCAGTCCCGGACTTTTACACACTTATCCGACACTCAGTACACAATATTGTGTTTCCACAAACTTAAGGAGCGAATCAGCACATTCTTTTATCACATTCATCATCGGACATTATTTCGTGCCCCTCTGCTGCTTCATTTTCGTCCATCCACTCGGACGGGAACGGGCCAGACAGGAGGGAAGTTGGAAAATCATGACCGACCCGGACTTCCATCATCGATCCTGCAATACCAAATAATGTCCGGCACCGGATTTTGAACGGGAAATCCGAAATCCGGGAAATAGGGGTACGGGAAATGGAGGGTGAAGTGTATATTTTGTTTTTAACACTAAAATATTTCCTCTGACTTTATTGGCCTGCTACGTGGAACAGGCCTCCCGTCACCTGAGGCTGGTGACCGAGGAAGACAGAACCGTCACCAGTCTGTTAAACCCGGAAGTGCAACTATCAGGCGAGGGACCCTACTACTTTAACTGCTTAGGGTTTGAATGATAATGGTAGCCAGGTGGCTCTTTTGTTCATTCTAGTCTTATTCCAAAAAAATTTTTTTGAATAAAAGTATTTGATGGTAAGAATTTTTTAAAAATATTTTTAAACCAAGTGCAACTTTATCAACCTGCTGTGAGGAACAATCACCTGATGCTGGTGACTCAACACTAACCAGCTCTTCCAGTAAGTATTTAATTTGTAGAACAGATTTATTTTTTAATTGATTAAAATAATAAAAATGTTCTCATATGTGTTCAGTGAGTATGGAGAAATGAAAACACTTATTCCACTCCATCTCATTGGATATGACTGATAGTCGGCTCAGTGCCTCGCGCCTCGCTTGCTATCACTTCATACACCAATGAGCGGTTATAGAATAACTGTTCAATACATCAATCTTTCAGGCTAATGTGCTTTTTTTGGTGGGTAAATGGTTTACTAGGTGTATTTCTGCTATGATTAAACCTAACCATAGAATTAACTATACACACTCTGACTAGTACTACAAGCAATTACTAGTCCCTCTTTAGACTCATTCATTCTAAGCCGCTTAATCACAATTAGGGTCGCGGGGAGGCTGGCGCCCATGTCAGCCGACTCCTGGCGAGGACGGGGTACACCCTGAACAGCTCGCCAGACCATTGAAGGGCCAACACACATACAGCCATTCACACTCACAGTCCTAGGGGCAATTTGGAAGAGATGTTCTTCTCATGAAGGAGCCGCCAATCAGCCTACTGTGCATGTTTTTGGACTGTAGGAGAAAACTGGAGTGCCCGAAGGAAACCCATGCAAGCACGGGAAGAACATGCAAATTCCACACAGAAACGCCCCGAGCGGGTCCTTCTTGCTGTGAGGCGAACGTGCTAACCACTGCGCCCCCCTTTAGATGTCTTTCCAAATATGGAAACCTGCTATATAACATTTTATACCTAATTTCTACTGAGACAATCTTGATTCACAACTGAATCAAATTCACAGCTTGTGAACAGAAGTGAATCAAATTGGGGCAAGTGTGCCATATTAATTAAGTATTCTTAAATAATTTAAACTACAGTAACTGTAGCGATTATTCATGCAGCTGTTTATATTTTTGGACATGGAAACAATTATTAACCAGCAATTAATTAGGAAATGTCACAAATAAATAAATACAGAACTGTAAGAAAAACAGGTAACTCCTTACACCAAAACATCCTGGCATTATTTCCTGATTAAAAATCATAATTCCTTCAAATTCCAGTGATCCCTAATATAAATTACATAAATTCTTCCTCGGAATATGAAAAGGACTTCGGAAGTAATTACAGATCAGTCCAGAGATCAATGTGCTCTGAATCTCACTCAGTGTTTATAATCTCATGCTCTGTGTACCTGCTAGCTTCAGCAAGTTGCCACTCAGCAGGATGTTCTGGGGCTTCAGGTCCAGATGAGAGATGTTCTTCTCATGAAGGAACTTCAGCGCACAGGCTGGACATGCAAATAAAAACACGCACAGTCTTACACTACCTGTAAGTCAGTGCCTCGCTGCAGTGAGTGAAAGAACAACGACGGCACCATCTAGTGGACAAAACCTCTGACATCCACTCTGCACGACTGGACTGTAATTTAATTACACTTGTGTGTGCATGACTCTCACCTATCTGCTGCAGGAAGAGACGCGCCACTCGTTCGGGGAGGATCCGCCGGCTCCGGATGAAGCGCGAGAGATCTCCGCCGGAGCACCACTCCAATATGAGGTAAATATTCTCAGTGTCCCACTGAACATATACACAGGATGTAAATTAAAAGATACTGCTGCAAGATTAAGCGGAATCTAGTGGCCTCTAGTGGTGAGATTCCAGATTGCAACCAACTGAATGGGTATGGTTCTAGGCTACTGTAGAAACACGGTGGGGCAAGATGGCGGCCTCCATAACAGGGGACCCGCTCCATATGTAGATATAAATACATTATTCTAAGGTTCTGAAGACTTGACCACTTTAATTTCTAAATGATTATAGATTAATGAAAACTTATTTACTAATGATATACTTAATTTCTGCTAATACACCCTCCAAAATATTACACACTGTACCTTTAAAAGCATACCCAAATACTGATTATGCAATAATAACACATATAACATGCAGCAGGATACAGAAAGTGTAAATAAATGGATTAATACTGTATATAACTGTATTTTACTGTGGTAAAGGTTCTACTAGAAACCATTTCTGCCTCAACCTGGAAATCCTTAAGCTGGACGATATGCGGATGGCGGACAGTTTTCAGGATCTCGATCTCCGTCAGCAGGTTCTCCATCGACGACTTGTTCAGGCTCTTCTTGCTCACCACCTTCACGGCTACGGCTTCCCTGGTATCCGTCTAAACCAACACAAGAAACAAGAAACCAGAGTACCCAGAGGAAAACTCACACAAGCATGGGGAAAACATGCAAGCCCCACAGAGAAACGTCCTCGCCAAGCCTGGCACTCGAACCCAGGACCGTTTTGCTTTGAGGCGGGCGTGCTAACCACTATGCCAGCGTGTCACCCCTGAGGGAAATGTGAAATGGAAATGTGCGGATATCAGCACCGGGGAAACTAACTGTTCAAATCAGACACTGAAAAGACTAGAAAGAAAATAGACTGCTTTGTTGTTTAGATCCACCAGTACACTGCATAGGAGCTAAAAACTGCACGGCAGCCAGGCGGCAGGATCACCAGACTTGTGCTCGCTTCTCTTCTAAGACCCGATAACACAGTGTGTCCATTAATATCTACAATCCATGGAAGAAACTTGAAAACGATGGGGGAGTTGAAGGTGTTTGTGTGCATCACACCATTACGTGATGCCCTGTGGGTGTATCAGTGCACTGCGGTTATAACGCTAAAGACTTGCTTAAGGATGGAATACACAGTAGGATGGAGATAGTTACGGTGATCTGAAAGCAGTTTTAAGGGGAGAGACGATAGTGTAGTGGTCAGCACCTCCACCTCACTGCAAGAACGTCTCGGGTTCAACGGGGCGTTTCTGCGTGGAGTTTGCTTTGTTTTATCCCCCTGTGCGTGTGTCGGAAACTCGGTTTCTCCGGTTTCCTCCCAGAGTCCAAAAACTTGCGCATTAGGCTACCTGGCTGTTCCAGATTGCTCCTCGGTGTGAGTTACATTCGGTTAGATTTACAGCATTTGGCACACACCCTTATCCAGAGCGACTTACATTTTATCTCCTTTGTACGACTAAGCAGATGAGGGTTAACGGTCTTGCTCAAGGGCCCCACGGTGGTAGACTGGTGGTACTGAGGCTTGAAACCCCAACCTTCTGATTAGTAACCCAGACTACCCCTTATCATTTTTATGCAATTGAGGATTAAGGGCCTTGCTCAAGGGCCCCACGGTGGTAGACTGGTGGTACCGAGGCTTGAACCCCCAACCTTCTGATTAGAAACCCAGAGCCGCCACTACCCCTTATCATTTTTATACAACTCAGCAGATGAGGGTTAAGGGCCTTGCTCAAGGGCCCCACGGTGGTAGACTGGTGGTACTGAGGCTTGAACCCCCAACCTTCTGAATAGTAACCCAGACTACCCCTTATCATTTTTATACAACTGAGCAACTGAGGATTAAGGGCCTTGCTCAAGGGCCCAACAGTGGCAGTGAGTGTGATTAGTTGTGTGTGTGTTGGCCCTGAGATGGTCTGACAGGTTGGTCAGGGTGTGCCCCACCTTTGCCCAGTGTCGGCTGAGATAGGCTCCGGCCTCCCTGTGTTGTATTATCGTCATGCACAAACCCATGTCCCTGTGAGATCAGTGCACTGGGCCGGAACCCTCGGCGGAAATGCCCTGAAGTCCTCCTCACCTTCCTGTAAGCTTTGTAGACCGTGGCGTAGGTTCCACTGCCCAGTTTCTCTGTGAGCAGGAAGTCCGCGAGCCTCGGCGGGGCAAAGCTCGAGGCCATGTTGCCCCTGCGCGTGACACCCAGCACTTCCTGAAGGGGAACAGTTAGCAACATGCTATCACTCACTGACACACAGGTGGAATGAGTCAGCAGGTGACATGACAGGTTCACCAGGTGCTACAAGGAAATGTCTGGGTTGTTTTGTTTTGTTTTCTCTCTCTCTCTCCTCCAAAGTGAAACTGCACATTTTATTTATCATCCCCTGAAGTGCAACTCAACATGCTTTATACCAACGGTTTAAACCTGGGCTTCTGAAACGCTCAAACTCGTTTCCTTTAGTGAATAAACGTACTGTACGTCAACATTCTCCTTACCTTAGCTTAGCTTAGCTAATCTCTCCTCTCCAGGGTTTCTTTTCCTCGCATGGTTGCTGTCAGGCAAACAAATCAAAACAACCAATGCTGCCACCTAGAGGCGAGGTTCGGTATTGGAAAATAAATAAATAAATACATCTATATCTTATGTACTTCACAAAAATTTTAGCTCAAACATACTGAACATTAGTGTTCTCCTTACCTTAGCTAGCTAACTGCTGTATGCATGCGTGGTGGGAGCATGCATGTTTTTGTTGTATATTATTGTGCGAGCTGTAGGCTCCAATGTTCACAAGAGGTCGCCATGGAAACGTGGTGACGTCACACGAATGCCGGAAATAAACTCGTTGGTAATTATTTCTGTCAAACATGACACAAATATTACACATTACACAACAGACACACTGGATATTCGTGTGGCAAAAGGTTTTGACACCAAACATACTTGTTTAAACGGCAGACTTGTTTGTTTCTTGTAGTCTTTTTTTCCCGGGAACTACTTCCGGTTCATTAAGGACAATAAAACTTGGCTGCAAAAATAATTTAAAAAATATTAAAATTATATATGCAAGCATTTAATTCGAAATCATACGCATATGAAAACACGAAATGTTTATTTAAAGTTATCTGGAATGAATAAGAGTGAATTGTACTTCCGGCAACAACGTGTCGTCAATGTGTGAGTACCCTGAGTCGCCTCGGATGTCCACAAGAGGTCGCTGTTGCACTCTTTTTTATATTATTTTAGCCTGGTCGTGAAGAGACCCTGGGTTGGGAGAAAGCCGCGTCCAGCTGTCACGTAGTGGGTTTTAAACATGGCGGAGCGCGTGGCTGCACGTTTGGCCGCGCAGGAGCGACAAATCGAGGCGCTCGAGGCGGAGATCGGCCGCATCCGGGACGGCCTCGTTGGCGGCTGTCTGAGCGCGGAGCTCGCCAACAGCTCCGAGCTCGAGGACCTGCGCGGCGAGAACGAGAAGCTCCGGTATCGGCTCGTGCACTTACAGCGTGCTCTCCGGGCCGAGCTGGAGCTCGAGACACAG
>JBCNYH010000004.1:17077499-17085765 GCA_039654325.1 Tandanus tandanus
TGCGGTGTCAGGTGGGCCTCTTAAAGCGAATGTTTCCACTTCAGAGAGCACAAACCTCTACCAAGCCCAGTAATCCCCCATTTAAAGTAATGTGTCAAAAAGCAGCCTTTCTTATAAGGTATAACTGGTTTAAAGAATTACCGGATCCAGAATTTGATCCCCATCATCTCCAAAATCGCCAAAGCCCCACCTCTGGTAGAAATTTCATGGAAATCCTTACATCGTTATCCTCCTAGCACACAGAAACAAGTACTGTGGGTAAAGCATGTTGTTTTGGTAGAGGTAAAGGCTGCATGCACCATATAAGCGTAGAGGCATCATCTACCTGGGCAGCCATGGCCTAATGGTTAGGGCCCGAAAGGTCGTTGGTTCGATTCCCAGACCTTTCAGGAGAAATGTGTGGTGGCAGGGGGCCCCTCCCCTTCCTCCACCTTCACCTTGAGTGAGGCACCTAACCCCTATCTGATCTCTGGGCGCCGCCCTGTGGCTGCCCATTACGCCTGTATGAATGGGGTAAATGCAGAGTTAAGTTTACCTTGAGGACGCCATATTTGGAAATAATTTTGGTGTAAAGATCAGTGTGGTTTGCTTGCACAATTAAGGAACAAATAGTTCTTCGGCTTAACTCCTGCACTTATCCAAAACACACACACACACACACACACACACAGCAAGAGGTTTTTATTATATAACAGGCATCACCTGACTTCCTGTAATTTGACTTTCTTTATTTAAATTATCATTTCAGAATGAAAGCAAAATATTTCTCCAATTACCTCCAATCTTTTCTTCTATAAACAGCGATTTAAGATGCCTATAATTATATTTTGGCAAAATCTCCTTTAAGGGGAATCATAATTTGAAGGATCATTAAATGCAGAGTGTGTAATTATTCTCTACCTTGTGAAAGTTTTCCTACCGCGGCGCTACGCCCATAGTATTATCACCGTCACCCTCGCCTGCTCCAAGTGACCGTGACAAACTGTTAGCGTCGGTTTGTTTGAGTCAAGAATTATCCACTAGGGATAATTTTTGGGGGGGTTTTATTTTTATTTTTTGGTCCTGATTCTGGACCAATCAGATTGCATCATTCCTGCGTAATAAATACTAAACCAAGTCGCAGGTTTTCCAGAAGAGTTATAATGGTATTTTTCAGGAGGTGATGAAAATTGTTGCTGTTTGGTTACAGATTTCCTCTGAAATTATGTTACGCAGATACCAACTTACTAGTGGTGTAAATTAAATACTGTCTATTATACAGCATGGACAAAGGGTTATGTGTGTGTGTGTGTGTGTGAGAGAGAGAGAGAGAGAAAGAACGCACAGAGTACGTGGTATTGTCACCCAAATCTTAGTTCAGGTATTGCTGTTTAGACTGCATGTTTCGGTTTAGTACTGTATTGCCGTTATGATGCTGTGATCACTTCCTGTTTGAGGCGTGTATCAGCGCTGAGTGTTGTGGTGGTGTTTTTGCTGCTGCAGTCAGCGTCTGGCAGATAACTGTGTGATCGCCCGGGTGGATGATGAGTTGTGGGATTTGGACCGACCGCTGGAGAAAGACTGCTCTCTGGAACTGCTGCGCTTCGACAACGAAGACTCCCAGGCTGTGAGTATCTGACCTCTGACCTCTGCCATTCGGTCCTCATTTCCTACACATTTCCAACTGGAGTGTGTCCTCACTAATTAAGATTAAGCGGCTTAGAAAGTGAACGAATGAATGAATGATTGACCCACACACTGTGGTGATGTCACAGAAAGAGGTGCTACTACCGTGGGACATCCCACGCACAGAGATTAATGCACTGCTTCCAGTTTCGACTTTTGCTCATAATGCTTTTTTTGTTTTTTTCTGTTTTTGCTTTGTGTTTTTGCCGCTACAGGATATTTGCTAATGTGTTGTTTTATCACTGTTTACTGTTTTATAAATTATAGTAGTTTGTGTGTGTTTTTCTGCTGTTAACATCCAAATTTCGATCATTATTAATATAATAATAATAATAAAAAGTCTTTATTTTTTTGTTTAAATGTAAAATAGAGATCTATACAATAACAGGTTTTTAATTTATAACAGACTAGGCACTAGGTGGAATTGGTTGAACTGTGGTACATGTTTTTTTTTTTGTTTGTTTGTTTTTTGGTACATATTTATTTAAGTATTATAAATCAAAACCATGGTGTGTTTTTTTTTTTTTTACTCTAATCCTCATCACGTGTCACTCTCTGGGTCTCCAGGTATACTGGCACTCCAGCGCCCACATCCTGGGAGAAGCCATGGAGCGCTTTTATGGAGGCTGCCTGTGTTACGGGCCTCCCATCGAGAACGGGTTCTACTACGACATGTTCCTGGATGGCCAGAAGTGAGTGTACAGGTTGTAAAAGTACAGAATTAGCACTCCGTGATGATTAAATGATTCATTTCCTGTAACAGTTTCCTGTAGCTCTGAGAGAAATTCACTCTATAAACGAGATCATACCTTTAGTATTCTTTAGGGAAGGAGTCTCCAGTGTTAGAGCTTTGAATAGACAGAGGTGTAGCTGAAACCTTGCCTAAATCATGCATGAGAAAGTCTATGTTTGTGATGGTTTCTTAGTAGCTTGACGAGCTGCATTTTATTTTAGCTCTCACATGTAAATGTAAAAAGCAGTAAGGATCCATGTGCCAGAAGTAAAGCAACCGGATCCACAGGCTCCGTCATCTACGACTTTTAACATATGATTGTACCAGTTTCGTTTCGATAGGCTAATAGGGCACGCCATAGGGAACATAAATATGAAATAAATCCATAAAGAACAGGCACTGCTAGAGTGTTGATAAGAAACGTCTGCGGACGTGGCGGGGTTATCCCACGCATCGCCGGGGATACAAGAAAAGTTTGAATACGCCGTGTATGTCTTTGCACATCAAAACATGCTGTTATTAGTGCAGGGTCTTTCATGAAAAAAAAAAGAGAGTAATGAATGTTCACACAGGGAGGTGCCATTGTACAGCGAAAAGTGACACGTGACTCACATAGAAGAAACTGTAAACACCTAAGTGTTGTGCGTTTAAATTCTCTGTGCTGTATACCATGGGTTCAAATATATGAGCAGATGCCTGTCTGGTGTATGTAAATGTAATGTTGTATTATGTGCAGATGTGCCTAATGTTATTTCCAGAAATTCACTGGTTTATGTCTGATGTGTTAGTTTAATATCTGTCTAGTTATATTTTTGCCGTTATCTTGCCTTATTGGATCTGATGCATCCACGTCCTATGCTTGCAATTTCGCGCACTCGCAAGAATGAAACAGACTACCAATTGCGAACTTTTCAAACAGGTTAATGCAAACTACCGGACAGATTTTAGCAGATTGCAACTTTGTAGATGTAAGTAAAAACCACCTGTTAATGAAAATATTTTCAGTGTAACAGTCATTGAAACATTCACCTTTATGACGATTCTCCAACAACCGCTGCTCAGAATTTGTTCAAATCAACACAATTTATTCCTCGGACAAATGTGTGCATGTGACAGGATATATACATGTGAGAGTCTGTTTATGGTCAGGACACACACTTTTTTATTTCTCAAATTTAAGAGAAAAAAAGAGACGCTGGTGAAGGAGCAACTGTTTATATCGTCTCTGCTGTAAGTGATGACTTGTTTCACAGACTCCACAAATGTAACTGTAATAAAAACTAGATAAAAATAGAAACATCAACTTAAGAAATTGTACTTGAGGCCGGATTGCTGTGGTATAAGAGGAATAAAACAACCCTGGATGTCCTTTGATAAGACAATAATCAACCTGAGGATGATAACAGTAGCTTCAATTCATGACGGCATCATCATTGATCGTTTCCCTCTCACCGCACACCCTGGTTATGGTGTCCGTTATATAAATATTATAGTTTTTGAAAATACTTGTATATAAATATATAAGTATTTTACTTTGTTGGCATTTTATTAGGTATATTTCGCATTGTCCCGTGTTCTCATACAAGATACTTAT
Organism: Tandanus tandanus; assembly: GCA_039654325.1. Taxonomy (NCBI): domain Eukaryota; kingdom Metazoa; phylum Chordata; class Actinopteri; order Siluriformes; family Plotosidae; genus Tandanus; species Tandanus tandanus. The sequence continues at coordinate 17,081,492 of JBCNYH010000004.1, forward strand.
TTGTTGAGTTGATATACGCAAGATGTGTTCGAGTTCTAAGATCAGAGTTTATAGATTTCCTTTTATTCTCCATGCTTCATATTTTGTTTAATATTAATGATAGATTATTAAGAAGCATGAACAAATCCTGTAACCCCGTGCACATTCCAACATCACATGAACTCACATACGCGGTGTAAATAATGTAGACCTGCGTTCTGAGCATCACTTAGTGTTTAGTTAAGCACCATCATGAATAAAACTCGAAAGCTTTTTATATAGTGTGATATTCCGCGCTGTATGCTTGGGCTTTTCATGCACACAGACACACACCCACACACACAGCTCTTTCAAGGGCTTATTGAGAACAGAGTGAAAAGGAAAACTGTGTCTGTGTGGATGGAACAGCTTGTAAATCAGAGGGTTTAAAGGATAAAGACGAGAAAGCAGTGCAGGCAGACAGCTGGGCTACAAACCAGGCAGATCCTGTTACCTCAGAACAAGCAGCTCATCAGATTTGTTTCGGATTTGCTTCAGAAGCCCAGAGCCATGTCGGATAAATTGTCGTATTCAAGGCTGCCCTGAAAGCCAAAAAAATAAAAAATAAAAAATAAAAAATAAAAAAATCACACCACTCTTTAACATGGATCTGAATTTATTCGTGATGAAAAAAAGAGTAATAAATCCTCCCACAGGGGGGCACCATTGTACTGTGAAAAGTGGCACGTGACCCACGTAGAAGAAACTGTAAACACAAAACAGTGTTGTGCGTTTAAATGCGCTGAGCTATATACCATAGGTTCATGTATATAAGCAGATGCCTGTCTGATGTATGTAAATGTCATTTGTTTCGGGTTTCCTTTAGAAGCCCAGGGCCACGTCGGATAAACTGTACTATTCAAGGCCAGGAATAATCATGCTGCACTGAAAGGCAAAAAAAAAAATAATAATAATAATCGCACCGCTCTTTAGCATGGATCTGAGTATAAAACTGCACTTGTGCCATAATAATATTATTTATGCTGATTTGGTTTTTGAGCGTTTTTATTCGCCCTGATTTATAGCAGGACAATGGCAGAGCATAAACAGTATATCAAGTTTATTATTATTCTTATTTTTGGCATACATCTGTCTCAAAAGACAATGGAGATTGCACCTCTGGAGTCAGTCTGTGGTGGAAATACAGCGCCTGCTCTGGCTGTAGAGACCGATTCTTGAGCGGCAGGCCTTGTTACAGTTGCTGCAGGTGAAGACCTCGCCGTGTGGAGGCGCTGACTCCTCTCTCTCTCTCTCGTCTGCGTGCTCCTCTTTTTTCCTACTGCTCCTCCGTCCTCTGCTCTGTTGTCATGATGGTTGATTTGATGACGAGTCGCCGAACACTACGGTTTGCGGCCGCTGCTTCAAGCCTTGCTGGGGCGGTGTGGCCTGCTTTGAGGTCCGGCTTGCGTACATCCTTGTTGCGGAGAACAGGCCTACCAGCAGGTCTGGAGCCAGTAGCAAGCTCGCCGAACAGAATGTCTTTGGGTATTCTGCCATGGCTAAGCCAGCGCAAGTGTCTTTTTGTAAGCAGGGCATACATGCTGGGGGTTCCTGCCTGAGCCAGAACATCCTTACTGTTTACTATCATTATTAGTATTGTTGTTATTATTATTGTTGTTGTTTACTTGGAAATCAAACCAGAACAAGCCTTAATGTTTTTGGAACTATTTTACATGTAAAAGTAGTTAATAAACCAGCAACTCGGTAGTTTAAATGCGGTAAAAGAGTAAATGATGGATAGTGTTTTATTTCTGTTAGGGGGGTATCGAGCACAGAGTTTGGAGATCTGGAAGCGCTCTGTAAGGGCATCATGAAGGACAAGCAGCCGTTCGAGAGACTCGAGATTAGCAAGGAAACACTGCTGGAGATGTTCAAGGTAAAATCCTGCCCAGATACACGGACAGAAATAAATTCAATATTCAAGAGAGTGTTACATATACAGTAGTTTACATACAGGTGTTTCAGGTTCTCATCAAATATATTATTATATATTATTATTATATTATTTAATTAATTTAAACAATTATTTAGCTACTAGTGTGAATTATGTTAATTGAGTCAATTCATGTAATAAGGATGTTGGGCTAACAGGAAGAAAGAAACTATATTATTAAGATATTAAATAGTGGCATAGCAGTAATGTTGCTATTGGTTTGATTTTACTGTTTTTTTTATTATTATTATTATTATTATTATTATTACTATAGGCCTTTAACAGTATGTGATCAATTCATGCTGGATGTACCAAAACCTGTCGCATTTAAGTAACACAACGTACTCATTTAAATTTTTGTAAGCCGTATAATAATAATAATAATTATTATTATTATTATTATTATTATTATTATTTATTTTTTGTACTTTATTTTGGCAGTTTGTTTTAGTTACATTTCAGACCATTTTAAATTCTCAAATCTGACCGGTCAGACGGTGTTTCATTGAAAGATTTAAAAGAGCAGACCATAAATAATTTCTCAGCAAATTAGTTTAGGGTTAGTTAAGGATCTGTGGAAGGAGTCTCCAGTGCCAGTGGCTTATACTGAGGGAAATCCTCCTCCGTCATCTCGATCTGTTTCTATTATGAACTGATTCTAAATATTTTTTGGATTAAAGATAAAGAAGGTCTTTTTTATTTTATCCTGGCCTCACAGTGTAGCTTCTAATCTTAGTCAGTGATGGCGATTTACTAGTCATGTGACCATATCAAATCAGAACATTACGTCCTCTCCGGAAAGCAGTCGGAATTTCCAAGCGCTGGTGGTGCTGTTTGTTTACTCTGTCCAGTAAGTTTAAGATGTATTTAATCTTAGACAGTCGCAGTGGTTGCTCATTGGTTAAGGCTGTGGGTTACTGATCAGAAGGTTGGAAGTTCAAGTCTCAGTACCACCAAGCTACCATTGTTGGTCCTTTGAGCAAGGTCCTTAACCCTCATCTGCTCAGGTATTTAAATGGAATAAAAGGGCCTCCGCCAAGATGCCGTAAATATTAATGTATTTACTCAGTCTTGCACTTTCTATGTAGTAAAACTCCTATCAGTCCATGAAGTATAGTATAATAATGGGGTTATTATCAGACAGAAAGTAACGTTATGAAAAAGTGCTTGGGGTAGCCGCTTAAATATAACTCTAAACGGATAAAATGATGGGATGTTATATATTTTTTTTAATGCAAAAATCGACAATTTGCTGCAGTATAAGAGAAATAAAACATTTCAAGACGTTTTTTTTTAAATAAGAAAAAAAAAATCACCTTTGGAGATGAAACAATAACTTCCTTTAGTCACTCCATTTCATTTCTTTTTCCTGGAAAGCTTTTTTGATTGGACTCTTTGTTAGGTTTTACCCATTTTTTGATTTCTTGATATACTTTACTATCGTGTACTCTAAATTCTGAGGAAACAGAAGGATAAGTGGATGCAGAGACGAAGGAATCATTCACTCGATTTCTCCTCTCAGGCCCTGGGAATGAGCACCACTGAAGCAAGTCACCTGCACGTTCAGCAATGTTTTCTCGTTTATTTTAGAAAATTCAGTATTTTTATACAAGGACAGTCAGTGCAGTGTGAGCGGTCATTTCAAGCAAAGTCGGACACGTGGTGAACAGTGATAGGCTAGTCCAGTCACTACACGTGGCTCATAAAAGCACAGAATAAATTTAAAGGGGAGGGTGTGCCAAAATTGACCCTATCACTGTTCCTGTGTATTTAAAGATTTATTATTGTGTGGGTTTTTGTTTCACAGTATAACAAGTTTAAATGTCGCATCCTGAATGAAAAGGTCACCACCCCTACCACTACTGTGTACAGGTAAATGAAGCCACCTTTTTTTAAATACATTTTTTTTTGTGGTCCAGTTTGAATCGGTTCTGAATGGTTCTGTATTCTTAGATGCGGCCCTCTTATTGACCTGTGCCGAGGCCCTCATGTACGGCATACAGGCAAGATCAAAGCACTGAAGATCTATAAGGTGTGTCTCATCATGTCAAGCGATTGTGTAAAAAAATAAAACATTTGTGAGCATCACTGCCGTACGACGGAGTATTAGGGCCACATTAAGAAAAATATTTTTTGACAGACTTTGAGAATAAAGTCGTAATGTTACGAGAATAAAGTCGTAATGTTACGAGAATAAAGTCGTAATGTTACGAGAATAAAGTCGTAATGTTACGAGAATAAAGTCGTAATATTACGAGAATAAAGCAGGTGCACTGCAGGTGTACTGCCGGCGTCGGAGACTCCGTGCTCGCCGGCGCTCGAC
>JBCNYH010000004.1:17088324-17102249 GCA_039654325.1 Tandanus tandanus
CTGTCCAGGGTGTACTCTGCCCTCGCCCAGAGTCGGCTGAGATGGGCGCCAGCCTCCCTGCGACCCTAATTAGGATTCAGTAAATGAATGAGTGAATGAAAGCTTGAGAAGTTTATAACTCTAGTAAATGGGAACAGTAACTCTGCTTCAGCTCTTCATGCTATTACTGATTCTTCTTCTTCTTTTTTTTTTTCTTTTTTTTTTCCAAAGCTGCACTTCTCCCCCAAAGCGGTTTATTCCTTTCTTATTGGTCCCTGTAACCACGTGGGAATGTTTTGGTGTACATTTAGTGCTTTTCATTGTCGTATCATGCCAATGATCTCAGGAAATCAAACTCCGACCTGATTCCAATCCACAGTTCCCATCCTTCGCTCTATTTTACCGGCGCGTGAGCCGACGCAGAAATGCAGCACGCTGTGGACTGGAGCAGTGTTTTATTTACTTTGATTGGTTTTGTTTGTTGTTGAATGAGGGTTTATTACTGTGTAAGACCTTCTAAGGTTTAATTTGAAGGTCTTCGTGTAATGATTGCGTGTAGCTTTATTTTCAGTGCTAATCCCAAAGAGAAATGGGAAGGAACTAAGAGGAAACAAGGTTCATTTTTCGGAGTTGGAATGAGGGTCGACTGAAGATGGATGTACCTTAAGAGTCCACATCAAATTTGTTTTTGAAAGAAAAAACATGTTACTTTGGAATTGAACATTATTAACAGTAAACAACAATTCAATAATGTTAAGTGACAGAATCACATGATGTGACATATATGTCACATTGGGCCATTAAGGAAACCTACAAAAATATTGCAAGATATATATGGGGTAAATTTAACCACTTGCTTCTCCTATATATGGACAATTTTGTAGAAACAACAAAAATGATTTTTATAAAGCAAAAATATAGTAGTTTTTAAAATATAAATAGTCAAATTGCTTAAAAGTAGTATAAATAATAATAACAACAACAATAATAATAATAACAATTAAACTAAAAACAACTTTTTGTCAACATAGAAACATTCTAAAATACAGAACAAAAAAAATCATTGTGATATTTGTGACATCATTTCTTTATAATATTAAAAAAATCTATTCTTATATGTCCTTTAGTCTTTATTTTCAAAGCACAAATTGTTAAAATTGTTGATACAGTGAGATTTTCAAATGTTCTTGATATTACATCAAAGCAACGGCATCTCACAAATGCACAGAATACATTTTCACCCCCCCTCATCCATTTCGGCGAAAAGCGAAGCCTCCGCTTATGTGGCGTTCTCGATTAGTGTGTGATCGACGCTTCCTACTGATCCCGTGAAGACCAGCTGGTTCTTCAAGAGTAGACGTCCTGTTCCCTCTCGGTCCTTATAGAGCTATGCGTGTGTGACTGAGACCTCGTAGCAGTGTCGCGCTTTATGGTGATAAAATTTTATTCTATCTGTGGACATCCCTCGGTGCCGCGCCCTGCCCTTCCCTGCGCCGTACACTAGTTGTCAGAAGTTGGAGGGCTCTGAGAACAGTTTGTCTTAGGAGTTGAGAGCAGATTTCATGCCATGTGTCATCCCGATTCCCTGTGGAGATGGAAAACTTTGGCACTGTGTGTCCTCCTACTAACCATAAGTGGCTGTTGAGACCTTGTCCGTCCCGTCCACTCAGAAGGATTTTCGCATTAACCATTATTCACATCTGAACTTCAGTTTCAATCCTCGATGTATTATTTAATTTATCTCTTATTTGGCTTTTTAAATTTCACTTTGGGCGGCACGGTGTGGTTTTTGCATGTGCTTGCATGGGGTTCCACCTGGTACGCTGGTTTCCTCCCACAGTCCAAAGACATGCACATTAGACTAATTCGCTGTTCCAAATCACCCCAAGGTGTGAGTGTGAGTGTGAATGGTTTTGTGTGTTGCACAATGGTCTGGTGAGTTGTTCAGGGTGTACCCCGCCTTTGTCCAGTGTCGGCTGAGATGGGCTCCATGCTCCCTGCAACCCTAGTAGGATTAAACAGTCCGGCAAATAAATGGCTGAATGAAGGTTCATGGAGTTGTACATTACCCATAATTCTGTTTGACTAAGTTCTATAAATGTAATCAGAATTTGGTAATTGGATAGACTGGGGAAAAGTCATGGAGGCATCTTACCCAGCAAAATGTTAACCCACACATGCATTAGCCCTCACTTCTATCCCTCTCTGTCTAAAAACAGCGATGCAGCAGCGCTTTACCCTTTTCATCAGTCCGTTTTTCTCACTTCCTGATCTGTTCTCTCTGCTCAGAGCTTTAAGGTTTACGCCACATGTAAGCAATCACAGCTGAATGTACAAGTGAATTTTAGTTCGAGGGTAATTGAATATATTTTCGGAGGTAGTCGGTCGAATTCGAGGTAAATCGTCCGTTTTCGCGAATCCGCCCCTTTTAAAAAAGAAAAACCAGCGAAATGATGCACAGGTCACGCAAATCCGCCCCTTCTATAAAGAGGCGGCCATTTTCGTTTTCAAAAAAAAAAAAACATTTGCATATTTCATACACGTGACATGCCTCTTGCCGTCTCACATCGAATTATAAAAACATAATATTATTTCTAAATATAAATGGTTGTTCCGGTGTCAGTGTACTTACTGCTCAAGCTGCTTTTCACAACAGACAGAGGAACGCGCATCTCAGATCTGTTCCATTTACGCCAGGATCTGATTCTTTGGGATGTATTACGGGGACATATGGGAAATATATGTGGTCTGTGCAGTAATCTATTGCTGTATTTTTTTTTTTTCATTTGCATTCCCTGGAATAACTAGTTCAACTTGGATTTCCCACATAATCTGTCCTCTCATATCGCTTACATGTGAATACACCCGTACACTAGTACGCTATTACCACCATCACACCCTTTAAGTAGCCAAGACGAGCCTCTGGCATAACCCAAAGTCTTATAGCTGCATTGCATTCTGGGACTTTAAGTCCTACACCAGTGAAGATGCTGTTACTGTGCTGGATATTGAACATTGCTTAAAAATGAAATGAGAACAAGAAAGGAAGTATCCGCTGTAATGTTTTGTTACTGTACCAGCAGTGAGACTGTCCCCAGTGATGGAAACACACTAAAAAAACACTGGAACGAAAACGAAAATACAAACAGGCAGCATTATTCAATCAGTCAGTCAATCAATATAAACATGTTTAAAGTGTTTCTGGTTTTTAATGCTCTCTCTCTCTCTCTCTATCTCTGTCTCTCTCTCTATCTCTGTCTCTCTCTCTCTCTCTCTCTCTCTATCTCTGTCTCTCTCTCTCTCTCTGTGTCTCTCTATCTCTCTCTGTCTCTATCTCTCTATCTCTCTGTGTCTCTCTCTCTCTGTCTGTCTCTCTATCTCTGTCTCTCTATCTCTCTGTCTCTCTCTCTTTCTATCTCTCTCTGTCTCTGTCTATCTCTGTCTATCTCTCTCTGTCTCTGTCTCTCTCTGTCTCTGCCTCTCTCTGTCTCTGCCTCTCTCTGTCTCTGCCTCTCTATCTATCTCTGTCTCTCTATCTCTCTTTGTCTCTATCTGTCTATCTCTCTGTGTCTCTCTATCTCTGTCTCTCTATATCTGTCTCTCTCTGTCTCTCTATCTGTCTATCTCTCTCTGTTCTCTCTCTCTCTGTTCTCTCTCTCTCTCTCTCTCTCTCTCTCTGATGGCATGATTCAGGATCAGGAGCTGTTCTTCTTTCATGATCTGAGCCCAGGCAGCTGTTTTTTCCTTCCTCGTGGAGCCTACATCTACAACACTCTCACCGAGTTCATCAGGGTAAATCATTCATACATCACCATCTGTATGCATTACATAACTCTGCTCCTGCGTCTGCTTGTCACACTTTACATTCATCAACACACTGTGTATCTCTGCATGTGTGCGTTACTGTAAATGTACCGATCTCAGTAAGGGAGAACACCTTATACTGTGTACATGTTTAGAGTTTTTCGTTTGTCTTTTTTATTTTATTTAATTTTTTTCTTCACATTTCTGGTTCAAAATTGCCTTTTAATTTTCAGATAATTTAATTCTGTCCTGTGATGAAATTAAAATGAGTAAAATTATATTACTAAGCAAAAATAATGCAATTTCTAAAGGGACTATTGTTCTTTTATTGTTTTTTTTTTTTTTTACTTTATTTTTATTATATTTTTTGTATTATTTTTCACCAAATCAACGATGTTTGCTTACAGTCAGCAGATAATATGAACATTTATATCAGTGTTTCTTTTCCTGCGTTACTGTTTAGCCGTTTATTTATTTATTTATTTATTTGTATTTATATTCTTGTATTTATGTATATGAATGTAAAACTAATATTATTATTAAAATTCCTACGATGGCCTGGCGAGGTGTACTCTGCCCTCGCCCAGAGTCGGCTGAGATGGGCACCAGCCTCCCCGCGACCCTAATTAGGATTTTTAGGATAAATGAATTATTAAAATTGAATACATATTCCTATATTTATTTATTTAATAACTTTTTGCCTCCATTGTATATGTTTTGTTTAGAGTGAATAGAAGTGAATAATTAAATTCTGTGATTGAGTGCTGAGTTGGATTGTTTAGCCGGAAGTGAAATTCCCCAGAACGTAATTAATTGAAGTGATCCATGAGATTAGCTTACAGTAATATGTGTGCGGAGGTTATGGTTTTGGTTGAAGTTATATTTGAAGCCGTGTTGTCGGTGTTTGTAAGCCGTGTGTGTAAGATTTGTTCTGTATGTGATCTCTGTACACACAGGAGGAGTATTGGAGAAGAGGTTTTCAGGAAGTGGCGTCTCCGAACATCTACAACAGTAAGCTATGGGAAACATCGGGTCACTGGCAGCACTACAGCGAGAACATGTTCTCCTTCCCCGTCGAGCAGGACGTCTTCGCTCTCAAGCCCATGAACTGCCCTGGACACTGGTACACACACACACACACACAAACCAGGGAAGAGAGAGGAGCTCTCAGCACGAAGGGGATTTTTGACAACTGTAACCTACGTCCCAGATGTGACTTCTGCAGGCTGCAGCTGTTTGTAAACTGACCATATCTGAACATCTGGGATCAGAGAATTCAGTCGTTCCTCCCAGCATGTCCTTCACCCAACATTGTGATTATAATAATCTTTATCATTTCACAGTCCTGGTTCTCTCTCTCTCTCTCTCTCTCTCTCTCTCTCTCTCTCTCTCTCTCTCTCTCCCATTCCATTTCTCTCTGTTTGTCTTGTCTCTCTCTCTTTTTTCATTCCATCTCTCTCTCTGTTTGTCTCTCTCTCTCTCTCATTCCATATCTATCTCTCTCTCTCTCATTCCATATCTATCTCTCTCTTTCTCTCATTCCATTTCTATCTCTCTTTTTCTCTCCCTCTCATTCCATCTCTCTCTTTATCTCTTTCCATCTCATGCTCTCTCTCACTCTCTCTGTCTCTCTCTCTCTCTCACTCATTCCATCTCATGCACTCTCTCATTCCCCCCCCTTGCTCATTCCATCTCTCTCTTTTTCTTTCTTGCTCTCTTTTCATCTCTCTTTCTCTTTCATTCCCCTTCATTCATTCCATCTCTTTCTCTCATTTCCCCTCTCATTCCATCTCCCTCTCTCCCTTTCTCTCTCTCACACATATTTTCTTGCTCATCTTCTTCTTGCTTATTTTCTTTCTCTCTCATTCTCTCACTCTAATATTCTCTCTCCCTCTTTCTTTCCCTCATTCTCTCTGTCTTTGTATCCCTGTCTTTCTCTTTCTTTCTATATCCCTCTCTCTCTTTCTTTCACATATTCCATCTCCTGCTTTCTTTCTCTCTCTCTACCCCTCTCATACTCCATCTCATCTCTTTACTTTCTTTGTCTGTTCACGTCATTTTCTCTCTCTCTCTTTCTCTCTCTCTCTCTCTCTCTCTCTCTCTCTCTCTCTCTCTCTCAGTCTGCTGTTCTGCCACCGGCCCCGGTCATGGAGGGAACTTCCCCTGAGGCTGGCGGATTTTGGCGTGCTGCATCGTAACGAACTCTCAGGGACCCTGACGGGACTGACCCGGGTCCGGCGCTTCCAACAGGACGACGCTCACATCTTCTGTGCCATGGAGCAGGTACAGAACACCGCCCTCGAGGTGCACCGTAGAGTGGATCAGAACGTTTACACAAACAGACTGGGTTGTATTTTGCTGGATATTTACTTCCTGAGGTTCCGTTTTAGATCATTGTTCTGTTTAAAGCTGTGGAGTTCCCCTATACGTCTCCTGTTCACTGTTCTGCTTCAGATTGAGTCGGAGATGAAGGGATGTCTGGACTTCCTGCGTTGCGTCTACGACGTCTTCGGCTTCTCCTTCCAGCTGCATCTGTCCACCCGGCCCGAGAAGTTCCTCGGTGACGTCAGCGTGTGGGACCAGGCCGAAAAGGTTCTAGATTTCTGAATTGTTATACCTCTGTACTATTGACTGCTCAGGCCAGAGGCAACTTTCCATCCATCCAGGCCATCTTTGTGAACACCATATCTTGAGAACACTTCACACCTTGCATTTGTCCACTCTGACTCAAGGATGAACAGATTCGGCTTTGGAGGTTAAAGGTCAAGGTTACTCTGGCCTCATGTGGGCCATTTTAGCGAACACGATATAAGGCTTTTTTCTTCAAACTTTGCATTTATGTCCACTTAAGGATGGCCTGCGTTCACTTAAAGCTAACTGGTGAATTCTTAACATTGTAATTTTTAGCATAATAGGCCACGCCCTCTTTATGTAATCACCACAACGTTGTCGGCGTCACCTCAGGAGCCTTGATCATACCCACCGAGTTTCACCAAGTACAAATCAGATGAAGCACTCGTGAGGAATAGACTTGTCACATTTGTAGCTCCCACTAATGGCCAATGACCACCAAATTTGATCCGGAACATCACTACTATTACATCGGCCACAGCCGAGCCTCCAGTGGCCATACAATGAGATAATGGAAACTTGGTGGGTCACAATTCCTCAACCAAGATTTGGCCATCGCAAGTTCGAATCCGGATCGAAGCCACAGCCATCCGTGACCGGGAGTCCATGGGAGCTAATTGGCCGAGCTCTCAAGGGAGGGAGGGATGGCATACGCTCACTTCCCTGTCACTCACTGCGATCACCAGCCAATCATGGGCGTCTGTGAGCTCATTCTTACGAGGGGGTGGATAGGGCTTTCCCTCCGAGTGTGTTAGACCGCCCCCAAATACGCATGCGCAGCAGTTCGAAAAAAAGGCGGGTGACAGCATCGCATGTCACGAAGGGGGCATGTGCTTGCTTACGCCCCTCCCTGGTTGGTGGTGGTCGTGTGATAGGGAAGGCAATACTTGATGGATGGGAATTGGATACGACTAAATAAGGGAGAAAAATGGGGGAAAAATCCAAAAAAAAACAAAAAATCAAGATTTGCTGATGGTTCACCTTGAGCTCATCCTCCCTTTGACAGGTCTTTCATTTCGTCCTGCTGGGTGTGCCACCCTCTTCGCCAACTCAAAGCTGGCGGGGTAGCCAGATTAGTCGCCGACCTCCCAACCATGCAGCATGTTGTACTGGATTACAATGTTAGCGTTAGCAGTAGCAGAGCGAACTCTGTCCCGACATGAACATCAGAGCATCACAAACAAGAGCATTTACTGTGCATTTAGCATTTACTGTGGTCTGAATATGCGAGACTATACAAGACTTTGTAGTTTGTTTGCTAGCTACACAAATTTGTTTGATAATAAATTACACATTTGTAAAAGTAGGAAAATTTGGGGGAGGGAGGTCGTAGGTTAAACGTCAGGCTCATTGCTGCCTCATGTTCATTCCTTGCTTGTGAATGCAGTTTCCAGGAAAGGCCTGTTTTTTTTACAAACTTGGTTCAAACATAAACTTGGACTCAAGCTGGAGGTTCTGCAGTTCCCTTTCTTCAGTCGATCACCTCACATGACACATTGTTGATGGTTTGCATCTTTTCCTCTGTATCACACAGCAACTTGAGAACAGTCTGAACGAGTTTGGGGAACCGTGGAAGCTCAACCCGGGCGATGGAGCATTTTATGGGCCAAAGGTGAGACCTTGATGACGCTGACATCACAAACCAGACAACGGCCGAAATCCTTTCTATCGCTGGTTTTAAAATGTTTTATTCGCCGCTACAGATTGACATCAAGATCAAGGACGCCATCGGGCGTTATCACCAGTGTGCCACGGTCCAGCTGGACTTTCAGCTTCCCATTCGCTTCAACTTAACTTACATAGGGTGAGGAACATGACCTCCATCTCACATTATTCACTGCCCAGCGTCCATGTAGGGGTCTTCTCAAGATTTAGTTGTAGAAAACAAGCCCTAATGGCTTCTGTACATGTACACAGTGTTATGGAGGTGGTGTGTTCTCACTCTCTGATCACATCTCCTTAAAGGAAGGACGGAGACGATAAAACCAGACCTGTGATTATCCACCGCGCCATCCTGGGCTCGGTCGAGCGAATGATCGCCATCCTCACAGAAAACTACGCTGGAAAATGGTAATAAATTTATTCTCTGTGTTTCTGTATGAAAAAACAAAAAAACTGGAGTTAATAGCATTCGATTTTATATATATATATATATATATATATATATATATATATGTGTGTGTGTGTGTGAAGTGCTTGAAATGTTATATTGTTTATTCCTCAGGATCATCTGGCCCTGATTTTAACACAAATTCTATTTCAACATTTTTATTCTTTTCTTTATTATACTTTTCTATTGTTGTGATGTCTATCTTTGTTTATCCTGGATGTATCATACTGTTATATTTGGTCATTTTGTTTTCTGCTATTTGTAACATTCATATTTTATTTTTAACTTTTACTTTTTTCTTTCTTTTTTTTCTATAGCTTCCAGTATTGCCCTTCCTTTTTTTCTTTCTTTCTCTTTCTCCTTTTTCTTTAGCATTTCAGTCCTTTATTTCTTTTTTTCTATAGCCTCCAGTTTAACCCTTTCCCCTTTGTTTTGTCTTATTTCTCTTTTTCTGTAGCCTTACTTTCTTTCTTTTTTCTTACCTTTTTTTTTCTATAGCCTCCAGTTTAGCCTTTCTTCCCCTGGCATATAATCATCAATATGTCCATCCGTCTGTAATCATTTTATTTCTAGCCCAAAACTCTGAAACCTTCTTTGTTTCTTTCTTTCTTACTTTTTTTTCGATAGCGTCCAGTTTAGCCTTTCTTTTTTTCCTTTGTTTCTTTCGCTTTTTTTAGACTTTCATTCCTTTCTCCCCCCCCCCCTTTTTTTTTTTTTTTTAGCCTCCAGTTCAGCCTTTATTTTTCCTTTTTACCTCCCCGGCATATAATGCGGATAGTCATCAGTATATCCGTTCGTCCATCTGTAATCATTTTAAACTTTCTTTGTTTCATTTCTTCTTTCTATTTTCCTTTCTTTCTTTCTCATTATGCTTTAAATTAATTTAGAAAAACAGTTTCATGTTACGGAGCAGTGGTGGCCTGGGTGGTCGGGTGCTGGATTGCTGATCTGAAGGTCGGGGGTTCAAGCCCCACTATCACCTGGTTGTCACTGCTGTCTCCCAGTGCAGCTAACTGGGTTATCAAATGCCGGCCATCACAGTCCCTCACTGTCTGTGGTGAGAGGAATGTAAAAGAACCATTGCTGATTTTCGTAAAGAGGAGGCTGCATAGCCGTCAGCGTGTTTCTGCCCTGCGATGGCCTGGTGAGCTGTCCAGGGTGTACTCTGCCCTCGCCCAGAGTCGGCTGAGATGGGCTCAGCCTGCCCGCGACCCATTAATTCAGAGAATGAATGAATGAGTTTAATGCTACTCAGTGCCTGTTTGGGATTTTACAGCCTTGAAAATGACCACATCGGTTGAAACGTAGCTACTAAGCCCTGCCCCTTTCACCTTAAAAGCATCATCTGAGGCACCACGAATGGTTGAGATCGATTTAAGAAAGACAAACACTTTTAAACTTACAAACCGCTTTAATTTCATATATAAAGGCAAATGATGTTGGTGTGTTTTAGTAACTGTTAGGAACCTGCAGCATGTCTGATCGTGACTGAACTTCTCTCGTGGTCTTGTTGTTTTTTTTCCAGGCCGCTCTGGTTATCTCCTCGTCAGGTGATGGTAGTGCCTGTTAATCCGTCCCTGGAGGAATACGCCCGTGAGGTAGGTTCTGTGCAGTATGATGTCACGGGGAGTTTTCTATCGGGAGACGGGGACATTTCCCAGCGTGTCGGGAGTAAATACAGAGGTGTGCTCTAATAGAACGATAATCAGTGATGAGATCGTGTGATGCTGATTGATGTGAAGAAGAGTCACTGTTGTCATCCTAAAGTGGTACAGTGGTATTCTTATAGCGCATCATTTTTCCGGTGATTATAATGTTTATTACAGATTATTATTTATTACAAATAACAGGCTGACACCGTTTACTGTTTACTGTGTATCGTTCCCTCACTAGTCTCGCCTTTTCTCTCCTCAAGGGTGGCACGGTGGCATAGTGGTCAGCATGTACACCCCAGAGCAAGAAGGTCCTGGGTTCGAGTCCTGGGCTTGGCTAGGGCATTACTATGTGGAGTTGCATGGTCTCCCCATGCTTATATGGGTTTCCTCTGGGTACTCTGGTTTCCTCTCACAGTCCAAAGACATACACATTAGGCTAATTGGCTGTTCCAGATTGCCCCTAGGTGTGAATGGGAATGGTTGTGTGTGTGTTGGCCCTATGATGGTCTGGCGAGCTGTTCAGGGTGTACCTCGCCTTTGCCCAGAGTCGGCTGAGAAAGGCTTCAGCCTCGTTGTGACCCTAATAGGATTAAGCGGTTTGGCGAATGAATGAAGTTTAAAAACACGTCTGTTCTGTTGGGGAAAACACCCTGACACTGGAGACTCATTCCTTCCATCTGCTTAACATAAATAACGTCTTCTGATCTTTGTAAAATCGTGACATGATTATAGAAACTGCAGAGTGTTCGAGCAAACAGTAACACTATCAACACTTTCTGACCAATCAGATTTAAGAGTTCCACCACGCTAATATCTTTATATTGTAGTTATATTCTCAGGGAACGTCAGCTGATCAGCTGGTAAATCAGTGTCTCTAACAGTAAGACGTAAAAAGGTGGGTGCAGATTTTTTGTGTGAGTGCAGCATGAGTCACTGCAGAGGACTTTGTTCCATCCGTAGGTGTGTGAGCAGTTCACGGAGGCGGGTTTCATGGCGGATGCGGACCTCGACTCAGGGTGCCTTCTAAACAAGAAAATCCGCAATGCACAACTGGCCCAGTACAACTTCATTCTGGGTAAGAAAACATCAGCAGCAACGGGAGACACTCGTGCACATGAAATAAACCGCAATCGGTGGATGCAGGTTTGTGAAGGGGTTTATTTCATGGTTATGACTGTACACCGATTACCACGAAATGACTGTACAGTGTACGGTCATAACCATGAAATAAACCCCTTCACACTCCTCTGCTTCATGTCAGGGTAATGCCTGTACACTGAACGCTATCTCACTTATTACTCGTGTACTCACTAAAGACATTTACACAAGATATTTATAATTTTACTGATTTGTAATTATTTTTTATTATCTAATTTTTTTTTAGATTTGTTTAATGATTTAATTAACTTCAACATTTTATTTAAAAAAAATTTGTTTTTACATTTTTTTATTTATAAAAAATATTTTAGTGGTCTCAAAAAAATCAATTTCATCAAACAATTATTACATTTATTTCAAATTGATTTAATTTAAAATTGTATATTTTAAATTTGTATTGATAGAATAAAAAAATTTTAATGCTTTTTACAATTAAATTAAAAAATACAATCATTAAAAATGTAAAAGATTTTATATATTTAAAATAATTGTAGTTTAAAAGGATTTGTTGAAAAATTTTGTTTGCATGTAAAATTATTTGATTTATTTAAAAATTATTTTATCGATTTTAAATTTTTTTTCTTTTTTTTATATTACATAATGGTTTTAGTAATTTTCAAATTATTTTATTTATATGAAAATTTGTTTTATTTAAAAAAAAGTTTGGTTGCTTCAGCTTAAAAAAAAAAGGGGGGGGGGCATTAGATTCTGTACATTCCTAGCAGCGTGAACTCTGTAGCCTCTGTAGTTTTTTTTCCCCTCAGGGTGTCACGATACAAACGATCTAACAGTGCTAGTTTGATTATTAAAGTAACTGCACTTCTTTCTGTGGATTGATATGATTGAACATGGTCCATAGCAGTGGTCTGTTACTTACAACAGCGGTTTGCTATTCAGGAATAACAGATTGTAGAATGCTGTGATTGACCAATCAGAGTCGAGTATTTAACAAAGCTTTGGAATAAAGCTCTTTATGATTTGAGAATTTTTATATGACGATATCTGTGTAGTATAATCTTCCCCAAATGAAATGTCCTGAAGTAAACAGGGAAGATTTGAACAGCTCCAGCTGAGGGGGCGGAGCTTAGCTTAACATTCAGTGCTGAACGATCATTAATATAAACCAAAAATCTGGAAAACAAAGATCTCCCGCTTCAGATGATATACATCTATGCAGATAAATTGCAGAAAGAAGTGCAGTAGCCCTCTGGCTGTCAGCATGTGATGTTTTGGACAAGTGAGTACTCTGCGAAGGAATCTTCAGTCTGTTTGCGAAAGAAACACGTGCTGCTGTTATGCCAACTGTTGGCCTTTCAGAGCAGCTGCAGAAATTAACATGGAAGTCATTATGCTTTATTTGTTTTGTTTTTTCCCCTCTCTCTTGATGTCCTTGGCAGTGGTCGGTGAGAAGGAGAAGATGAGTAACAGCGTCAACGTGCGCACGAGGGACAACAAGGTTCACGGCGAGCTGACG
Source organism: Tandanus tandanus (assembly GCA_039654325.1). Classification (NCBI taxonomy): domain Eukaryota; kingdom Metazoa; phylum Chordata; class Actinopteri; order Siluriformes; family Plotosidae; genus Tandanus; species Tandanus tandanus. Next base: position 17,101,136 of record JBCNYH010000004.1, read on the forward strand.
GTGCCCGAGGTCCTGGCTCGGCTGTCTCTGCTGAAACAGTCGCGCTGCAGGAACGCTGAGGAGGTCTTCTAAAAAAAACAAAAAAAAACCTCGGCCTGAGTCTCATTCAGATTCTAAAAAGCCCTCTTCCATCTTTCTTTTTGCCCTCAGCAACTGTTTGGTAGAAGATAATGACTTGACTAGGGGTGTTATGGTGTCCTAGTATATCACGCTTAGTCACAGTGTGTGATCGGTTGTATGATTTGACGCTTACCTCATTGGTAACTTCCTACATTTATTTATTTATTTATTTATTTTTCACCCAATCAGGTTCCTTTCTTTTTTCTTTCTGTTCATCTGTGTGACTGCGCTAAAATTTCACAGCAGTGGTTTTGTTTCTCTATGGGGAGAACGCGGCTACACCGAAAACCCTTCCGCTGTGTTGAATATGCTGCTGCTGTAAACTCATTACATTACATTACTATTTCAGTTATTAACATATTCCTAACTTTATCGTGCACAACTGAAAAATACATCATTGCTGACCAGAAATAAATCGTGCATCTCTCTATATTTTTTTTTGCTAGTTAGATTTTCCGCGACACATTTCCTCTTTTCCTCTTGTCCTTCGGTTTAATAGATAGATTTAGGCACCACATAAAAGCAAAGCTCCCGGTAGATGTCTCTATTGATAGGAAGCTGAACTTGTTGAAATGATGTAGTATATTTTTCTACTTAAAGGCACCCATTCACTAGTGAATATCCGTTGTGTTTTATCTTCCATGATCAGTACATTTTGGCTGAATACAAAGGTTTGCTGGTGAAACCACCAAAGCTCACGAGCTTAGTATCTCTTATTCACCCTTTCTACCCTCTTGATTTGGTTCTGCGTCTGATAACAATAACAAGACCGCATGAATGAAGGAGTATTCTTACACGTGTGTGTGATAACTTATCATCGCAACATAGATTTGTAGAAAGTGGAAATGTTTGAGTTCAAGTGCTAAGAAATGGAAGAAGGCATATGATTTCAAGAGAAGTAAAACTAGCATAAGCGTGTTTGGAGAGAGGGGGGGGGGGGGGGGGGGGGGGGGGGGGGAGGGGGGGGGGGGGGGGGGGGGGGGGGGGGGGGGGG
>JBCNYH010000004.1:17115384-17126342 GCA_039654325.1 Tandanus tandanus
GGAACCGTGGCGATCAGTGATCGGGCGTTTGGAACCGTGGCGATCAGTGATCGGGCGTTTGGAACCGTGGCGATCAGTGATCGGGCGTTTGGAACCGTGGCGATCAGCCATTGGGTCTAAAGAACGGTGATCAGTGATGGGAAGTTTGGATCCATGGTGATGAGTGAGCGTGGGAACTGTGACGATTGGAGGTCGGGTGTTGTGAACCATGGCGATCAGGGGTTGGGTTTTTGGAACCATGGCGATCAGGGGTTGGGTTTTTGGAACCATGGTGATCAGGGGTTGGGTTTTTGGAACCATGGCGATCAGGGGTTGGGTTTTTGGAACCATGGCTTTGGGTGCCAGGGTGCTTGTGTTGGGAAGTGTGGTTGTCATGGTTTGGGCGTTGAGGAACCACTGATCATGTCTTTCTCTTTAACAGGGTATCTAAGTTCTCCGCATGTCGGTCAGGATCCTCCTTACACACCAAAACATGGCCCAGCAGTACCGGGTCCAGTCGGATCGGCAGCACCGGCGGCAGTAGCCGCTTCTGCTTTCTCCTCCTCTTCCTCATCTTCATCATCATCAGGTAACATGGCACATTCAAGGCTTTTTGTTGTCATGAACTGGTGAATAATTCGAATATATTACATTTCCGCGGCTTCACGGTGGCGTTTCCTTCCCTGTGTACGAGCGTGAAGTGGATCTTAGAGGTGGATTATACTGTCGGTTCTTTGATGTCTGCTGTAAAGCAGTCGATGATATACGCTGTCACTTCATGCCAGAAGTAGCAAAGGAATGTGAGTCAGTTACAGCAGTAATCATCAGTCGATAAAGTGGTATTTTACCAGGAGAGCCCAGCTCTAGGAAATGTTATTATACTTTAAAAAAAAATAAATAAATAAAAGATTTTACTCTCCAGTCAGCTGTTAGATGGGAATAAAACTAGTCAGTTCAGGTTGTTAACGAGACTTGAGAGAGTTTTTTAAAAGTGTATTGTTAAAGGAAAGATCACATGGAAAACACGGGGCTGGGTGATTTAATGTCATGATGATGATTTGCTCTTGCATGAGTGTAATTTTAACTCTTGTGTGTGTGGTGTAATGTGGTGTTTTGTTCTGAGTGTGTATTACAGTACATTCTACATTGTGCCTGGGCAATACGATCAAAAAAAAAAAAAAAAAAAAGTCTTCAAACATCTTCATAACAATAGTTATCTGAATATATTGAGGAATAAACATGACTGCAAATGCAGACTGTTTCTGAATATTCGGACTCCAAGGGTCCAGGGGGCGCTCATGGGCTCTTGTGCTCACTTGCTGCCAGTTGAAGCTAATAGGATAATGTACGTTAAAGAGTAGCGGTGTTGTTCATCCTTACAGCATAATTTGTGTGTAATGTAATACGTTTAAGCGATACAGAGCTTATTTTAATATAAATGAACTTAAAAAGCACAAAACTGGGTAACTTTATCCTGTGGATGACTAGCAGGGGCTGAACCAATTGAACAAGCATTTTTTCCCGGAAGTGACGTGAACTCGTTGGGCCGGCTCGTCCAGCGCAAGTAAACAAGCAGCATGCGACATTTTATTTGCTCTGCGCATACTAAAGGCTCTTTCCTTTTGGCGAGGCGCTGCTCCCGTCCGTCGCCGTCCTTTGACTTTTTACGAAAGAATTCCGTAGGAACAGCGTCCGGTTTTAGACGTAAAAGCCCGGGAGGTCACGCCGATAGCAGGTCGGCTTGAAGTGGTCTTCGCAGACTACTCAATTGCATCCGAAAGGAAACGTTTTCGGAGTACGGCCCTGTGCCGATGTGTTGTTATGTTTCCCATGATTCCTGAGCTTGTTGTTCGTGTAGCCGTATGGTTTGCACTCCTCCATTTTCCTGGCGCCACACAGCTCAGCACTGGACGATAATCTGTTATCTTAGACTGGTGTCTGCTGCATCCATCCAAGAAGCGAGGACTGACGTTGCCTGATGGAACCACTGATGTCATACGTGATCATTTTAAAGAGCTAGTAATAAAATTCACCAGAGGTACCCTTTAAATACAGAAGATGGTAATATAATAGTCCTGATTTAGCTCTGTGCATCATGATATATTATTACAGACTCTACACTGACGTGCACTGATGAAATAAAGTTTATATTTCTGATAAATCGTGACGATATTCAGCTGGATGATTTATATAAGTAGTCATATCACAATAATTATAATTTTTTTCGATATATCGCCCAGCCGTTCTACACATGTCCTTTCGGATTTCTTTCAGAGTCTCTGGCTGATGTTGAGGATCACGAGGCAAAGTGTCCCAGCGGAGGGTTGTGTGATAAGTTACCCGCCGACTGCTTCACCTGCGCGTACCATCACAACTGCAGCTACGGCAAGCCGACTAATTTCACCTGCAAGACCATGAAAGGAGTTCACTGCGTGGTGCGTATGCCAGAAGATCTCACAGTGCTTTATTCTCAAAAGTGCTCGAGACCAGGGGAGGTGCAGGTGGAGTCGGCTCGCTGCCAGCTTCAATCAGATTCCGGTTATTTGGCTGTATGCATTTGTCTTGAAGCAGACGTCAGTATAGTGTCTGTAATTAAACATGAAAAATATGCAGTACATCTATAAAAGAGGGCCATGCGATTTAGAGTGAAGCCAGCTTCACAACTATTGGCACCCATCAAGATATATTTATTGTTCATGCAAGCCGTATAGTTTTACAAAACTAGTGATTGATTTTTTTTTTCCCCGAATCAGTATACCCATTTAAAAAATATTGGCACTGCAGTACGATATTATCACAACAGCGAGGTGCTAACTCAATTCATATTGTGATTCTATCAAAATCTTGATTCGATATCTATAAAAGAAACTTGATTGATGCCTGTCACTCATTTGCAAAGCTGCTTAATCCTAGCTGGGTCGCAGGGAGGCTGGAGCCTATCTCAGCCGACTCTAGGCGAAGGCGGGGTACACACTGAACAGCTCGCCAGTCTATCGCATGTCCAACATTCACACTCACACCTAGGGGCAATTCCTGGGGGGAACAGCCAATTAGCCTAATGTGCATGTCTGTGGGAGGAAACCGGAGTACCCGGAGGAAGTACCTTCGCCGAGCATGGGGTCCTCTTGCGGTGAGGTGAGGTGGATGTGCTAATCATTTAATATGCCACACTGAATCAATTAAGGGGCAGCTGTGGCCTAATGGTTTGAGAAGCGGGTTTGGGACCAAAGGGTCGCTGGTTCGGTTCTCGAACCAGCAGGAAAAATGTGTGGCGGTGGGGGAGTGAGACACACCTTCCCTCCCTCCACCTTCATAGCTGAAGTGATGATTTTGATTTTGATGATTTTGGAGCCGGTCTGGTGATCCTAATTATAATATATACCTGAATAACTACTACGCCATATATACCATATACGCCATATTGAAGTCCTGTTTAAATGTATTGAGGTGTCATTGTCGTGATGATTGAGTTCTCCATGTGCTCGGCAGGATGCCTCGGCCCGGCAGCAGACCGTCTTTAACCTGACTGTGGAATGTCAGTTTTGCTGGCAGCTGGATCCTGCTCTGTATCGCTGCAACATTTCCACCACCTGCATGACCGTATCCTGCCCTCGCAAGCGCTACAACGCCACCTGCACCGTCCTGGACCACGTAAACTGCTTAGGTATGGACTTATATCATATACCCAGGAATGTAAAGGAGCAGAGAAGCCTAGATCTGCTGATGTAGTCAGATCTTAAGGGATAGTAGTAGTACATATACAGCATCGAAGACCGATATTTTTAGCACTTCCAAATATATCTCTGTGTAGAGCCAGGGTTTAGTCACTCTGTCCTTCTGTGCACTGATTGCATGCGGCCAGACGTTATTCATCCCCCCTGAGTCAGTGTGTTACTCCAGATGTGTGGTGTTACACTAGATTCATATCAGAGCAATACCAAAATCTTATTAAAATAGAGCTGTTACCGGGTTGGGGGTGTCCACCCGTCAAGTATTGCCTTCCCTCATACGACAACCACCAACCAGGGAGGGGCGTAAGCATGCACATGCCCCCTCCGTGGCACACGATGCTGCCACACGCCTCTTTATGAACTACTGCGCATGCGTATTAGCCCAACACACTCGAAGGGAAAGCGTTATCCGCCCCCTCGTACGAATGAGATCACAGACGCCAATGATTGGCTGGGAGCGCTGTGTGTGACAGGGAACTGAACGTATGCCATCCCTCCCTCCCGCGAGAGCCCGACCAATTAGCTCTTAACGACTCGCGGCTGAGCATGGCTGCGGCATTAACCGGGATTTGAACCTGCGATCTTCAGGATGATAGTCGCGCACCTTGCCACAATTTCTGACAGATATGCGCATAGGTACACATAGTACACGTAGGTTGGTGACGTACACACATACGCGTTAATGATTTGATCGTAAGTTCTTATTTTTGAAGGTCCTGCTGCGTAGAGGACAGCAACCCTTGGATCATCGAACTCTAACAGGAAGTAAACATCATTTATAAAAATATTCTGCAATTCGTTGCACAGTGTGTACGACACGATGTCTTCATAGAAGTGTACCTGGGATCAGTAAGGACGGATGAGTGTTTAACAGCTCCGGTGCTTCCAGCAGGAAACAGCTGCCAGACGACACCATTAGCCATCACTGCATGTGTATTATATACAACTACAGTATTTCAGAACATTTCGTCTCTTATTCTGATGAATCTCTGACCTGAGCGGCTCGCGGCTCTCTGTCTGGCGCACGTCTCTGATGCGCTCGGCGCTTTTATCCATGTCTGTGTACAACACGCTGCATTACTCTTTTCTTTATTAAATGAAACGCGCAACAAATCTGACCCCTTCCGTCTTTTGTACCCGTGGAACGGAAATTCAGGAAAGAGTGTAATAAAAGAATGAAAGTTTTTTTTTTAGTATAGCACCAAACGAATCCGAATGCAGGGTTGGATCACTAATGAGCGAGTCTGAGACGAGTGTGGTGGGAAATAATAACCTGCCAGAGACGACATGAGGAAGAGAGCGTGAGAGGACTGGAAATGGAACATCAGATAGCGGGATTACTAAGCCAGTGTTCAGTGTGCTGAGAGGATGTGATTAAGAGTTACAGGATGTTATCTGTGTCCAAATACTCGGGATGTAATAACAGCAGTGAGGTACATACTTCCTTTAGTACCACCCCTGGGTATGCGCATAGGTACAGTGAGTATATACTATGCTGTGTTACTGAGCGGTAGTATTTATGCGTACATCACTGTGTGGATTGGCTTTTAAACATTTTATTTGTAATCGATGTGGACAATTTTTTTTTGTTTTTGTAGATTTTTTTGCTATAAAGTCAAAATAAAGACTATTATAAAGACATTTTCCCTATACATGCATCATGTCGCGTATTATCAACAGTAAAATTTCCCTCGTAAAATGAGAAGCCGGCTAATCAATATGGAATGGACCACACTTGGACCAACTGACGTTTCTTGGAAGCCCCGCCCACTAGCTCCACCCACAACTTAATTTTCACCTTGGAGGACTTTTATTATTTCCTCCATAGAGGTTATGTTTCACCTGCGTTTCGTGTGTGTCTTTGTGAGCAGCAACACGCTAAAAGTTACGTGCGGGTTTTCATGAAGGCGAGGTGGGGCTTTGGGCAAGGAAGACGCTATTACTTTTTTGGAAATAATCCGGATCAAATTCTGGATCCAGCAATTTTTGAAAGGATTCTTTAACATAGTGCGAGAAGATGATCTTTGATATTTTGGTTTATATTGCTGGGCTTGGCAGAGGTTTGCGTTGGGATGGTTGCCAGTCAACGCAGCTCAAAGCGACACCATCAATAAGACGAAGATGGAACCAGTATTTTGAACCAAAAAAGATGAAACGCGCAGCCAGCATTGTGTCAGTTCTAAGACTTTACAAATAATGTTAATGGTGATGAATTTTTTTTTTTTGCTGATGTTGTTACGCCTCTGCTTCTCTCCTGATGCTTTTTTATTAAAGTGGTTCTGGACGATTAAATCGTTTATCGTCTTTTAATCATTAACAATTGCACTAAATATAAAATTGAGTTCGGCCACACAATCCTCAGTTTTAGGTGTTTAGAGGAGCTGTGCCATTATTTTACCAAAATACATTGTCATTTGCTGAACCACTTAATTATATTGGAGAGGTTGGAGCCTATCTCAGCCGACACTGGGCGAAGTCGGGGCACACCTAGAACAACTCACCAAACCATCACATGGCCAACACACATACACAAAACCATTCACACTCACACCTAGGGGCAATTTGGAACAGCCAGTTAGCATAACGTGCATGACTTTGGACTGTGGGAGGAAACCAGAGTACCCAGAGGAAACCCACGCAAACACGGAGGGATCATGCAAACTCCACTCCTGACTGGGACTTGGACCCAGGGCCTTCTGGCTATGAGGTGGACATGCTAATCACCATGCCGCTGTGCCACCCAAAACAAATTGCCAAAAAAGTCATGGAAATATGCATTGAATGTTCAAAATACTGGTCTGTATTTGTTAAATCGCTCTTTAGTAAATCAGCTATACACCATTAATGTTGTTTATGCTAATTGCTTCAATCAACCATGACACCGCCCCTTTAATAATAAAAATGAAAACGCCGAATGCCAACTTAGTTTATGGATAACGCTTTCCGGCACAGTGAGCACATCTGTAATATCCTCTCCCGCCACTGATCTATCGCTCCACTCACATCCTCCTCATGTATCCCGGTGGACTTTCGCTCAGAATTTATTCCGTCGTTTATCTCCAGATGGATTCAGGTTAGGAGAGCAATATACGTGGGAGGTATTATATTCATCCGGATCTAATATGGCATTTGAAAAGGTCCTTCTTTCATTGTGAGGAAGTCTGAATAAAACCAGCAGGCTTTCTGTCTGTGCAGCCGACTTCATCATTAGAAGAGCTGCACAGTAAATAAGAAGAAGAGGCTCGACGATCTAAATGACACGCAGTAGTAGACGCTCTCAGTTCTTTTAGAGATAAATGGGGAAGTTAAATGGCATTTTGGGGGGGGTTTTTTGGCCACGGAGTCTTTTTTTATTTATTTATTTTTTTAGATAAGGCTGACTTTTTTTATTTGTACCTTTTTTTTTTTTATTTGCCATTTGATTGTTTTGTGTGTGTGTGTGTGTGTGTGTGTGTGTGTGTGTTTGGATAATAGGGCGGCATGATGGCGTAATACGTCTGTCTCACAGCAAGAAGGTCCTGGGTTCGATTCCCTGGCTTTCTTTCTTTGTGGAGTTTGCATGTTCTCCTTGTGTTTGCGTGGGTTTCCTCCGGGTACCCCGGTTTCCTCCCCCAGTCTAAAGACATGCAAATTAGGCTAATTGGCTTTTCCAAGTTGCCCTTAGTTGTGAGTGTGAATGATTGTGTGTGTTGCCCTGCGATCTTCATGGTGTACCCCGCCTTCTCCCATTGTCGGCGGAGATAGGCACCAGCCTCCCCGCGACCCTGATAGGATTAAGCAGTGCGGAGAGTGAGGTGAGAATGAAGGAGTTTAGATAGTAGGAGTGTAAGATAAAACTAATAATATAAATTAAAAGTGGGTGTGGCCTAAACCAAAACATGGTGAGGTTTTTTTTTTTTTAATGTATTTTTATATTAATTTGTTTTTAATGAAATGTAAACCACAGTGGAAATCCGAGCTCAGTCTAAGCTACATCACTACATCACTGGAGCTCATGATTGATCTCTTCTAGAGATGTGTGCGGGACAGGTTTTTAAATCACTCTCATGCAGTTAATCTTCTTTTTCCAGAATACTTTTTAATTATTGTAATTTGAAATCACTCTGATCCTGACCAGGCCGTGACAAACGATGCTTTTATTGCATCAAACGATGCCAGATGTTCATATAATGAATGTGATCTCTTTGTTTGTCCTGTAAGCTTGTGCAACTTTTTCCAGTCGAGAACTTTAGTCTGAATCTGGGTGGCATGTGAACCCTTCTGGCATTCTTTCTTTAAAAATAGAAAAAATCTATCTCTCTTTCTCTCTCTCTCTCTCTCTATATATACACATGCACATACATTGTGTTTATATAAAAACAGACTGCTTGTTCAGTCTGAGGAATGAGATCGAATTCAGTTACAGAACTGTTAGGTTTGTACTGCAGGTCGTTCATGCACAGAACATTTGTGATGAAAGAAATGGTGTCGGTGCTTTGAACGTGCCCTGAGCGTGTGGTGCTGAAATATTGATGTGGGTATCAAAAATGTGGACATATTCTCTCTGTTTGTTTGGCTTTTACAGGAAAAAGGGAATTTCAGAAGCGTCTCTTCTGCAACTGGACAGGAGGATATAAATGGTCCACAGCACTAACGCTCAGGTAACCCATATAATACATACAGACATCAAAATACAAAGGAATAATAACAATAACCAAATAAAATTATTATTATCATCATCATAAATTGTACAGAAATTTATTAGCAATAGTTATTAATAATATAATGTATTATTGTTATTAATAATAATAATAATAATAATAATATAAATTATATAGAGCATAATTATTATAAGTAATAGGTAATTATTATAGCATATAATACTTTATTATTATTATTATTAGTAGTAGTAGTAGTAGTAGTAGTATTCTCTCTTTTATCTCTCATTTGTTCTCTAGGGTCTCGGCCAATACATTATTATTATTATTACTATTATTATTATTATTAATTTTATTTGTTGATTTTTATATAAAGTTCAATTAATATATTAATCTTAATTAATATAAGGATTATTAGTCTGCATTTTTTTTGTCCAGTGGTTTTAAAACGTTACTATATTCGGATACGGATCTAATTTGAAAGATTACATTGAGAAAGATGGACAGACGTTGTTTCTTGGTTTCACGCAGCATCACTCTGGGTGGGTTTGGAGCCGACCGCTTCTATCTGGGTCAGTGGAGAGAGGGACTGGGCAAGCTGTTCAGTTTCGGAGGACTGGGCATCTGGACCCTCATTGACGTCCTTCTCATCGCCGTGGGTTACGTGGGCCCTGCTGATGGATCGCTCTATATCTGAGACGTGAAGTGACATTATACCGCAGGTGGTTTTTTTTTCTTTTTTTTTTTTTAAAATAGGGAATTTTTTCAGACTGGACTGAAAGACACAAATGGCTACCTACTGCTCAGGTGAGAGTAAACCTGAGCTGGATTGTTCACCCCACAATAGGCTACAAGAAGATGTTTTTGTGTTCACATTAAAACACAAAGTGTAGCTTAATATCGCTAACGGTGAATTCCTTCATAGCCGCGTGCATGATTCCCAGTCCTGGTGCACATACCGTACGAGAGTGTGTGTTGGTTGGTTATGAAGAAGAACTTGGTCTGCACTGAGCCGTGAGAGGAGGTGTGAAAGATTAAAATTTTCTGGAACATACAAAAAGACTTGGGAAGATCTGAAATTGTAATACAACTTCGTGTCGTAATGTCGTGCAAGTGGAGTCTTCAGTCTGCTAGAGCCGAGAATTGTGAAAATGAGACGATGAAGGAAAGTAAGGACACCTGGGAAGACGTCCTTGAGATCCTTTTGTCTTTTAAGCTGCAGTTGTACAGGAATCGATGAGCGAAGTCACTGATCGCCAGTGAAATGAGCGTTGAGTGGCGACGCGAAGGGGGGCGAGGGGTTCGTGGAGTTCAGCTGAGCTGAACTTTCACAGAGTGCGAATCGAGAACTTTCACACAATGCAAAATTACCAATTTGAGCTTAAAGATACCGCTGATTGACAGATGCTGCCAAAACCTTTCCATCAGGAAACAATAAACACAAGTTGAATTATTCCGCCCACGTCAACATAGAAGAGGATCTCATTATTGTCATGCCTAAATATTATATGCATTAGTCTGGGCATGGAACCTTTACAAGGATAATAACCGGAAATTCTTGGGTCGCAAACAGTCGCATTTCCTGTGAGTATATATTCATATATGTTTAACTCTTCCTAAGTCATAATACACAAGAGTCTCTGTTCTATACTTGCCGTGCGATAATAATAATAATAATAATCTATATAGGATGATAATATGAGCTAAAATAAACTCATATAATAAGATAATGATAAAAGCTCTCACGGATGTACTGTAGGGAACTAGCTCGCTGCTATTCACAGTTTCTCTCGGAAAGACTTTGGGAAACATGTTACCTAGGAAACAAGATCTGAGCGGCGAAGTGATTCGCTTCCCTCACCAGGCGATTCGCGTGTCGCTCAGCAGTGAGCCGATTTACTTGTCGCTCATCACTCCCTGTGTGAATGCGGCTTTATTTTATTATAGAATAAAACCCCAAAAACCTCCAGGGCCATTACGCTGTTCGCGGTGTGTCATGATACCTGTACCTCTGTTGTGATGTGTTTGTTTAGGCAGTAATTTAATTTCAGCCACTATTTATTTTCTTTCTCTCGCTCTCTCTCTGTCCATTTTTTTTTTGACTAAATAAATTCAAAGAGCAAATTATGTGATTATGATATTCTTTATTCTCTTCGGATATTATTCTTCCTGATGTGTTATGAGTGTGTGATGCATGAATGGGGAGGAATTGTAGAAATAAAAGATGTAAAAATCAGACCCTGAACAATGTTGTGTTCTGCAATGATAAAAGCACGAACGAAGCTGCGGGGAATGGGTACAGTGGAGAATGGTTTCTGTCGAGTTGGTATATGATCACGTACACACTGTTTCTATACACAGCTTTAGCCTCATCTTATACAGTACATAGAATAAAGGAAATCGTCAGAGAGACGTCACATAAGAATGGCCCTCATTATAGAAAAATAGAGTTGTATGTAGATTTTTGTGAGAAAATTGCAGTGAATAGAACTTTCCGGAACAAAGTATATATATGTATAAAGTATATATATATGCACTGCTCAAAAAAATAAAGGGAACACTTAAACAACACAATGTAACTCCAAGTCAATCACACTTCTGTGAAATCAAA